>JAYRCB010000359.1:874174-940355 GCA_036026315.1 Trachelus stipa
GAGAGAGAGAGAGAGAGAGAGAGAGAGAGAGAGAGAGAGAGAGAGAGAGAGAGAGAGAGAGAGAGAGAGAGACTAGTCAACGATTTAATTTCCTTAATTGAGACATATGAGATTCACAAATTTTCTGATTACACCAGCAAGACTTAATTACTGCTTAGTCTCGAGTACGTCACGGATGTAGCTATAGCTACATGTATATGCGCGTACTGCAGTTTGCAGGACAAATGCATCTGACAAGAAAATTGATTCAACCAAATCGAATTCCCCTGCTGATCGGGAAAACTCTTATCTCCAATTACTTGGACGTTTTTACCAATATCTAGATTTTATTTTTTCTTACAACGGCGCGCTAATTGAAATTAACAAGGAGTCTGCCACGTTGGAGGAAAATTGGTACCCAGCGCAACGATTTAATTACCAAAATGCACTTGACTGGGAATTCCAAGGTTTGCTATATCTGTCGATTTCGTTACTATAGAATTGTCCCTAAAAAATACATCGGCTGATTATCGAATACGAGGAGTTACCATAGATAGAATATAGGTGAAGCGATGATAATGGAGGCCCTTCAAACGGACACTATTTTTCCAGTTATTCACGCTGTATTAATGGACAAACGCTAAATGAATCGTGAAATTTCACTTTCTCCTGATACCCTCGGCAGCTACGTGAAAATGGAATAAATTGCACAAAATTGCAAAGCAGAAGCCTTGACTCGTTTAATGAAAAGTCTACAGAAAGTACTGCAGGCTGCTGTCTCTTCCGAGTTATCCTCAAGGAGCTCAGCCATCCTTTGCTTTAATTAACAAATTCGAGTGTATCTTTGTATCAGCACGAAGTTCTCCATTAATTGATATTCTCCTTTTTATCTAGGAAACGCGGGATGATATTAATCTAGCCATTATAGGAGGAAACGAAAATTCGTTTGGTTTCAATGAAATCCGAATAATTTAAAGCAATTGTTTCGAACGCGCATACTGGCTATTCGAATTACGCGGTGCTCGCAAAATTCCTGAAATTATTTCACGCGTATTCGCGTTACGAGGGACCGAGTGAATTTGCAAAATCGACATTGGCGAGTGTGGGCGGTGTAATTAAAAAATAAAAATTATTAAATTAATTAATAAATGTAGGTCGTGCTTTTCAGTGTAATTTAATACTTTAATTATATGTACCATAGGTATTCTGTTATGCGAAATTCGATTACTATCTCATTGCCAACTCTTTCGCTCTCTATTTACGTGATGCTCCGCTATCGTAGGACAAATCGTCCCGGAAGTCCTCCCGTCCGAATTCTCGAAAGCGTCACCGGAATGTTCCGTACTTCGAGACAAGAGATTCGAGCGGAAATCAGTTGTCTGGACCCGGTCCATGCGCACGGAGTGAATTTACTTGGCGTGCCAAACGGCTCTACCGCTTCCTATCGAAATGTCCCATTCTGTCCTTATATATCTCCTCTTATCTCGTACGACAATTTACCGTGGCGTTTGGCACGCTGCGGCAAATTTTCCGCATAGTTCGTTGACTCGTTTGAAAGGAGGTAAATTTTCAAGTTTGAACGTCCATACGAGTAGGAACGTTTCACATGCACATCTCGTACGGTGCAATGCATAAGAAGATATGGACCATTCTACAACGTATGGTATCACTATATTCATATATACGTCGGTACGTCCGATTGAACAGTTTTAGGATATTTTTGTTGAATAATAGAAAATCATAGTACCACATTTTTTTTACTCGACTCTACACCTTCATTTTCCTTCGAAGTAATTGCGTTTCTTTGACTAGATACTATTAGAGCTTAAATTGCTAGTTTTTATCCAGTCGAAAATCGTCCACGGTCTTAAAGCCACAATTCGAGAAGCCCTCAAACGGAAGAATAGCAGTTCAGTTGAGGCGACGTTGGACTTACGGAGAAAAGAAAAAGTATCCACGATTCAATGGCAGCGCCTTGTGTTACGCTTGTAAAATGGAAAAATGCTGAGTGACGTTGCAAGCGTGTCTCCGGGCCTTTCATTGGCGGAGGTATTAGACATACTTCGAATCTTTTCTTCGACATTGGAACGAGGACTAAAATAAAAGTGACTCGATGGTAACTCTGGCGGGATGGAGATTAGGTATATGGGATGCAGACGGAACGGTGTTACATGCTAGCAATAATCCTGAGTGGGTCGTCGTTAAAATAGCGCTAAATTATGGATTTTGACGTTTTTACGATTCGGTTTCATGGTCACGAAGGGGAAGGCGAAAGAACTCTGCCAGACGTCTTCCTGTACCTAAGCATCACGGAGGAAATGCTTCCGAATTATTGCTTGGGGTTATCGCTTTACTTGGAAAGGGAATGTCACCCTTCTCCGATATCACTGTATTTTCCAGTTTTGACATTTGTTTTTCTTTTAAAAATTTAACACGGTTGATCGTGACTGTACAGCGTCGACTGATACGATTCTATGAGACGTAGAATGTTTAATGTTCTCCCATTGTCAAAATCTGTTATCTACAGCAGTGGAATTTTGTAAAAATTTCATTGATCGATTATACATATCATTTTCGGCCGTACCGATCTTGTTGACGACCTTGTACGAGGATCACTCGTTGAATATTCCAGCTACGAAGTAACTTATAAATTATTCTCATTTTCATTCGTCATGATTTCATCACAACAACTGTCCCTTTCGACGTGGCTCTTATCGTGTCTTTTCACTTGACTCATAATACGAATTCCTGGAATCTCCATGTTCAACAACGTTCACTACGTGGTCCCAACAGCGGAGATCCGGATAATAGTTTCTGAAGAGGTAGTTCTCGCAACAATTAGCTGCGGCGTGTCTTGGCCATCCGCCAAATGCACTTCGCTGACCTGCAGTCCTCTTTTTCCAGTGTACAGTCGGGAAATTCTCGCGATGACGTAATACTTAGCTATTTTCGTAATAAATTTTCGCTGCCTTGCGAATAATTACAAACATTGCTAAATTCTAGTGTAATTAAATTACATAAGAATCTATATATATCTTCATCGGAAAAAATATTTTCTTACTAGATAAGAATATCCCGCTTCAATCATCTTTGACCAATAATAAGATCGGAGCTCCATAAAAGCATAGATGCAATATGCAATTCTTGTATACGGCGAGAGTAACACTAAAATATTATTACATAGCTGGCATTCTCGCGAAGAGGCCAATTAGAACGTCGAATAAACATATTTCTTCTGCGCCATTTACCACGGGGAGGGTAGGAGGACTGGTGCTGCACTAATGGCGAAGCTTTATTAGCCGGGCAGGATACGCAAGCCGATGACTCGGACCTTCTGGTGTGGTTTGCTCCCGGTCCCTGTCCGTTCTGGGGGCCTCGTAACAGCCATTGGCCAGTATACATACACGTAGGGGCTCGAAAAGTCGATTTTGCGAGAAAATGTAATTAAGGCCACGCTCGTATTTAGGGATTACTGAGTTTCCGGATCGCGCGGAATGCTGTATTACTTCTTATTGCTTTGGTAGCCATATAGAGCAACGTCAGTATTATACTCTGACGATATACCAAGCGTAGTAAATGTCGAGTGATCCAGAAAGTACAGCAACCCGTGCATCCCTGCAGATCAACGTAGGAACGTTATGAATTTTCTCCTCCCTTCCATAACTGTTAATAAATGTCTTAATCACACGCTGATACGCTCGACCTCGAGTAGCGCGTAGGAAGAATTTTCTGCAAAATTATTGCCACGTAATTTCCACAGCTGTAAGAGGGAAGGCCAAAAAAATATTCCTCGAAGGAAAAATGGAATGCAGTTGGACTTTGGACTGATGCACAAGTGCATCGAGTGTCTTGTCGATTATTACTTACACTATCCAGTGCAAAACGTAATGGGGTTTCTTTACGACATGGTGCGTAATTAAAATTCTCGAAAAGTACCCGGAGGCTGCTTGTAAGGCTCTGTACACAGGTAGGCTAATCATTGAACTCACCACTGGTATCGTCGGCGTAACTGACGTGATTGCGCTTAAGAATTATATTATAACGATACGCATGCTTCGGTTGCGCTTATGGCTCACGGCTGAAATAGCTCCTTGAGGTATCTCGTCGTGGATCATAAACTTTTCTTTAAGGTGAGTACATACTGTGAAACGCCTCAAAACCCTTTTACTATGTTCACCTTCGACTCCACGAAGTATTGTAGTTGAATGTAATTCGATGGATTTGAAATCATCCCTCGTGCCTACCATCCCTCATCCCTTGTGGAATCAGGACGTTACCTAAGCCGAGAACTCATGGGGCATGTACGCAATAACCGAACTAAGCTACCGCTATGTCTTAAACAGTTAATAAAGGCTGGGACGTTAAGTAGCATTAGTAGTTCATTGCTTATTCACCTAGCAGAATCTTCCCGTTAGCTGTCAGACTTGTCCCTCTTTACTTTGTATCCGTACGTCTATCCTCCTAATGCGTGCTCACTAATTACTCACTAATAGGTATGCACTCTGGCTTAGTGGACCAGAGACGCCGAGACGACGATCTACGTTTCTTGTATACTTGAGAGATGGTGGAATCAGGTATAACTTTATATAGTTTTAATAATATGAAAATATTTTTATATTAAAGTGTACTACGACGACGGATATATCCTTTGATGAAGATATTTTAATTCTTTGATAACCATGTTTTAAGGGTATATTAAATATTAATTATTGCAACGTGGAAACTATAGTTCTACTTTGTCCGTGCACTTTGCCAGGAATTAAATAAAGGGCCTTCAGATCGTTAAGCTGATATTAAATTTCTATGGTGTCTTCGAGGCTCTTAACCTTGTTAGATATAGTACACTCACCCTAGCATAGCTTTTGCGAGCCTTAGTTTCTCCGCTAAGCTCAAAAGCTGGAAAACTTGCTCTCGTCTAACACGTACACTATATATGTATATAAGAGAAGGTGAAAGGCATAGGGATCCTTTCTTATGCTATTTCTTACATTCTTTTTCTGCTTACTTCCTTCGTTCCTTCCTTCTTAACGTTCTTGGTCCTGCAGCCAAAGGACATTGCTGAGTCGTTACTATCGTATAGAGCAAGAGAGTGAAAAGAGGGTCCATTGGGATTGAGCTTATACGGGACCGGCAGCATCCGCTGGTAGCTCGTAAAGTCGATTTTGATTAAATTTATAGTGATGCTACTGAGTCTCTGTTCTAATATGAAGAAACTAAAAAATTGAAGATAAGGGATTTTTGATACGAGATCTTTGAGCGTATAATCATTTATAATCAATAGGATTTTTTGGCACTATCGAATAACTTCCTAAAATCGATTGGGCCTCATATATGTAGAGTAATTATCGTTTAATTTTACAATTTGATCTTTAATTATTCTCACAGCCCTTTACCAATGTAAGCTGTGGTGTTGAGTATCGTATGGCCACCTGCCAGCAGTAGATGACTATTCGTTACGCGTAATTCTGGCTTTCGCAGTGCCTCCTCAGATGCGTATAAAGTGAAAGCCTGCGATGAGATTGCGCGATAAATTCGCCCTGTGCCAAATGGCCAGGGGCGTAATTAGTAAGAGTTTCGCGGTTCGCACGTGATCATGTCTTTTCAACAGTGTCAATTTTTTATCATTATTCCTTGAACGAAACAGAGGATGAATTTGTCTATTGGTAGGAAGAAAAAAATGTTATTATTATTTTTACAATAAGAAGTCTTCGCTCTCCTGGCCATTCTTGGCGTTACGATATTTTAATAGGAACAAACGATTCTCTATAGAGAAACGACTCAAGGAAATTATACGCGACACGCTTGAACTCAATTACCTAAAACTCGCCTCTGGCACAAGGGCTACGGGGTAAACTTTCAGCTGACTTTAATGCTCATCCCTCTCTAGGTATAAGGGTATACCTTCGTGCTTTCACCCTCCTCGTACGATATTCCGTTCCGTAACAAGTTTAGTTTTAACACGGCCAATTTAACGAAACTGTTTTATTTTATACTCAGAGCGGGACTGGGATTCGTCTTGACTCTGCTGGGGTCCATACTGACAATGGCGAAACTTCCAATGATTTAATTTACTCTTTGCATTTTAATTCTCCACTCCGGTATACCGAGGGACATTATAAAGTCGATAAGGGATGGTTAAGAAATACCTGACTTGGGTAATTTTCGAAAAGCATATGCGCTCAATTTATTTCATAAGGAAGCACAGTGCTCCAATATCATTGAGCTGATCGAAGTGGAAATTCAAAAGAATCAAGTCTGTCATCATCCTGATCAGTGATCTAAATATCTCTGGGATCCCTCGCGCTTCGTCTCCTAGCTTGGTATAGTAACCCTCAAAAATATTACGATCCTGAGAATAGGGTGGCGAAGAGCTAAAATGAGTAGGAGGATCGCGGGATGGAATTTTCGGTAAGACCGAGGTAAAGGAGGTATAGGAGCCAATGAGGAGAAAACACGGGAAAATAAGCGCAATAAACACAATATTCTCGAGAAAAAAAATATGTCTCCCCTTACAATATCCTGCTATGTGGGGTGACAGACACTTGCCTTTCCTCTACGATCATCCCTTTCTCTCCATCTTTCTCCCTTATCGCTCTCTCAGCCTCTGCTTCTCCTTTTTTCTTTACCAATAGATGGCTGGCTGGCTGGCTCGACTGGCTGCCTACCTACCTACCCTACCTCCCTGGAAGCTCTGCGACCCTCCCTGGCACGGCAGGTCGAAGGGAGGAAATGGCGAATTAGAGTGAATGAGAATGATAGGCACGAGAGACGAGCAGAGACGCACCAGCCGCCAGAGCGGCGGCAAATCAATACTCACGTCGGAGTCGAGAAGCCGTGGTAAGTCATCGAGCGCCGGAGCGTAGAATGACGAGTGATCGAATCCCACGAATCCAACCATTTCAGAAATCCCTCTAGGAGGAAAATATTACGAGAAGAAAGCTTCGTTCCGAAAGGATCGATTCGCTGTACCTAGAGAGTGTACTGGGTTCTCGCCTTTTTCATCCACATAAGCTACCTAGGCCTGACGGAACAGCCTTAGTCAGTCGGTTCAAATGCAGGTGTTCGGTAAATTCTCAGAAAGGCAACGTCACGACATTCTGAGAAAGCAATTCCAAAGTGACCTTCAACCCTATCTGTACCTCAAACTAGATATGTATAAAAGAAAATCAGACGTGTGCACTTTGACCTCTCTCTCTCTTTCTCTAGATACATATTACAGAAGTGTGCTTCCTGTATCGAACGGTATGACGCATCGCGATTAAACTTTAACGTCCATCCTCTGGCTGTCTCGACAAAACGGAATGCATCGCAGCGAATCACTTCCGAAGCTTCTCGCTTCCAAGGGTATAGCAGAATAGGTAATTTGACTCAATGAAAAGACCCAGGTTCCCAGTGTACGATCGAAGCCAATGTCGAGAATGACTTTCGTATCTGACCCTCATGGCGGACATTGCCTATCGTAACCGTAGTGACTTCGCTCGATACCTCTGGCCAGATATTGTCCCTTAGGAAAATAGATAGTGAATCTTCCTGAGTCAGTGGTTAGTAGGGTACGTTCGTAGCTAGAAAGCAAACGTCACCAGAAAGTCACTCCTTGAAGATAGTCACAAAGTCGTTCTGCCATTGTCAAATGGAAATTCTCTCTCTCGCTCTCTCCCTCCCTCTAATACCTCCCTCGAAAAAGTTTAATGTCTTCTCGAAATTTCAACTCAGCGACGGTACTTTGCAAAATTAATAAACAACGAACAATAATCGTATCGTAGGGCTTTTTCAGTGACGCCAATAGCAACCTTGCCGTAATTGAACCTAGAAAGTATAAGTAACTGCATCGTCGGCAACGTTTCGCAATAAACTTCAACGCGAGAACTTGAAATCGCGCGAAGAGTATTATTTAAATCTCTATATAGTCTCGAGAAATTCTCATCGTTATACGACGCTCAGTCGAAATGTAAATGTACACGATGAGAACTTTTCACGGAATATCATGGCATTTCATAACATATTACCTACATATTTAAGAAAAATTCACGAAAACATCCTAAAAAGTAAGCACGATACGTCAGCTTTTACTGAAGTGTACGGTAAAATTTTTAAAGCTTGAAAATATATAGTGTAAAAGTATGGTTTTTACTTTATTGAATTTAAAGAGTCATTTAAAACAGCCGAATTATCTCGTGCGCCACATTCAATTTTACCGTGGAGTGCACTGCACTTTTCATAACTTTAAACTCAACCACAAAAAGCATTGACATTGTGAAACGCAGTAAAAATTGCAAGTAACAATATTTATCGCCTGCACTGTAAAATTTATTTGTAGCCACTCAAAATATGTAATGAAGTAGTACATAAGTAATGAAATGGTAACGATGTCCCACGGTTACTGGTTTTTACGATAAATTTTATCGTGAACTTCATAGGAAAAATTAACGAAAAATACTCTTCGTGTACGTACTTGAAATCACGAGGGATAAATGCGATGGTTCCAAGATTTTCAAAGTATTCTTGTCCATCGTATTTCGCAGAGATATTAGTTTTAACACCATTAGGACCATTGCGTTTGTGCTTCCGTGACCTTTTATCTTTCCTAGAGTTACTTTGGTTAATGAGTTACATCTTCGGAGTCTGCATCACTGTGGGATTGATATATTAAGAAATTATGTTCTGCTACTATAAAAACTGCAGATTCCTTAAGCGTTTGATTCAATAAAACATTATTCGAGTAACTACAATTAAATTCGTTCACACGTGCGAACTGTCAAGATAATCGATACTGCATCGGATCCAGTAACCGAAGCTTTTCACGTAACACAAAAAAGGTGCAATAATCCATAAGCGCATTCGTGCACGAATAGTCCATTTGGGCGTATTTGACATTATTGTAAATATCGGCAACAGTAAATCCGATTACTATTCCATCGTCCATACATGCTATCAAGTTTCGGTATATCTATATGTATATACAGTGGTGGCAGAGAACTTTGGAATGTCAAATGCGAATAATGAAAAAAGGAAGGAAAATGAAAATCTCTTTGTTCGGTGTTCCATTTCTATTCATGACAGATGCGAATTTCAAACGTACGTGGATGTATATATCCTTGTGCCTTACTGCTAGGCATATCCAAATCCTCTAGACCCAAGTTCTCTACTTGGCCCTTTTCTTCACTTCACTGTTACACTTATGATAATAGACTTGGCGCTGAGCTGACCTAAATGCAGGGCGGAGACCGACTCATTGTGCATTCTCTGCGGTTGAAATATCATAGCAAAGGAACGGAAGAAGAGGCTCTGGCTGCGTTATGGTGGGGGTTGGCAGAAATGCAAAGACTGAAATGAAACGAAACGCCGCAGGCCTACGCCAGTGTGGCACGAGCTGCGGCTCTGTTCAACAGCGAAATATGAAAACTCCGGAGGCGGTTTTAATTTAGCCACAATATCTATTGTTTTCCGAGTCGTTTCGTAGGAGGGAACGGTAACGCGAGAGGAAAGAGGGGAGAAGGGTAGAGCAAGTGGAGAAAAAAAAACAAAGGAAAATGTTAAGGCTGTATATTTATATGTATAAAAAAAAGAGAGAGCTAACCCCTGCGAATAAAAATCGTGAAATCGTGTAAGAAAAGCACTGTGCGTTTTTATTGGCCATACCTTTTGGAGCCGCTTTTTCAATTGATGAAATATTCCAATGGAATTTTTAATTTCGCAAAATATTCGCTAGTCTCTTGAACAAAAATTCTTGCTACTCCTGTATGCTTTATTTTATACCCTTATTAATAGCGACGACCGTTCCTTGAATAAGGCTGTTACGTTACTTTGGTCTGAAATTTACTCGACTTTCTTATCATGTATTTGTATATTTCATGAGCGTTTGCTTAATGAGGGATGGATCATTAGGGAGGACTACGTATAGTCCCTAAATTTTAAATATTCAAATGGCCGATACGTTTTACGATAAGAATATCGAGGTATTCCCAATATAATATGAATGAGCAAAATTTGCAAAGTATGTCATATGAATAAAAATCGTATGCAAATCCATCCAATATCCTTTCAAATATATGTAATATCTTTCAGAAAAATACGGTAGATATTTTTTAAGGGATCAACTATCAATTTCTTTCCCTTACTCTTCGTCAGTCTTATCAGTAAAACGTGAAAACCCTGACGATCATGCGAAAATCGAAAAAGTCTATCGGTCAATTCCCGCAGATATCCCTAGTACGGATTAGCTATGCGACTTAGCCGTCAGGAAATGCATAGATATAAATACAAAGGAAAAAGAAGAAGGAATTCCCTACAGTTCCACTTCTCGTGTATTCGCAAAATTCGCCATTGTAACCGTCGAGTCAGCTAATAACTGAATCCCCTGGAAATCCTTGCTGAAATCGCGTCGATTTTTAAAGCCTATGAGAACAAAAGCCTATCGTTATAAATTAGGTACCTACCATACTTTTATTTCCTATTTTCGATGAAATTGACATGCCGGAATGGCGAGCACAGTGGAGCATTGCAAAACGATTCAGACTGAACCTAGAATCGTAGGAATAAAAACTAACGAACGAATCAGATTCGCCATGTACGTAATGAGTATCCCTTTCGCGAAACGTATCGTTGCCATTTGACGTAAATAGGAGAATGGCCCGTAATACCAAACAGTTAGAGAGTTTATCTCGATCGATTGGACAGGGAGGCTGTCTGGCACGTGTAAATACACGCAGGATATGTGAGAACGTGGGATTAGCTCGTACCGTCCATTCAACTGATCGCGATCGTGTTTGGGATTTAAACGGCCCTTTGTTAATTGTTCGATGACAAACGCTTTGGAAATTGTTTTAGTGAGAACAATAGATATAATGTAAAAATTAAAAAAAAAAGTACGAAGTATTTTTAGTACGAAAGTAGATCTATCTGGTTAGACTTTGAAATTGACTTGCTATTCTAAATCACAGTGATATGTATACATGAAGAAGGCAAAATCTTAACAATTCAATACTGAAGTGAAAGTCTGGATTTTATCGTAAAAAAAATGATATTTTATATCAAATCGCGCCCTGTATAAATCTTTATCTATTTTATTCGTTTGAGTTTTACGAACTTCAAATAAATAAAAGACTTTGATGCCATCAATATTTTCTCAATGAATTATTAAAACAGCTTTAATTGGCTTTGACTATAAATGTACGCAAAAATCGAATACTCTTGTATATTAATAATTTACTTTTGGTATACTCAAACGCACCGTACTAGGTGTGCAATCTGTAACAATGTAGTACAAATAATGGACGGGAACAATTATAAAAATACAATAGCAGTATAGAACTAATGAAAAAATCGCAATGCCTTTCACGTTCATTTGAAATCTATGATATGTAAATTATAATTCATAGATAAAAAATACCCGGTTCATTATCATACGCGATAGCGTAATTTACATTATGGCATAGTAGCCTGATAAAATGCAACAGCAGCCTATCCCACGCGTGGGGCACTATCGTTCTCCAAAACGATACACGGAAAGATCGTTTCGTTCGAGGGCTGTCCATTACTTTGCAGGTGCGATGCCCCTGGATAGGGGGCTATCGAGTTACTATAAATTATTTCACTGCTTCTGGGGTGCCAGCGACTTGTTCCTTTATTTTCCTGGCACTATCGGCAAGAGGGGATCGATAGGAAACAAATTCGCCGGGATATATGCTCCAGCAAAAATGCAACGGGCGAGGCCGAAGTCAAGGCTATATATCTCGCGCTGTGCTATCTCGAGAATCGCATCTCGATCGGGAGCGCCGTTGCCCTTTTCATGGATGCTGGATAACGGGCGGGATATCGAAACCTTTTTCAAATTAGCCATACATCCTGGCCATTTCACGCCACGATAATATACCACTATTTTGTATCTATAGTACAACCATATATATAACTAAACTATAGTGCATGACGTGGGTATAGCTTAAATTTGAAAATACACGGAGAATTTGAAAAATTTGTTCAATACTCTCTTGTTTACTTTTACGGCTTTTTATTATCTTCTTGGCTATTTGACACGTGAAATTCTCACTGAGCACTCTTATGCTCACTCTTTCAAATATCTCGAAGGCTATCGCCGATCGAAGAGGCTGCTTTCCGAT
The DNA here is from genome assembly GCA_036026315.1 of Trachelus stipa. NCBI lineage: Eukaryota > Metazoa > Arthropoda > Insecta > Hymenoptera > Cephidae > Trachelus > Trachelus stipa. Next base: position 886,270 of record JAYRCB010000359.1, read on the forward strand.
TGAGTGGACCGTTTCGTCCCATAAAGCTCCTGCATTGCACGTCGTTTCACCGCTGCACACTGGCCACTCTGAGATAGAGTAATTTTTCATCCTCAGGTCGATGGACCGCATCGCGATATTTCAACGCTTATCTCGCGGCTGCGATCTCTTCTCTTTCTTACCTTATAGATTTTGCCAATCTTCGCTTTAAATCGTACAGAGTGAAGTAATATCAATAGAGATGCATGTGGAAAGAATTTTTTACTCTTAAATTACTAATACATTTTATCGTATATATTCGGACAAATATTATTGACACTACTTGTGAGGTGACAGGTAGAATTTTATTTTATCGATAATTAATCGATAATGTCTATACAAAATGAAAGATGCTTTGCTATTGGTCAGTCTGTTACGTTGGTATTACTCCCATTGGTCCACAGCATCCAGATCTTCGATATCTCGAAACTCTTGGCACTTTTTTTTAATCCTCACTCGGGAGAAATGCTCAGCCGGCGTAGCTTAGTGGCGTGTCTACATGGCTTAGTTCCAGGCCTGACTAAAGCCCCCGATATGTGGAAAATAAAATGCAGAAAGTGAAAATAAAATGGTCTCAAATAGAAATAGGAAGGCGATGGGGTTGTAGGGATTTGTCTGCTGTGAGTAAAAGTTTGCTATCAAACTATATGTATATGTACACGAATATAGTATGTGTACTATACTCGTAGTACTATATTTGTAATCTTGAAGTATCCTTAGATTTTACGACAATTAAATATAAAACGTATTACTAAGATTGAAGTCTCATATAAGAAGAACGAGAGTCCTTAGCTTCCGTTTGAGGCGCAAAAAATAAAGAATTCCAATTTTCAATAATTCAACGGCTTTTCATCAGTGGGGTTTGATTCTGCAGAACAGCGCGAACAGGTATTCATTAATTAATTATTAATATTTTCATACAGCGTACAGCCGATCACAGTCAATTTCTACTTGCCAGTCATTCCACCCTCGATACTCACACCCCCTGCATCATATAGTCTGTACGTTGTTTCATTAATATACATTTATTCTCAAGAATTTGCTTGCGTAATCAAGTGGAAAATAAATGCCGAAAACTAAGATCCAAAGGCGGGCATAGTATTATCAAGAGAAATTCTGGTTATCAAGTAATACGAATTATAATGATTTTTATTATAAAAAGTCTTTATATTTTTTTTTAATTTCTCACTAATCGGTATATTTATTTTATTGTTCCTAATGGCAATTTTTCTTTTTTTGAACAGATTCAGGATAAACTTAATATTAAAATTTATCACCTGAAATACATACTTTACACTGTACTGGGGTACTGAATTATTCTGAAATTTTTTATTGGCACAAATATTCATAAATATTTGACATGAGTGAATTTGATTTATCCGTTAATTTAAAAATCAGAATCCAGTCCTTCGTTAACTCCTGATAACTTCCATGACTGATATGCTCCATTTCGCACAATATGTCCTCTATTAGTCCACATCAGGGTTGCCGTGATCTCCGCTAACGCTAGGGTGAAAATTGATCGGTCAGACTCACCCTCTACGTTGGATAACATGCTGAAAGATTTTCCACGACGTGCGAAAGTGCAATTCGGGATTTTTCACGAGCGAGTGAATAACAAAACGTGTAAATAAGAGATCGAATACATGAAAATCCCATCCCTTACACGAAGATCAATAAACTGTTGCCCTTATTGTTGCTGGTGCCCCATCAGAAATATTAGAATATTTTTTTTTTTATAAACAGACTTTTTTATCCAAACTTCATAAAAAACTTAAATCATAAAAATTTCTACTATTTAATTATTAATATAATTTTTAAAAATATTATGCAACACTTATTATACGAAACATGGCAAACACGTTCTTTAAGTATTTCTCAAATTACTACCTCACAGTTTCCTTTATTTCACCCTTCACGCTCTTCTAAGCTCCCCCGTAATACTTTCAACCCTTCAATTTCCTACGTCGTGCATGCAATGCCGCAATAATGCAAGCGTCATAAATCATCATAAATATCGATCTGTTTGACGTTCGGTGACCATGGTAGGTACTAGCCATTGCCGTACTCTCACATTCACGTATTCTCGTGCTCCCTGGGGTTTTCCTATAGTATCAGGGGAAACTCTTAATGACATTAAATTGATTTTTAGCCCAACATGCCACATGTTATCGGTTTAATATCTGATTTACCACTGCAAGTCTGTATATATATATATAGACTAATGTATTATTTGCGTACTGTATATTTTCTAGATTTAACTTTTTAACCTTTGACCTGTATCTTAATGCTACCACAGTAACTCCTACTGTCACTTCCAATTCACTCGCCTGACTTGTTTTATAACATTTCATTCATTTTTCGCGAAGGGTACGTCCTATAATACGTTTTTTATTTTTTATTTTTTTTTTTCAAGAAATATTACGTTGTCTTCATCTCCGTTTCCTTCATTCCTGCGCACGCAAGTCTTAATCCTTTCTTGCTTGCCTGCCGAAGCTATAAGGAAAAAAGAAAAACTTGTCACGTCTACGTGACTGAGCACATCTCCAGCAATTCCTCATGGTTATAATTCAATGTGACGTGAGAATCCCTTGTTACGCACTGTTGTGTCTTTGACACAAATTTGCTCTTTCTTCCATTTTTCTTCAATTTTTGTTTATCTATTATGTGTTCTTTTACTCGGAAAATATGTTTTTCATTTTTATTCGATACAAATAGTTTATTACTAGTAACTTATCTAAGAAAAATTATTAATAATTACTACTATGCCAAATTCAACGCAGCTCCATGGTACCAATTTTTATTTGGTGATATATTTTTTAGAAACGAAAAAAAAAATAAAAATCCATGAACCTCGTCGGCTGAGTCGACCCTTTGGGTTTATTAGTTCGAAGCGAATGGAGCGAAGCCAGCAGAAAGAAGCAATGGGACATTTGTCACGTAATTTTCAACGTTCGTTACAGTGATTCTCAAATTTAACTAAGGGCAGTATCAGCGACGCGTATGATCGATTTAAAATAAAATAGTACCCGGGAACCACTGTCTATTGATTCAGCTCTGTATTTAGTGGGCGCACGAGCTCTCTCTTCGCCGGAATATTTCGCTACGTCATCGGAATATTAAACGAGGAAATATCGTTTCCGTATCCGGTCTGTCTGTCTGTACAAGGGTAAATATTCCACTCTCTAGTGCGGAGCACCATTTTTTTCCTTTCGTTACGTTTTCATAACGTTTTTTTCAGCTTTCAAGCTCATGCTAAATGTCGATGTATACCTGCGCGCGCCGATGGGAAACGTTAACCTAAGAGCCTGAAATTTAAATAAACTTATCGTTCTTTTATGTCTCCGTGGTAGCAATTTTTAAATGAATTCTTCATCTGCCAGTGACGTTGAGCACTGACGACTTTTTACACTCTTTAAATTATACTCATTCTCGTAAAACCGTCTCCGTCAGCACTATTACTATAATTCTTTCAATCCTTAACTAATCATCCACTTTTATTCTTGTTGCAGGTAAGGCAATAGCCAGTACTAAATCGGAAGCTACCAGAAATATATACAAGAGAAATAGCGGTACAGGTATTATATTTTTAATTGAACTTCATTTCTATATATTATCATACGTATAGTAACGCATCGATAAGGTCTGTCGGAAAATTCAAGCCATTTTGACAAAAATCAAAATATTTACCTGACACGGCGATTGGCATTTTTGGACTTATTCCTGTAATTTGAATCACCAAAGCGTAACGTCGACTGATACAATCATCAGAATGGTAATAACGATAGCGTCTTATTTCCCGATGCAATTCGCAGGAATTACTCGGATGCGTTCTCTCGTCGATATGCAATTTGCAGTTATATTATTAGCTCGGATGTATATATGTAGGTATAGTTATCTACTTACAGTATCCACGGGTTTTCAATCTTGGCAAATCCCTTCGATTCGCCAATCGATCGAACTCTCAGCTGTCGTTAAACCGAAATCAGCAGGTACATATATCTATACACGAATATCCGTCAGCATAGGTTAGTACTTAACTGGGTGCTGTACTACGTTGTTTCATTTCCTATTCCATTTCCGATGGGGGCATTTAAATCGCAGTTACTCGAACTAACTGGAAATGGAAGTCACCGTCATATTCCATCTTGGAGACAGTAATAGGTCGAAATCTGCATTCCAGCTATTCTGACGAATATAATCGAATGCATAAATGGAATAAAATTGCTTATAAACGATTTCCATAAAATAAATACTTTTCTGACATCATAACAAATTTTTTTTTTAATATTTAAAACTTTCCAATAACTATTTCCATACCATAAGAAATCTCCATTTTTTACAGAATCCGTGTGCATATAAGATTCCAAAAGAATTCACAGAGCTGACACCATCATTAAATAAATTGATCTATCAGCCTTTAGAAAAAGGCTGCTGATATAACACGTAGAAATTATAGGTACCAGCACAAATAAGTATTGCAACTTTATTTAACAGTTCTGAACAGCTACTATCAAAGTGTCCATCCCGTAATAACTTAGCACACGCAAACAATATTTATTCTCCTTAAATTATACTATACTATATGTATATATATAAATATGTATAGTTCCATTCGCACGATACTTGGGAATAATGTTACTCGAAATTTTAAAACAGTCTACACTAGCGACAAATAATGGCCTCACTGTTTATATTGTAATGGCAATAATTTACAATAGTATATTGGATTACCATTTTCGCTGCTCTCTGTACTCGTATAGATCTTGTCTCTCGAGGCAATGCAATAGGCAAAAGGTCAAGTTTACTCGGTATCCCTTAAAAGCATCCTCGTCAATCTACACCAGGGTGGATATTACTTTAGACATTTCTAATCCTCCGGTAGGCCCCTTCGCCATGAATCATAAATATCATGTTCGTAGAAAGCGTAAAAAACACAGAGGCCCCATTATCCTCTAATATAGTGTAGCATTCGACAACACAACAGGGATCATATTGTCCATACATCATCTTAAACACGGCCCGTGAATGGCTTATGTAATCTAAAAGCGAAGCTACGTGCCTCTGCCTCCTATCTGTCAAAGGTCAGCTTTTTGTCGCGTTTCGCTGTGCACTATGCTGAGACCCAAAGATGTCCTATGGAAGACCGTCAAGTATCCATTTCCGTTTCAATACCAAGAAAGAGCCCAAAGGTCTTTCAATTTTTTTTAACGTTTCAGAGTCATTCATTGCTTTTCTCTTTTTTTTTTTAATATTATTTTTATTCCTTTTCCTTACGCATACTACTCGTATCATTCTCGAACTTAGAATGTTCAACGATTATCGTTAACTTGCGAGAATATCCTGTCGCATACGTTTCGTTCCCAAGCACGTATTTGACACGTGTAAATTCATTGGTCCGTGCATGTTCAATGCCTCCAGGAAGTTTCATATTAAACACCCTGTACGTCAAAAGTGTTCAATTCTTCGAACATCGTCGTATTTAAGCTCAGGCACACGTGCGTTTCATGAATCCTCAAATGAACAAATGCCCTAAACACGTTTTAGACGTCAAAGTCAATACTGTACACTAACTGCTATATGCAAGTAAAATATTGATACTGATCACCCAAATATCTTAGACAGGTGATAGACATAGACAGTTTCATAAGAGGTATTCCTAATTTCAACAAAACCCTCCCAGACAGAAATCGATTAATTTCTATTCATACGTATGACTTTGTTATTCACCATGAAACCCTTTAACGAGTGACTGGATACATGAAGAGAACAGAAAGGACCGTTACAGTCAACCTCTATCAATATTTGCTTTTAATTTTAATGAAAGGCGTTTAATGAAATCATTATAACGCCTTTAATTATCGGTAAAATTATATTTTTACAAGCTTTATTGTTAAACCTATTCACGGATACGTGCTTCTATATGCACTGCACGTAAATAGTATACATAACTAAACATATATATGTTCGACGTTAAGATCGCCTAACGATCCAGTAGCTAACAAGTCCAGAACATGTTCTATGTGGGATAGGTGAATCTCGAGGACGACGTTGCACAAATATGGGGAGTAACAGGTGGTAGTTCTCCGTTGAAGAGAGAGCAGAGAAGGTGGTGCATATCTCAAAGCCGCAAACAGTACCGCGTACAAATACACAATGTGTCTCCTTAGGCTAATACGGGCAAATAATGCTAGCGCTTTATCTGGGGTAAATATCACTATCGTGCCGAGTGATAAGCAATACAAACGTCGAGTTATCCCGCTGGCAAACTACGGGGGGTTAATCTTGATTTGTCGAATCAATGGGGGTGCCCATGGTAAAGGGATAGAAAGTTATGGAGAAAGAGGTTAGAGCGAGAGAGAGAGGAAGGGGGGGGGGGATTTGAATATAAGGGAGGTAAACAAGCGAGAGAGAGAAAAAAGTAATGAACGGGAGGGACGGAGGTGTCCGAGGATGGTAGAGACTAGAAAATAATTCCCTGTGATTTATGATAATCATTCGTCATTTCGTAACGAGGGCGAATAGGTACGTTCGTTTGTTTCGCCCTCGTGACGAATCGCTCGACCTAATTTCCAACATCCGTTTGTTTCCTCCGAGCGGAGACGATGCTTGATATATTGTTCCAAGAAGATGGTACAAACATTCCATCTGTTAATATTATCCTATTGCCCTTTTAATACCATTTATCTATATATGACTCATATCTATGGTACATGAAATCCCTATAGCTTTCAAAATGTCTTATCTCGGTTCAAGATTGGCTGTTACTGTCAGTTATTTAAATGACAGTCGCACCAGATGAATTACGGTTGCGACATTGAACGCTATTCGCATTCCTGTCAGAGTCTCCATTAGATATTACAGAGAGGCTTAGATATCAAATTCAAATGATAACAGTTCTTCAAGTATTATTTCCAATCGATGATCCGAGTCATAAATTTGTACCATGGGCATACTGGTCAACATCCTGGTGAAGATCGTTGGTGACCTTTTTTTTTAAAAAAAATCTTTATGTACCGCTAAAATGCTCCAGGCGTTCGTGATGCTGTAAATTTAAAATCTTCCTTGTGGCGAAGACAAGCACGCAGCCAACTTCAGATGGAGAACGATCTTCCTCGAGTGATCGTTTCGATTCGATTCTTCCTTCCAGGTAGTACTTATCGTTTATTCTCGTTTCTCTTTCGCGTCTACGATTACGATGAGAAGGAGGGAGGAGGGGAGAGGGGCGAGGAGGGAAACGTTAAACGGAACGCAGAAGAGAACAGATATGCGAATAAGATGAGGATTAAGGCTGTGATGTAACGATTCGTGTCTTCGAACAAGATCAGCAACGCAGGTCAGTTGTATCAGAATTTATTGCCTATAAATAACTCGAGTCTTCTGGACTATTTTTGGTACTTCTCAATTATTCGTTTCTTCACTCTATTCGGGCTTGTGCTCGGTTAGCGTCTTTCGTCACTTTCGTTTCTTCTTCTATTCGTATCGTCACTGCTGCTCGCTCTAGGAAATGGAAGCGATAATTTAACGCTGAGAACTTCATGCAGGTATATCTTCTCCTTGCACCAGGTTCACCCTCTGCAATTATGCCTGAGTAGGGTATCCTGTGAATGGGAAAGTATTGAGAGGATGTCTTAACGATAAATAGGTACTGCATACTCTTCTCTACATTCGTTTCACGGCGAGCTACGATCGAATAGTAATTTCCTAAAGGTGTTATTGGCTGGTTTTCAAATCGAGACTTGAGAATTCTCAGTGTATTCACATTCTATAATTTTTTTCACTTGACGGATATGAAATTTGACACCTAATGTAAATGTATGTTTGTTTCATTAGAGATTTTCGTTTATATGATTTCAAAAAAAAAAAGTTCAATGATCATTCTCTTTGACTCTTATACCTTAGGAACGGTATAATTTGAATTCTGAAGAATTCTATCGGTAGATTCTGTGACCTCGTTGTTTTTATGGTATAAATATATCCTACAGTTAATCGATATCGTGAACTCGAACGACGAGTTACAATCTGGGTGAAAAATAATAAGACGTCGTGAGACAGTAGTTGGGCCTACGATCTCGCTCGATGCTATCCAAAAATATCTAATTGGTCCAGAGACACGTGATGCTGGGATTCGTTTGCAGAGGAAAAATTTCTTTGAATGACTCTCGAGATTCCTACGGCAGCCACGGCGTTATCTCGCATCTCTACTCGGGACCGAACATTCAAACTTGAAATTTGTATCTTCGAAGATTGAAACGTCTGGTCCAAGGGTGTATATTACTTTTTATACCCGCCTAATTTGACATAATGGCTGCCATTACTCTGACTTTTGTTTTATTTTATCTTCCCTCAGATAAAAGCGGAAAGGCCCAGCGACCCTAACCCGACAGACAACACTCGCCAAAGGGTGTGGCTCCAATTTCTGTATACTCTTTCCTAAATCTATAGGTCGACATTTTGCCGAACCCTTCTCTTTTTTAGGATTTCAACCGTCCTTAAAATACCTGCTACACTGTGAATCCACGAAGTCGACACTGCCAGTCGTAAATTATTGATTTGACAAATAAAGCCGAAATTGTAAATTAAATATTTTGAATTCGGTAAAATCTCTCGAAAGATATATACGTTGATGGCTAAAGGTGGAGGGCAGTAATGAAGGTATAACAAATTAAAGAAAGCACCGGGGCTGTATCATTTTTCATTTAATTCATCCCTCGTACAGACGGCAATTCTAATTATTTTTAAGATGATTAATCACTCGTACACGCAAAGCATTTCGGCTTTGAGCTGAAATTACTCCTCTGAGGGAAAGCTCGCTCATTTCTTCAAGAGCTAACAGCCCTACAGTTGCGATAATTTTTTTTTCTTCCTTAAAGATTCTTACGGCTACTGACTCTCCATCGCTTTTGAATTTTTCTTCCCTCGAACTTTCCTTTCTCTTCGATCGTTTTCTTCTCCCTTCTTCCTCACCCACGTCATTATTGGGAAACACCGTTAATCGTCCCTACGTCATCATAAAGTTTTATGGCACGAATGAGCGCGCGTCCCTCCCTATCTTTCATGTATCTAGGCTCTGCGTATCGCAGAATAACATAGCATCTCTCTTGCTTTGCGGGTTACAAAAAAAACCATCATTTTACAGCGTGCGAGTTAGATAAAGCTTAAAACATAAAAGATAGACTCTGTATAAACTGAATGTCAACGTTATGCAATATCAAAAGCATTCACCGCTTTTTTTCCACGAAAATGAAAAATCTCGACCAAGCTCCCGCCTTATCTCGAGGTAGATGGAAAGAAGTAATTAAAACCATACATTATCTTAATGCTAAATTACCATATTAGTATTTAGTTCGTTGTCGTTGAGTAATTCGATAAGTAAGTATTTATATACCCTGATAAGATAAATCTCTTTTTTTTTATTATATCCCACGTTGAATGTACAAATCATTAAATTCTTACGGGACACGACGATGTTTTCTTCTTCTGTCTACTTAAAATTAAGGGTAAGGTTAGTGTTTAGTATTTAACACTTTTCAAGTCATAAGAAAATTTCTTGGTGACTTTGACCTTCCTCCCCCATGTTACCAGCCATAAAAAAGATACAAACTTTACCTACCAACTTTAGATCCACCTGTATGCATCTCGCGTGAAAGACCTCCCTCCACGTACAGTAAATAAAAGAAAGCTCGTTTTGTATACCACGTATATACATATATGTAAATACCTGACTGTAAGCCAAAAACAGTGAATGCGTCAGGCAAGACGAAGTCTTGCGTAAAGTAATTTACATCCGAGATATATAAAAAGTATAAGTAGACATAAAAATTCATAGATCATTTTTACAGTCTAATTCCAACCATTACCACCCGTCTGATTAGTTAATGAATAAAATTTGATTGAAAATTAATATAATTTATAAAAACAGTAAAACGAATCTATAAATAGCTAAGGGAGCTAACGATCAAACCTTTCACTGAAACTTTGTTGTGCATATTATTCCCACCAAAAAGTAAAGCAGTCTGTCAGATATATACATACGTGAGATATTTTCCGGGGCGCAGAAAGCAAGACGATGGAGGGGATAGGGAGAGTGAGTAACCATGATAATGTAAGACGCAAGAAAGACTGAGAAGGAGTCCCGTGATATCGTCGCTCGTAGTTGATGCATCATCCGGTGCGTTGCAAGATGGCAGGCACATCAGACTCCTATCATATCTAATACATAATTCATACCTGCGCGCGTCCCAGCGACGCTCTGTGTCTTCTAACTTCCATCCGTTTTCTTTATCCGTCCATCACCTATACTATACGTGTAACCCACTGTTCCGATACTTACGTATACGTACACCATCTTTTAAGCGTTACCAAGTACCCGGTATATACCCAGTCGATATAAACCGATATACAAAAAACCAAGCACTCGTCTCGGTCAAGTATATACACATATACGCCTATAGATAACACTACCAATCTGCATGTTATTATTATCCTCATTTTTCTTTCTCTTGGCTTTTATCCTTGTTCAAACTTCCGGCATCCAGAAGCTTTGATGATGCTACCGTTGAAAAGCTGCGCGACACAGAAGATACGCTGAGAAGCCGCGCGAGTGAAAGACGAAAAATCGTAGAGGGTGAAAGGCAAAAGGAATAATTAAAGTCCGTCTCAGAAATTAATATTGTACCCGAGAGTCCTTTAAAGATATGTCTGATTGAGGATGTCTGTTATCGCCCTTGCGTATGAAGGATAAATGTAAAAATGAATACTGACCAGGCACGGGTGTATAATTTTGAAATTAATTTTGTAACGTTAAAGGCAATTCCTGTGGGTGTGCAGTCTAGCGAAAAACCATCGTTTTATCAGACTAGCGTAATTAAATTGTTAGACCCGTTATTCGGGCGTATGTTAAACCGCGTGAACGCTCGGAAAATAAATTCACACGCTTTAAATAATGTCGAGAGACTTCGTTTACGATAATGCATATTGTCATTGGGTGACGGTTTGTTGTATTCCGGTATTCGACTACAGCGCCATCTATCTGCCGCGAGAGGAATCGCTTGGCGGGATTTACAAACTAAGAACAATAAATGCCTTTGTCGACTGCGTGTAAACGCATTGTATCTAGTAGCGACGAATGCGACGCGATAAATCTGGCGCGAATACGTGAAATATTTAAATGTCGAATAGAGCCAGTAATATACGATTAGCACTTTAAAGATTTTTTTCGTAATTGAATTGACGACCATTTATGAAATTCACATATATGTGCATATATCTGTACGCGTTTTGATTATTTACTTTTGTAGATTGATCGGTATAAATAATAAACAAGGTACAACAGCAATATCCATAAACTGTAACTTTACAATTCCAAGCAACAGCGACAAATCACGTTAAAACACATCCTGTCGATTTTTCCCCGGTAAAGATAGCCGGACGTCACATATACGCATACAACGTGGTTTAATTGCTTTTTAAAGCTTTTTACACGCTCATTGAATTCTGGTCGGCCATTATGTATACGTTGTAGTTTCTGTTTGCGAGATACACACCAGAGTATGTATTTACTCTCATTTATCTGCTATACTATACTGTACTATATTGTATCAGGGATTTAGTTGTACGTATGTGTATTATATACGTCACGTATGAGAACATTTACTCTCCACAAGACTAAGTGATTGAATTTTAACGTAGCTCTATACCTGATGCACTGAGCAATCAAAGGACTTTTTAAAAGGGAAATTGAATTCGCTCAGCTTTTAAAAGACGGACCTTTGTTTATTTCACGGCTCCTACTATACACACTGTCTTTGGATATCTTCTGTACTAGCTTACGGGGTACTGTGTAGAAACTTTACATTGATTTTTGAACTTCACTTAAATGAGTACTACAACCACTTCAGGGCATTGACAGAATATTTGAGAAAAACTTTATTTTATCGAGCTGTGGAGAATTGACAAGAAACGACGCTAGACTTTATATCTTTTCCGTAGTATATACACATTAAGTATCCGTAGTATTATTTTCCTTCGTTATCGTTCACCCTATTGCCTCCGGCATTGCGATCCTTTGTGGAAGTTCACTCTGGTTCGTTTGACTCGATAAGAGTTTTTTTTTCCACCCTCGAATCTCAGGATTCTAACAGTGATTTATAACGGTCCGGTTATCTGCATAGAAAGCACTGATTAGTGGAACGACGATGAAATATTAATTAAGATGTGTTGACATTTTTTCCTGTTTCTAAATAATAGTCATGTGTAAATCATTATGTAAAAAAAAGACATTTATTAAAATAATCGACTTTAATTACGACTAAAATACAGTAATGAAATAATTGCGTTGAAATCAGCGCAAGAAGAAAGGTAATAAATTTTTTCGAAAATATTTCTTAGAAAAAAAGACGTTCATAACTCCCACCTATGAAGTTAAAGTAAAGAAGGAGACTTCTTGTCGAAGAACTATCGTCGCGGTACTCAGACCGGAAGAGATGCCCAACGATATCTACACGTTAAAACTCCACGAAGCGGAAGTTCCAAAAATTATCTGTGAAATGGAGCGTGCAGTGTACGAAAGACGTAAAAGGCAGCTTAACCATTGAGTAGAGAAAGTCGAAAAGAAGGAAACTTCGAAAAAGTGGAAAATTGGCCAAGACCGCTTGCTGCATCCCTTGCCAAAGGGGATTCAGTCGAATCGCCCAGTATCCAAGCTCTCCCTCCCTCCTCACATTCTATCCACGGATCCTTTCACATGAACCATCGAGTCACGCAACCCCAAAATTTTCTTTACTCACCCATCTCTCCGGAAAGAGTGAAAAAAAATGTAGCCGCATGTCTAATGATGCGTTCTTATCATTATGATTTATTTCACACACGTGCGTACCCACTACCCTGTGGCTGACAACGCCAACGCATCATTCGCCATTGTAACGAAGCCATGTGTTAATGTGCAGATAAAACAGTGAGCATCATATCTACATACTCCACACTCGGTTTACCCCCCTATATGACATTTAACATCGTCATTTACTTAATATTCTCTTTTCTGCTGTTAATTAAAATTACTTCAGCTTTAACGACCATTCCAGAAAATTATAAATCTCTCATCAATTCGCACACTGCTATTGTCTCTTTGTAATTTATGGTAATTGGATCGGTTCTTATTATTGTTAAAGATATATCAGTCTCGATCCAAAGAATGCAAAGACTGCATGGAGCGTATGCAATGTAATACGTGTGTGTATATATATACGGGACTGTAAGGACCATCGGATTGAATTTACTGCTTTCAATTAATCAGACACTTTTTGTTCGCGGTTTGCTCCCGAGGTGCAGAGACGTTCATCGTAGGCACAGGTGGGTTCGTCATATCTTGACTAATTAGACTGGCATTGTTCGAGCAGCCCTCGGGGACCTCAAGTCATGAATTAATCATCCCCCGTACACACTGACCGCCGCCACTCACTTGCCCCATACATATATAACCTAGCAACCCTTAACTCTGAAGAAAAATATTGCGGTACTCTTACAACCAAAGGGAAACTTTATTCTAATAATTAATGTTAGGAAATTCGTCCTTTCTATTTTGCAGAAATTGTTTGCGTGTTTCCATCCACCTTTAACCGTTATAAAAATTTTAAATATCTTACTGCAGCATCAATTGTTGGACCAACTAATTTAGAATTTATCCTTAAGAACCAGTGTAGAGCGTGGATCCTGGAATTTGTAATAAAAAAAATAGTCTATCTGTATACCGAATACTTACCGATAGACATAAATATTTAATGACTGTACTAACCTGTGTAGAGGCTACTGTACACGAAGCCAATCGAAAACGAATACAGAGGACATTCGCTTAAATTTGAAATGCCGAATATTTCGAGTATAAACTGTCAGTCGTTATTCAATCACTTCTCGCTTGAAGGTTTGGTTTCGTCGTCCCTTGAATCGGTATGAAATCTCGAATGACTCGAATGGGTTTAGAAAGTCTCGGCATTCCCGATTATATATCTCGTCGCAGATGGGGAACCCTTGTCCGTTTTATTTTCATGCATCAAGCCGAGACTCCTTTTAATGTCAGTCGTTCGTCAATCACTAAGAAGAGGAACAACTATAGTCGCCGTTCACCCCTGCGATCGTTGTTTCAGTTACTTGCTTGCCGAGTAATTAGAATCCTGCATTATTAATTAGTCCTTCCCAAAGGACTGCAAGGAAGTGAACGAGAGTGCAGGGTATAGGCTATAGTGCTTAACGTAGATAGAAAAGAGAAGAAAACTTCAAAGCGTATAAAATTGGCAAATCAGTAGATAAAAATATATAGTTATTTCACCATAGTATTTCAAAATAAATTGCATAGCTTGAATTTAAGGTTTAAGGTTTTTTAAGATACTGAATCAATATGGCTTTACGTAATATTGAACTCCTTATCAAGTGACGGAACAGGTCATAAATTGATGAATCTGTTTGAAAATTTATTGACTGATTTCAATATACATGTTTTTATAAAAATTTTATTAGCTTTAATAATCATTCGTGCATGGATCACATAGTCGTCATGTGTTGTATCTAATTACGGATTACCTAATAAATTTACCTTTATTGTCCCCTATCAAAATGACTAACCGCAGCGAACTCGTTGGTAAATCAGCAAATTCAGAGCAATTTCATAAACCAATCAGCATGCCCGAGTAGCCACAACAATATCGAATTTCGTGATATTTCGATGACCCGTGGTTGACGTAACTTTGTTATTTTAAAAAAAAAGTAAAATTAATTAAAATCTTCTAATTTGATGTTCTATCTTAACCGGTTGATCAAAAACAAAGAACAGCAACGAAACAAAAAACACATGCTTCATAGAGCAGCCCAGTTGGCTGTCGTTACAGAGCACTCGACATTTTAACAATTCATAAAGTGCTTTGTCGCCAAAATTCTCTTAGAGGGCGAAAAGTTGGTCGTGTGCCAGGAGCCATACTTTGAGCTCGCCCTTACGAAGCCGAATACTACCCTCCCGACGTAGGAGGGAAAATGGTCATTTTAATTTTCTCATTATGCTTTGCTGGTCAGTTCGAGCGAGGTATATAGGAGAAGGAGGTATGCAAAGGAGAAGAAAACATACAGCCCCAATGGTACAGACAGAGCCATATAGACAGATAGAGAAAGAGATGAAACAGAATGCAAGGACTCCCTTCCACGTGCATCCAAACCGTAACCACAGACTCACAGCCACGTTCCACGAACTGCAGGCAATAAACTTCCGCTGTAGTATTCATGCGGCAGTCATCTCCCTGGCAGAGCGATTTAAATTATTACGCTGCAATGTCCGAGCAACGTGCGCCTGTATTTGCCAATTAATTGCTGAAACACGTTTTTGCACGGTCCTTACGCGACTTCAGGCGTTCAGCCGGTACTTTGATGTCCCAAAATCCATCGGAGAAGATATACCTATAGATATGCCTCAACTACCTTCAAATAAAATCCAATAGATATAATAAAACAATGATGCACTTTATACGTGAACGCACATTCGCATTTTACTTGCTGTATGGAGATTCCAATGAAATGGGACAGCTATACGGATCTATCGGTACTTCGTTAACATACATTTTTTATTAGCTTTCAAAATTTATACCGCGTATAAAATCTACCGACAATAGCCAAGGGAAGATCGAACGTGTCTCCAAAGAATATAATCGCGATTAAGTAAGCACGAGATGCTCCCGATTCGAATCGGATGCTTTTTATCGACATGACGATTGGCTCGGACCAAACCCCTATCCTTATTCGTATTACGTACTCGAGAACGACAGAACTCGACCGCTAATAAGAATTCGGTCGTTTCTTGTCGCTCGATGTCCATTCGTCGGTCGAACGATATTCGCTTTAACGCCACATGCGAGACAGTACAAAAAGAAAAAAAGGAAAAATAGTTCAATGAACTTTGCAATCCCTGCGTGCTCATAGGACTTGGAAAATGTATATATATTTCATAAGGCTATAGTTATTTATGGGGCATTATCCAAGAGTAGCACTGTACTCCGTTGGGTGGATATATATAGCACCATATAGACATTGATCGTATTTCTGCATTTTTTATAGGCTGAGCATCGTGAAACCGTATTAAAGTTTTTCTTAGAGACTGTGGGACTAACTTCAAGTCTCTTCCTTCCTCCGATTCTGTAATTTTTTTCTCTCTATCTATTTGTACTTTTCAAAATGATCCGTCCTATATAATGGCAACCACTGCGCCTGGACGTCACTTATATTTTACCAGCCTCTGCTCCTGTTTAAATCTCAAGGGTCCTGCACCACTCTTTTCTCTTCATGGCTGAACATAAAACGAACGTGTTCACTGTGGCTGCCAGCTTTAACTTTAACCAACAACCACTTACACACTGTTTAAAGACTTCGCTTCTGCTCTTCTATTCCTTTTTTCACTTTGTCTCTCTCTCTCTCTCTCTATCTCTCTTCCCCGTCCCTCTCTCGCACTCTCTCACCACTCTTCTGGCGCGTCTCCTAAGATTGCTAAATTTTGACAAGAAATTTTTGCCACGTACTAACTTACCTACCTATCCAGCTTCGTCAGTGTATTTTTTAAAATTTTTCTTAGCTAAAAATGCACGTCTAGACTGACGAGGAGTTTGACTGAACTTTTGTAGTCGTTCCTGTAAAACGAACCAACCTAATACATTTTATTATTGAGAACAAAACCGACATCCAACTTGATCGACCTTCTATAATGTCTGTAACACATGCGTGGTTCAGTTTATCCTAAAATCAAAAAGCAAATCACAGGATCTGTGAATAATAATCGAATGAAGAACGATGACCATTATCGGGTACGAAGCGCACAGCACGCATGTTTCTAACCATGAAACGGCGCCATTAAAGATATCAGGTCGCATGTTCGCGGTAATTTGCTTTTACTCAGATGGCGAACACTGGAACACCCAAGCTTTTGTGCAGCTGCATAATCACTTTGTGTTAGGAATATGTTGATCGTGTGATTGTAATAATTTTTCCTCGTGAATTGAAAAAATTTCAATGGAAATCTCATACAAGAGCATTACGTTAGCTCTCGCATTTATTCGAGGATATATTCGAGACAAAATCTACATATTTTATTCTTCGCGTATATTTTCTTTTCAGTCAAATTCTGTGCTTTTACGATCATTAGCATATTGAACTATATCATTATTATCCAAACGTCAAACGATTTCAAAATCAACTTCCGATTCTATATATTTCATTAAAAATGTTATTCCAATGATTTATCTTCACTACAAGTCCACATGCACGCGTCGCCATTTTTACAAGATTAATAGTCAAAGTGCGTGTCGTTCACTGACTTCCTATTACGCACGCATTGTAGGCGTATATCTACCGGTCATATTATCATTACCATGACACAAAACTCACGTTTTTCTTGAGAAACTAAAAATTTTTTGTACATTAACTATTTTTTATACATTGATATTTTCATAATTTTTTTTGAGTCCTCGTCACAATATTATTCATTGTTATATAATATATAAAACATATCCACTATGAAAAATAGAAAAAATAGATCTAACTATCATACCATACTGAAGTATATCCATAAAATATGCCTACACGTAAACGAAGATCGATAATCGATCAATCCCCAATCAAGTTATCATGTTTGAATATCCCGCCGCGTACGGCTTTTATAGACAGCATACACGAAATTAATGATCATATAATGAGTGGCTGTATAATATAAGTCAAAGTATAACTGTACTATAAACGCTATAATAGAGAAAAGCCCGGCCATAATGTAACCGATATAGTGACTGTAGAATAATCGGCAGTCTGGGAAATTACCTATCAAATGATACAAAATTATTCCAGTGGGTGTTGTATAAGTCGTTAGAATTACACACCACTCAGTAAACCATTACCATCATTACAAGTGCATATGATATATAATCTCGTATCAGTAATAATTTCTCATACCGAACGTTAATGAATCAAGAGCCGATTGATATACCAGGAAATTCACGTGATAATTTCAGAATAGTCCCCACCGCCAGATTCAAATTGCCATCGTCAAGATGCCTCCCGTAACGTATTTACGACTTCTTTAAATAATGATCGTTCCACGGTCAAATTTATCGATACATAATGTACCTAAGTAATGCGATCGTCGTGAATCAAAATCAGAGGCAAAAAACAAATGTCGTAAAAAAAGACATCTGAAACGAAACTGTGCTCGAAATTGTCGAAGACCTGAGGGCTAAGGGATACTTAGCAGTCTTTATACATGGTTCAATGTGAAATTGTGCAATTTTTAAATCCGCGCCAATTTGCCTGTCGTTATACGCCATTGATGGATGGACGCCTCGAAGCCTCGTTATTTCTGTATATACAGACACATGGTATTGTATTAAAAAAAAAATTACTCTTTGATCCCAGTCAAT
This sequence comes from Trachelus stipa, assembly GCA_036026315.1. Lineage (NCBI taxonomy): Eukaryota > Metazoa > Arthropoda > Insecta > Hymenoptera > Cephidae > Trachelus > Trachelus stipa. Next base: position 904,722 of record JAYRCB010000359.1, read on the forward strand.
TTGTTACAAAGTTTTTTTTTCATTACATTTTTATCGACGCTTCATTCATTTAATTCATCACCAATTCAGACGACCGCCATGCTTTTGCATTTATTCGTTCTTTAAACCGCATTTTAAATGAGTTCACGTTACTCGGCACAGCGATCGTTTGTATAATTTCTCGATAAACAGATATCGCGCTGAAATCCCAAGGCTAATCAACTCGCGTGAAACTGCGGGTACCAAAGCTGGTTCATACAATTCATGACTATGCCGGACCCTCAAGCGCTATAACAATCGACATTCTATCCTGACTGCGGTCCACGCGGGTCATTATTGTACATTCGTAATTTTTATTAGCGAATAGGAGAGACTCAGTTTTCGTTTTGTCAATTGTACGTATATACCAATAGTATAGGAGAACGACATACGAATATATTATCGACGCTTAATGATCTCTAAGCTCTATCTATAGTCGATTTACGTATATATTCGTTGGGAAGAGTTTTCGATAACAATTATAGTGATAGTCTGAAATCAAGATCAGTATAATATCCGAATCGTTCATTGTATCTTTCCATCTATTAATTTCCTTTTATCGACTTGAAATATTAAATAACTAACTTCCAACCCCACGATCCCCTATGAAATAGGGATACATCTAATGAAAGTTCGCTATTACCACCTGGATCAAACATATATGCTCGTATAGACATATCAACTAGTATAGAAACATACATAGCATATAGGCCGGATAAAGGCAGCTCGCTGGAGGCGCTGATGTTATCAAATTATATACCAACGTATACACCGGCGACCAATAATTCATTCGTAATTCAGTTATCTAAATAGGACACCGAGTACGTTCTCGGAGGATATGAATATATATATATATATATTACATATATTATATAGATATACAACTGCGTACATAGTTGTACCTATATCTATTCTGCGAGTTTCATGGAAAATTTCCAGGGCGAACAGTAGGGGTTGAAAATCCCATGAGAGAGAAATAAAATAAGTGAAAAAAAGTGGGGGGTTGCGAACTACACGTCATAACGATAACCCGCGTTTTAATCGTATGACTCTGGCAGTACCTACCGTGTATACGTAGGCAACGACAATAGTTGACGTATACGTAACGTACATATACGGCGGATAATGAATTTTATGAAATACCAATTATTACCTATACTATCAATATACATATATCTATATACCTGTGTGCAATGCAGATTTTAACTGCACTCGCGATTATTCGTCACGCGCGATGCGATTGTCGTCAAGTCATAAAATGCACTGAAATTGATTTTTCGACATTAATGGGATCGACGCTGAGCGCCGTTCATTTTCACTGGTTGCACAGAAAATCAAGCTGAAAGGTAATTGACACGTGTATATAAAATTGATGTATTGATAATAAATATTAACCATAATTAAATATTTTATCGACGAATATATTCTTATTAAATTCTCGTTAATCCCACGTCTTTCCCATTACGCATATAGTGTATATGTATATGGATAAATAGATGCACGTTATAGATTGGTAACGATGCAGCGTGCAATGATAATCATAAAATAATTAAGTTAATGCCCATAGCTATCCAACGTACGTCCCTGACTGCACGGCTCGACCGTTGACCATAAATAATGCATATTCAATGTTTATGAATTTTTATGCATCCATCGATTTATTATCGCTCGCTTCGAGCTTGTTAAAATTTTTCTAATCGACGTATTGGAACTCTGACAGCATGTAGTGTAAGTAAAAGGTAGCACCAATAGCTTACCCAATGAGCAGCGATGATCTGTTCATGAAAATCGAATCCACTGATAACTCATTGCATGCGAACATTTCACGTAACACAGTATGCTTAGTATGCTATTTTGTTATTATGAGTCATACTCAACATTTGTTATTCTTCGTGAGTCACTATGCGCATCAGACTGTAAAAAACGTTTGAGCATAATATTGATGGAAGTGTAAGATACTTTTAAAAACGAAACCCTTTTTATCGAGGGTAAAAGTTGACGATAAAGATCCCTCGTATAATCCCCTAATTAAGTCGTTAAATAATTTCAGTGAAAAGAAAAAGGAATTATATAGCTATACAAGTAATCATGAGAGTATTAACGTTGCAATATTGTACCTGTAATAAAATCTTTACTTGATCCGCAGGTTGATATTAAGTTTGTCATTTTATATGGCACACGTGATAACCGTAGTAAAACTGTATTTCGTACGAAAGTTCGCCGCGGTTTGTAATTAGTGTGTTTACACGCAGTAAAGATCACTGGGTAGGCTTAAATGAGTTAAAAATATGTGTATACAATTATTGCATCCCTTGAGGATATATAATATATCATTACTGTGAACATAGGGAATTCTTATTTTTATTTGCGTTAAATTGTACTTCCTCCTACAAGGATATCAATTGACGGTACATTAAGTTGATCTCTTGAAGCAATTAACAGAATTAACTATACTATACGAAATAGTACTGGGGTTTCTAAAGCGAGGCAAAGTTAACTGAAATCAATGTCAGTATTTTGCCGATGTAATTTCCGACAAGTCCCGACATCCGAATAGGATTGGTTTGATATATACTTTTTGTACCAATGAGAAATTCTACTTGGTAAAAGCCTAACCTGTCCCTCCGAGGGAATCCTCGCTACTTGCTGACAGCATAGTCGGACCTCTCAATGAGTTAATAAATTAAGCTAATTACTGACTGGAGAAGAATCACAAGTGACGTTTTGCGGCATTTCTCGCGAGGCCAGAGAAAATTCCACGTGAGTCACTTAACTAAGCGGAGCAGACGATAATTTCCCGTCAAGTCCTTAGCGATGGAATTACTAGACACGTGGACGTGAGCCTTCCGTAGGACTAGTAGGATACATAGTATGTTTAATTGCATTAATTAATATTCATTAATTCATCCTCTTACCATCTTCCCAGTATTTATACATATTAGATCTAAGTCGTAATAAGTCCTTCTTAATCCACGATCTGACGCGGCGCTAAAGATGGCGCCAAGAAGTATTTATTTTCACTAAATGATCACGCGACGTTGCTTATTTCCGAGCGTCGATCTGTGATAAAACCTGTAATATTTATTATGCCGGTACCACTAAGTCCATGCTGCGTGAACGTATCGACAAGTAACAGCATAGCGATTCGAATATCTCAGTGGCAATAATAAATAAGAGTGGTTTACGCGCGAGTGGCGGGAGATTTGAAAAATTTGAAAAAAAAATAAAAAGAGGTAATCACTAATCACGGTACTGATATCGTGGCGCACGCGACTCCCGGGAACATTCTCTCGTTAAAGTCCTATTAATTAGCGGCTTGGACTCCGGACTGTTATCCTCGTCGCGTGAGCCTTGAATCTCATCCGTCGATAGTCCCGATATTTAATTAAGTTATTGGTCGTGTCCTGTGGGATGAGGTCGCTAACCAAGATAGAGCCATCCAACTATCGTGCCATACTATATATATCTCTCTTCTTTCTATACATAAGACGGATACTGAAATTGATCCCCGTTTATAAATCTCACACGAGAGAGAACATTCCTGAAAGAAGATTGATATTGGACTCGTTTGCTTGGGGCCTGAATCTATTAAGGGAGCCAGTAGTGTGTTACGCTGCAGCCGGTTCGAAGTGCCGATGTAACGAGGGCGAAAATAATTATGCAGATCGACGTCCAGAGACCCTCTTCCTTCATCTTGTCACTCTGCTGAGTTTTCTCTCATTAATTTCTCATCGTTCGCAAGGCTTCATCCCGAAGACATTCTTAATGCACCTACGTCTGTTATTATTCTGTTTGGATATAATAGTTGGTATAACGTCTATACCGTAGCATCAGCAATGGCAGAGGGAGTGATTTGGATACATTTTTCGAAGTGGGGGTTAGTGACGGAGTAATAAAAAGATTATACAAGGAAGATGCTGGAGGAGAACTTCGAAGCTGAAATAGGATTTGGTGACTGGCTCAAACCTCTCTGATTCTTCACGGGACTCGAATCGAACGTCATGGAGTTCTATAGGTATTATGACACGGGAAATGCACGTCATGGATGGTTCGTGCAACGTAGCTAGATAAAAATAATATGACGTAAGCCAGGGCGTGGATATACTTTCCATGATAGACTCCTACGGATCGTCTAGGTCCACCTCGTAAACACCTCCTACACGATGGCTAAGTATAGCACAGTTTGCCTCGGGTCCAACCTCTTCATCTCGACGTATAAATCTTTGGATTTCCGCGACGAATGATGTCTTGATGTGTCGCAGGTTAAAACTTATAGCTACGACGTGCTAGCCTGTGATTATCCCGGCTTCGTTTGCATTGGAACTTCTCTTGTTTTTGTAATTTACGTATTTATTAGCGGTATGCTATATTTCATTGAGATTAAAAAGAATAATCAGCACCCGGTAGCGCATCGATTATGCGTTTAATCTTTTTTTTTTTTCAAAGATTTCTGTAAAATTATGGATCGCTATAAGTTACAGTCAATAATTATTGCTTTTCTCACGATACCACGGCGTAAGGAGTGTGTATGTGAATTGAGAGAAGTGAATAACGACTTTCAAATTTCCAGCCTTAATTCGACTATACATATTCATGTACAATAGCGGCTCGAAAAATTAAAGTTCATTTATATGGACAGGATACGTTAATCCGAGAGACGACTATTAATAATTTTTCATGTACATTTTGGTGAACTCTGATCAATCTCAATGGGCTATTGTATGAAATAAAAAGAGGAGCTTGGTCGGTTATGACAGAATTGGCCATGGTATCATAAAATACGACTAGCACGCCGCGCAATATTCAAATTTGACTTCGGGTATATATCTAAGGAAAAAGGGAGGAGGTTATTTTTTTTTCAACGGTAGTAAATAATCCAATGGACATTCACACGCCATACAACCCACTCGAAAATTCAGCAAAAAAATAGGCAGTTACCAACCACCTTATACTCGCTTGGCGAAAAGTGTAGAACGCCGAAGGGAGCAGCGAAGGATTAAGAAAGAAAGAAGGCTGGTAGCCAGCCATGCAGGTACCGAATTACCTGTACCTCCTACCTATCTACCCAGTGGCCAAGCCCCTGCTAAACCTTATGTGGGCGACAATGAAGTAGCGCCCTTAAATCGCGATGCGATTTTTCGTCGTGACCAAACCGCATCACCTCAAGGTGGTCGATCCGTGGCCGAATTTTATTACGTATATATGTATGTGTATATATATATATATATATACGAGTCCTTTTTATCTTTGAAAATATTTTATGAACAGGGCGGATAGAAACGACGATTTCCAGTGCAATAAATCCGTACCCAACGTGGGCAGTGACGTAAAATGATATTCCCTTTGGCAGCTGTATTCTATATAACTTAAAGTCCCACTTTGAATTTGGAAAAAAACTTTGAGCTGCATATAAACTTTCCCTAGTGATTCCTTCGTATAGCGAATTTCGCTTGAAGAAATTTTTTATCTTTTAAATATATTTGAAAATTCTCGCTTCTGTCGCGTCGAAAGATGAAAACTGGGTTTACATACTGGAATCAGTTTTCAAATCGATCCTCCATCTTTTATATTATCGGCTTCGAAGTCGGAATGGTATTATGGGGGATGGTTACAAAGATTTACTTGGGTATTTAATTTCGGTTAGATCATCAATCGGTTAGTATGTAGATGTAAGAGCAAAAAATTTATATTAACTGGTAGGGTACTTAAACTCTTTCCATCTTGTTTTTATTACTCTTTGGTCACTCTTCACCCAGTGCAGATTGAGTTGTGGTCCGTAATCCTACAAAAAGAGTACCTTTCAAGGGAGTACAATAACGACTTGCTAACGGCCGCCCCCGTAACACGATTCCAACGTTAACTCGAACCCGGGGGGTCCTGTCACGCAGTCCTAAAAGATCGTTCAGAATGGTTCGCCATTTGGGAAAAGGTGCAAAGGTCTCTTCGTGATGTAAATAATTCCTGAGGTATTGCACACCGGCTTTCTTAGGAGAACTTAATGCGATGCGTGCGCTTCGTATGTCATTTCCTTCCCTTGAGAAATTGGTAAAGATAAAAAAACAAGATTAATAGAGATTCAACCACTAATAACGCACTTACATTTTTACGATATTGTAAAAAAAAATTATAGAGCAAGATATCAAAGATAAAAATCAACGATTTGAAAATATATTTAATTCTCAAGGCATCCTATGAAATATTCATATCCATAACGTAATCATAAGCAATTACTATATAAAACTATATTCCGTACCAATCTCGACCATCAATGTGAATTAATCCGTACCAATGTCTTCGAATTCTGATTTCGTTAACAAAGCAGATCCGCACAACCTTACAGGGGCCCAAGCCCAAATCGGGATCCTGGTCAAGGGTTTGATTTATTCGACACAGGTAACAAGTTCAATTATCTTGGACAGCCGGTTGACGTAAGACGCAGAACGCACGACGTAACCCGTAAAACATGGAACGAAGCGAAGAAGCAGTGACAGCTCGCGAAACCTGTCAGCTGCCATCGGAATTTCTTTTTTCATCCAGCCATTTTCGTCCCTACATTTTATTAGTACGAAAACCCAGAGACGCTTTATATGCTGCGTCTGGAGTACATCGTTTACGAGGATAATTGGTAGATCCGTTACATATGTGATATATAGACAGAATATACATAATTACCAACACTCATTAGACGTACTATATCTGATTGAGTTTCAATGGGCAGAATGTGGCCCGTTATATGTTTTATGATTGTCGCGGCGCCATCCGCTTTAAATTCCGCCATATAATTCATAATAGATATACACTGTATAATATGGAATTGAAATAGTACTAACGATCAACCTGAAATTATGAAACATGAAGATGCCTTAGGGAGAAGGAAATATTAACATTGGAATAGAATTTTTAAGGTTACATCATCATCTCTATATCGTGATACCGGAAATAAGACAGTCTGGTATCCAAGAAATTTTTTTCACGACTTCCCTTCAAGGAAGATTCAAGTCAATTGATTTCACTTGAATTCCAACAATTTCGTGGGTTTTTACTGCTGCGACGGTCTCGCCAAGCGGAAACGTAAAACGCAATCGCTAACGGAGATGCGAATATAAAGTCTCTTATTTCTTGATTACGGCATTCTCTCTTACTTTCCAACGTTTTACGTTGATCGTCGTCGACGTCGGCATCTTCCTAGTCCCTAAGGACTTTTATGTCGTTCAGTTTATTGGCCGGAAATATGTTGTCTAAATTGCAGTCGAATCTATAAAATCATTGTGTAATGAGACGTGTCTCGCATCGCGTAGCACGGAGATTTTTATAAAATTTGGTTTTAAAAGAGTGTAATAAAATTTCGTTTTTGGATGGCCATTCTGACTATTTTATCCAGTGGAAAAAGAAAGAAATGATCAAAATATTATACTGTAATCAAATCTGTAATTTGCTCGATCAACGAGAAACAAAATTATGTCATACAGCATTTTCTAAATGTCTTCGCAATTGCACCGACTGCTTGATATACAGTATTGGACAACTTTATGGATTCCACAAATATTTCAATATCCCGATGGCAGTGGTAAGATAGTTGCCATAGTTCTGCTTATATGACTTTAGCTGGCATCGTCTAACTGGAACTAGTTGCAACCAATGGATATGGCAGAGAGACACGCTCATACGCGAAACGTAAATTCCCTGAACTTGTTTCGTGAAATTATACGTTGACTTTTTTTTTAAAAAAAGCGTAAGGAAAGCACCGTAACCAGTTTTTCAGAGAATCGACTATGCTGAACTAACTTCACTCACGTAATGGTGCTACTGTCCACTGTTTGACCATGTTCACGATTGCTGCTACCGATCAATATATAATCGTTGAACAATTTCACATCATTATTGTCATTTTTTAATGATTTCAACGGACACATTACAATAGTTGAAAAATTACACAATTCTTTGTTATATACAAAATATTTGCGTAACATTCACGTTTCTGCGTTTGATTTTATCACGTTCGCGGTAACCACAACAAACGTTTTATTTATACGTATTCCGACATTTTCTTTGAGTTCGATAAAGAAATCCTACTGGGGACGTTTCACGGACATGAAAAGGGACTTCCGAATTTTCTCAAATTTATTGGAAACTCGACTCTTCGTCGAACACACGTATCTCCTAAGAAAAGAGGGAGACTTATACACATACCTATCTATGCACGTGCGCGTGTGTGTGTGTATATAGGTATATATATATAAGCATATGAACTGTACATAACCATGTGTCTTTCCACTCCCGGTGGTTTCCGTAAATTGTGCAGGATGCTGGAGGCACTCTTGTATTTTTCAATCAGTCGCGAATAGGAACGCCCTACGTTCTCCAGGGAGATAATGCAGCGTCGTTTCAGCATCCTGGCCAGGACCAAAAGTGCGGAAACATAAAATTCCGTATCGAGGAAACTCCAATCCGCTTGCCAGGGTTACTTGAAAACCGTATACGTAATATAACAATAAATAGTTACGAAGCGCATGCGCATACAGATCTTTATCCGTATACAGATAAGAAAAGGGGATACTTCCTTATTTTTATTTATGCAGAGAAAAGTGCAATCCGTACCAAATAAAACCAGTTTAATCCTTTCTACTTTGATTTCCCCTATCAAAATTTTATATGGCAGATATACATATATATACCTACACATATAACTGACTATGTAGATACATACGCGGCGGTCATATGTATGTTATCTATATATTCAACCAATTATCCTCAAAGCGTGAGAGCGAAAAGAATTGAATGCTTTCGTTCGCTCGGTCGACTAATTATTTTCACATCAACGCCCCTTTTCGGCACGTCATTCTGTACCGCACGCACGATAACTTTCCGCAGCGTCCATGCTGCATTTCGCTAATGTCTTTATCACGAGCTGAGGCTGCGCTTCTCTCCGAGGGCACAATTTGTTGCCTCCTAATGATTCCATGAGTCTGGAGTTTCACACGTCCTACGAACGCTACAGCTCGTTACTTGGACTTACTGTGCTTTTTCTCATTTCTGCTTGGTTGGCTTGGACAACCAGGTGTTATCTAGGCAATCGAGTAATTATTTATTTTTCAGGGCACAAGACGTATCGTTCTGTTCTAGGAAAACAGATGATGGGCCTACACATTACTTGATCGATTAATACGTGTAGTACAGATAATAGGACAATTTTATATTTATACGTATGTAATTGTAAATATATAATATGGGATTGGATATGTGAAATGAAAGATTGTAAACTTTCGATTTTATTCCGTTTTAATGTGAAAATCAATATTTTTGATATTTTCACAAATCCCTCAAATTTGACAGGACCCAATAGAATTTCTGGATGGCTTATGTTTATGTGTGTTGGTCTGTTCAGCACCCAGATCAAACCTTTATTATCCTCAGGAACGCGTTTCTCCTAGAAGCCGACCCATTGTTCGTCCGACACCCTTGTCTCATTACATTAATTAACCCTTTTGCCTTAATTTGAAAGACAGGTTGCACTGGAATGCGGGTAATCTTACACTAGACTAATCTTAGAAACTGTTTAATACCGGCACCATCAAAATTTACTATACATCCCTTGTTCCAATATTAGAGCATCCCTCATATTGTACTTGACCATCCTCTATGAAATTGTGTAAATTTTTTATTTGCTAGATATTTAAATAAATGTTTTTTATTTGAGTGTGAAATTCAAAATTCCATGTCATCTCTCATCACTCAATGACATATTTCACGTAGGAATGAATTTTCGAGTAATTTTTCCATCCCCTATCGTATCGCGTTGCTCTCGTTCTTTAAAGTCGATATTGCTGACTCTCCATTCAATACGTCCGATATACTGGTTTATTTTCGACTCGTACACTTCTATTCGCGCGTCACACGAATTATTTTTTTCACTCTCTTTTTCTTTTTTTTCGCCCTGTTTTCAAATTCCCCGGTTTTAGAACGCCTGTATAATTGACAGGATTTTAGCTCTCGAACGAACGGTTTTTGTTCGATTTATCGTTTTCATTTCCAAGATTTTAATGAGTGCCCGAGGCTCCGCAAGTGAATGCAGAAATTGCGTTCGCGTGTGAAATTACAATCGATATACATGTACGAGATGGCACAAAGGCCGTAGAAATAAAAGAAAAAAATACGTACGGTGGCACGGAAGAGTTCGCGTCAACTTACCGGCGACAAATTATTCTACCGAGAATTATCTGCCAACCGATTCTCTTTGTTAAAGGTTGTTATTAAACAGCATGTTTTTTTTCGATTTTGCAGAAATCGAATTTAAACATCTATCGTCATCCAGATTTATTATTCGTATAGCGTCAATTCATAGGCTCGTTCGTTACTAAGTTCAGATGTTCACGACTGTGATTAATGAAAAATCAATACGAACTCTGACATACCATTAAACCTGTAGTTGACTGTATGTTACATACGTTGATAACATACTGTGGATCGATGAAATATTAATTGACCCAGTTTAAGTAATAAATTAAATTCAACGCATTATCCACGATGAACTTGAAGATACAATAGTTTTTTAATATACCGATTGACTCTTAAAGAATTATGCACCCATTAACATGTCTAATTGTAAGTCAACAAACATTCGAAAGACAAGACCGCGGTGTTAGATCTAAAGAACACCCAGTCTTAAGAATGCATTTTTCATATACGCGCCCTAAGTAATTTGCATATGTGCAAGTAGTAGAAAAAAAATAAAGGAACAGCTAGAAGAAGAAGACAACAACAAATAAACCCGCATGCCGCCTACGTAATGTACAGTAGAAAAGTAATGCCGTGGTATGGTTGCAACGGTAGACAGCAGAAGCAGCAGCAGCAGCAGAATCAGCACCGGATGATAAAATATGCCTCCACCCTTTTAAATAAAAGTGGACGCGAACGAACGAACGCGCGCCTATGTTTTATGCATATCCCTGAATAAAATATGATTACAAAGTCCTTTTGATTCAACATATGTAGCGGCTTTCCTCGGTCCCGACCCACGAAACTGCCGAGTGCAGGTATTTGCCATAGACGTATATTTTTTAATATATCCGCTGTGTGCGTTTCACTTGGATCGCGAACCGCCATATTTTTCGTGCGCCAAATGAAAAATACAAGCGCAAGGCAGACGCTGCTGTGCGCGAGGCCAACGATGAATAACTCCGTTGCAGCCTCCTGTTAAAGTGCGTATTCTCCTTTCTCCATATTTACCAGTTTAAAACCACCCCCTCAGCTTCGCTCTCGCCGACTCCTTCACCCAGCACAGCCCCCCAGTAGAGTACTCCGTCTCGTCTCGTAGAAAGTAAATCGTACTCGAAGGACGAGATTATTGCATCCAAAGCGAAGGGATAAATATTTGAGTAAATATTCCAAACGATTATTAAAAACATTCTTAGACAATACGGTGATAGGGGATGCATTGTCAGAACTGCAACGTCTTCTTTTCCAATATCCACAATCCTATATGCATATTTTGGCTCATACCTTCTGTCAAAGTTTCATCGGTCGTACATTGGCCATCCTGTTGGATACTTATTCCTTTGTTCTTTCTTCGTCGTCATGTTCAAACATCTTACAAGACTATGAATCAGTGACCGCACGATTCCGCAACGCGGAACATGTCCGTCCCGTGTCTATACATAGCAGAATTACATCCAAGACTACGTATGTGCTACTTGGGTAGCACGGCAATAAATGTTTTATAATTGGCGCGATCACGGTTTTCAAATGAATGTTTCATTTCGTGTCTAGGAAGTTTTGATTAGACTAGACAGTTAGGGTCGAGCGTGAAACCATCGTACATTGCATGAACGATGGACGTTAGAAGTCGTGAAACATGAATGCTTTTAGGATGAGCTAGTAACTTGGTTCGTTCAAAGAAAAAAGTTCCCTAGGAATCAAATCCAAGATATTTGCTGTACGCGATTCGCCTGGATGTTTTCCCGACGTGCCCAAGGAAAAACTGAAAATTGCTCAGAAACGCCAGTTCCACCAATCTTCCCGAACTTCGTATTCGAAATCCCATCCTACGATTACCTATATACGTGCCTGTGTCTCCTATCCTCTCTATCTATACGTCTAACGTATATGCACTATATCTATATACGTATAGTCATCTTAGAAAGTTCCGTCCTCCCTCCCGTGAACCCAACAATCCCACATTAAGATTCCGTCTACGAAACGGCACAACGCGTCATTGTAAAACGACTTGAGGCATTACGCTTATTGATTCTGAATTGCATGACGTGTCCCTTACAGGCTACCTCGTCCTATTAACGTAAAGTTAAGAGACTGGCTGTTCGTTTGTACAAATATTCCGAAACGAATATGCCAATGGATACTGATTCCGTATTGGGAAATGGATCTAGCAGAAAGTGGGGACATTTTTGTGAATCGAGGTAATCGTGTCGCTCGGTCGCTCTATTGAAACAGCCATTATAAAATGCGTGCAGTTTTTAAATTCCTTATATAAATATTCAATATATATAGATACTGTCTAGAAGTAAATTCATTTATAACGATGCCCTTCGTCATCTCCATTCGAAACTGCGTGGCCACCAAGTATTTTTTTTCGTGCTGTCGAGTATCGCGAACAATGCATGTCTAACCAAGTGTCATCCCTTTTGTTTCAGCACAATACAGATCTCCACGCATAACGGAGCACCCATCGGACATAATCGTCGCGAAAAATGAGCCAGTGACACTCAACTGCAAAGCTGAGGGTAAGCCTGATCCAAGTATAGAATGGTACAAGGATGGCGAACCTGTTCAGACGTCGCCCGGGGATGCAAAGTCGCACAGGGTTTTACTTCCTACGGGATCCTTATTCTTCCTGAGGGTGATGCACGGCAAGAAGGAACAGGACGGTGGCGTGTACTGGTGTGTTGCCAAGAATGTCGCCGGAAGTGTCAACAGCAGGAATGCCACTCTCACCGTTGCAGGTAAGTTCATATATACAATATGTGTATATACTGATATAAGACTTGATCCTAGAAGCTCAAACTTTTCTGAACTACGGATAAGATGCCAATCTCTTGTTAAAGCCTTTTGCTATAGGGGTATTTACGTGATATCAGTACCCATCCGAGAGTCGTGTCAGAGAATTTATATAAAACAGGTAAAAGAAGAAAAATTTAACGAAAAATTATACCGAGATCGTAAACCAAATAACTCTGTCGAAATAATTAGTCGAGTCACGTGGCGTCGGCATACCAATGTTGAAAACATAAAAACAGAAGCGTGACTATAAGGAAACGAAAAGTAAATAAAAAAAAATATAAACGAAATACTCTGCTTGATAAAGTCATAAAAGTGGCAATTAAAGGTCTATAAAAGTACCGCGATGAAGGGAGAGCGAGTTTCTCCGATAGTTGTTATGGTCAGGAGAATCAATAGGTCTCTAGAAGTTTACGGCCTAATATCAATCGCACAATTGGCCATAATCGGCAATAACGTAATTATACGAAAAAAGGAAATGAGCAACGTAAAGTAAACGTTATAATAGCGGAACAAATGATTTCACCCGTTGGTATTAGATAACGTATATTAGAGTGGTATACGGAAGGTCCTTTTTTATCACGTAGTTGCATAATTTTCACGTAAAACCTCCTGAGGATAATTAACATTAATTATGATACGATAACCGGTAACAGCTTGTTTACAATTGCCTGACTTATCAGCCGGCATAATTCCGCGGCACACGTACGCTATCTTATCCTTTGCTTTGTTCGGTGCACGAATCACGAAATGCCAGCACGAATCACGTTCCTACGTTAATTGTCAAGCGAGTCGTTATAACAGCTGATATTTTCACGCTGGCCACTAAGTTATTTGCATTGAGTTTCCTAATCGATAAATTAAAATTAATTTGGAATATAACCCGAGTAAAAATTCTTTAATAGGCAATGTATCAATAATTAATCATTCTGAAGTATAGATAGAGTTGCACATGAGACTGTCCCATACTACTGGAATACTTCGAGAATGCATAACTAAATTCTGGCACAAGTATAGCTTAGATCTACATATATTATGCCATACCGAAAACTGTGCAAACGATCTAAAGCACGTGCCCCAGTATCATATTTGTATTGTCCGACAAATGACAAACACAGCAGACAAGGAAACCATGTCTACGACAAGAAAGAGTTTGAAATGGCGTAGAGAGCGTCAACGACGTTTTAGAGTAAGGACCGTTTTCAAGTCATTTCAGAGAATCGTTGATGCTCATTGTACTAATTGTAATTGGAAAATTGGTCACAGGAAGGCAGCGCTTGTCGATCAGCACTCGAGTGGGAGGTGGTACTGGTTGCTGTGCCGAAGGATATATCGGCGTGTAAATATACTTTAGTCCTTCGAGAGCCGATCTCCTATATCGAACTGTTGGATCACGCGTCCTTCCGTTCTTCCTCCCTCGCCCTTGTCTCTCTCGGTCTCTGTGTATCCAAATATATCTTTCTCCTTTTGCAATTCTTTCATCACTTCTTCACCTTTCCATCTTTTTTTTCCAAGACATATTCACTTGTTCATCTGCTTCTTCTCTCTTTCTTCCTTTCTTCCTTTCTGTCACCTATTCTTCCAATTTCTTCCGCTGGGCCATATCTTCTTCGTGATATCACTTTGGTGTCACTGTCAACTCCTTAGCAAATACGCCAAGACGGTTTGAGCGATGGGGAGTCATGGGTTGACGTCGACGTCCCTTACTGCGCTCTCTAGGGAAGCGATCACGTCAGTCCGTATTCGCTTGTGCTACTCCACTTAACGTATGGGTGCACTTAGAGTCACCTGGCAACTTCTAATCACCTTCTGTTGGGAACACTTTGCGCGCTGGTCGACGGGTGACGGGGTTCCTTACGCCTGATCTACTTCGAGCTTTGGCTTGTTATGGGAAGGGATGAAGATTGTAAGCGTAATTTTTTATCTCTTGAGGGTCTTAGGAAAAAGGTCAGACGCTGCTCCCGCGATCTTTCTTTGCGGCCGACTCGAGTAGGGAGTGATTGCGATTTTTTTAGCCCGACTCCCTCTTTCGGTATTCCGAATCTCTGACGGAAGCGTACGTAAATGTGCTTGGTCCAGTAATAATAATAATAATGTTCGTAACAATCATTCACTATCAATATTTTCATCATCTATTTCTTGAAACTTTGTACTTCAAACATTCAGCCCATTTCACACCACTGCCTGCTATGCCTTATACCTTTCACCTCCACTTCCGAAATCGCGTACCATAGTCTACATATATGGTATAACTGCATCACAATCATTCTTATCGCGCGCAAAAATCTGCATGCTGACCTAGTCATAATAAATAAATAATTAGTCCGTACATAAAAACACTCTTAGTGTTCTTGTATACTCACTATAATGTTACTACCTATACTTTTATACAATTCTGAATGATCAACTGCAGATCCACTGCTTACCAAATGATTTTTACTCGAATAAAATTGACGATTGTCCATCTTATAATACGTTTGGGTTTCTGTGTGTTACATATGGTACCACGTTGCTATGGTGGTATTGTTGGTTTCTTCAATATAGAGATTGCCTACACGACAGACTGACAGAGTCATGATAGGTTTAGTTTAGGGGATAAGTAGACAGAGAATAAAAATATAGATGGCTGATCGTGACATTATATACGCAGATATTTCTGTAATTGGTTCACTATAAATTAAATGGGATCTTAATGTAAAAGTAAGATCGTAATCGTGACTTCTTTGCATCTCTTTGGTAATTGCTTCCGCGACACGAATGGACCGTGATCAGCGACACAATTTTGCTCCTCGGTTATAATTACATAAATGACTTTCGCTCGATGATTAATTAATCCGTCGCTCGAGAACAAAGTTCGTTAGCTCAGCGAAAGTCCTCCCATCGGGAGACCAAACGATTCGCATAAGAGAGTCTTTGAAGTATTAAATTCAACTTTCGCTTTAGTTGCAAAAATTTCCCACCAGAGTTTTAATGGCGCCACTAGTTGATATTGTTCATCATGAAAATGAAATAACGAACTTTGAGTATAATCTCTACCAGTTCACGTATATTATGCTACAGGTTATACCATACGTATATGTGGCATAATTGCTAATAAATTACTCCGCAAGCTTTGGTACGCTTTCATTATTTCACGTCTAATCTAGATATAATTTTACACATTGCACAATTATATAGTCTAGCAATATATTCTCGATTGAAGATAACCATAGTATATATTCATTATTTTATATTTAAAATCTTGACAATATTTAGATTCATAATCGAATTAACAAAAATTGATCTAAAAATATTTATGGGTTATAGGAAATCAATGGGTCTCGGAAAATGAAATCAAAAGATGTTGTAATATACATTTTACCAGGTTTACCTTCCATAAATCAATACGTTTACCCAATCAATCTATTTTCCGCAATATCGTGCTTTTAATGTATGTCAATCGTCATGGCCGCTATATTGCGAAATCGACTATAAAGCATCATATACATGGTGGCCAATAATTCTGATTTATACCTGACAGTAGAGAACTCGGTTGCGACCAACAAACGGTAAGTCCTACTCGTTTCAAAATACATGATCGATAATTGCAATGCGTAACTGCAGTGTCGAATGGAGCGTAGAAATTTCCACGTTCAGTCACAATCCTCCAGAAATAGATAGACGTCTGATATCATATATATATATTCTTCTCGTGTAATAAAATGGCTCTTCGCAACGAGATCCAGTAACGAGAACGATGACACGCGTCGTTTCTCCGTCGAAGTCGGAAATAAGTCGAAGGTGTAATGAAGTTCGAATCTGACTCTCAGTACTCGTACTCATTTTACATTTTACGATCGTAGCGAAGCAAACGAGTGTCGACTGTATAGCGTAGAAATTCACTGTCGAGGCAACGAGAATCCAGGATTAGTCGATTCGCCGTTAGAAGGAATACGAGATGTATATCTATACATACAAGTCGACTTCGCTAGCGTTAAATTACTAAACTTGTATAAGGTCCCTCGTTCCCAACCCAATGAGCTTGCCAATGAAAAGCATTCCTGAAGTATAATAGTTATTGGGTCAGTTGGATTCCAAAAATCTAAATAATATCGAATTAATTGAACGTTAAATATGTCACCTCAGGTAAAATAAGACTAGAATTGTTTTCAATGAATTTACAACTGAATTTTGTTAAACATTCCAGACCATGCCGAACGGTAATTTATCGATAAGTCCCATAGGTCCCATTATTCCAAAAAGGGATGGCAGAATGAAAACTTGCGGCTGACTTCTTAAAAAAAAAAAAGGTGGCGAAGCACGTATAAAGACCGCGGCATAGAAAGCGGGCCCTTTTCTCTTATAAAACCATCCTCCCTTCAGGCCTAAGGTACATTATAATGCGTAGCTTACTGTTTTAATGGGGACGTATGTAGAGTAGCTGGCTATTGTCCCGAACGAAAATAAAAAGTTGTTCAGGCTCACCTGAGCCAGATATATGTATACCGGGCGCCAAGCCATTGTTTCGAAACGGGACCTCCCGCGAGATCTAACGAGGGCTACCTACCTTTATTTTATCCGATTTTTCCGAAACGATAAGGTCCTCGCGACGCTGATGCTACCTTTCTTTCCTTCTTTGCTACTAGAATCCTGCTTCGCATACAGTTTCAGGTAAAATTAAATCGTACTCGGATCGGACTTTGACTAGCAAGAAAAAGAATAAAATATAAATCGTCATTACGACTCGAGTTAAATCATTTTCTGAAAAAACAAAATGAACGTCTTACGCCACTTTACCATGTTTTACCTCTAAAGTTCTTCACACACAAAATATCGTAACGACGTAAGACGTAAGGGTAAGTGTACTCCCCTTCCAAGGGGAAAGTACTAGATTCCGATTGGTTGGTTTCCTTACGCTTACGTCTTACGTCGTTACGTTATTTTGTGTGCGAAGGGCTTGAATCCTAGAGTGCTGACAGTTTGAACAAGGTAGACGACATAGAATATCGTATGTCTTGTAAGATAAGTAACTACGAGATATAATTCTTGAATTATATAATATGGTGTACGTGCATACAGACGCTTATAGCTTGGTAATACAAGCTAGCAAGCCCAAAGCATTCTGGGTAACATGAGCGGGTTCGGCAGCATCCTTGCCTTTTAGGTCGGCAACCTTAACCTCGCAAGATGAATGTCACGACATCTACATTCGGATTACGTAAAGGGATATATATATATATATATATATATATATATATAGGACCCAGTTGTAAAACGTAATTAGGATCAGTGGGCATGTTACTTGTTGTGTCTTTACCAAATTGTATATCTCGATTTCGTTATCTCGGTCGTAAAGGAAATCGAATTTAAAAAAGATACGTTGGTGGAAATCGAAGTAACATAAAAGACATTCCAACGAAAGGAGATCTACCCGTGTAATCGGCGCCAGTCGAATGATTATATTAATGACGTGTGATTATCGATACGTGGAAGTGACTGGGCATCTTTATTAGGTTTCGTATCTACTAACAATGATGTTTCATTCGTGAGGAGTGCATGTCGGGTTCGATGATTTTGCACTTTTGTTAGGATAGGTCATATTTAACTACCGACAGGCCTATATTTTAATGCAAATGTAACATCGGCTCGTAGATGAGTTTCCAGTACCCGCAGCGATCGATCGGCGATAATCATTTTCGATCAATGGTACTGATCGATCAATTAATTTAGTGGAGATCTTTACTTTTAGATACTATTGGCATATACTATATGCATGCCACTATTGAAAAATCGATGAAAAATCAATATATTCTCTTTATACTCAATGTATTACAGAATTATCGATCTTTTCATTTCTTGGGTATTATTAGCGAATTAATATTTAAAGGAATGAAAATTTTGGAATTTTTTGATAATCAATTTTTTGTACTATTTAACCATTAGTCATGTCGTGCACGTGAAACGGTCGTTACATCGTTTACGATTATTTTGCGTGTTTACACGTTTTTTATAGGGATCGAAGTGCATCGCACTGCTTAACAAGGTTTAATTTCAATTCTAATCTCAAAACGTGTATAAGCAATCGAAATGTTCGTTGTACCAATTTACCTGTACCGTCACGGCTGATAGTTGATTCAATATTCCCAGAAAGCCTTAATTCAATATTCTATGTCCCAGACCTGGTATTACATAGAGGACAAGGCAGATGGATCCCGGAAATGAAGCATGGCCGTTCGAGGCTCATCATTTTCACAATTTCGTTGAAAACCAGCCTGTTCGCAGGAGAATCCATCGCGCGTAGCGGATTTTACCTCCATTAGCTAATAACGTAGCGTAGAGAGGCCGCCTCTGTTCCATGCTCTATACGTTGAGGCGAGATAACCCGCTTCTGCTACAGTAGGGGTCCATCAACTAATGAGTTACAAGGGGATGCTGTAGGGCGAACAGGACCGAGATGTGGTCAAGGAAGCACCGCCGAAAGGAAAGAGCTAATTAAGATTACGCGCTTGGGGGTGCGGAAAATTAGGAGACTGCTGCTGCTATACGTCCGCGCGCGCCAAGCGAATACTAATCATTCGTATCTAATTATAAAAAGGATCATTATGGTCGACTCACTACAAGTTATTATTATGCATACAGATATCGCCAGGTTCATCCTTGAAGTATCTATATCTTATACAAGCAATTGGATGGTAACAGTGACTACGGTCAGACTTGACTAAAACAATCTTAAGACATAGCGCATTAATTCTGTTTGAAACAGACGACAGTCTTGATGTGGAAGCGCGTGGGAAACTATGCGAGTATCGGGTCGTATCTGGTGTAAAAGGAGTATTAAAAAAAATAAAGTCGCGGAGGTATTTAATTGAAGAAATGAAAAATAATATAAAAAAAGACGTCTTTGTATGACAAAAATTGTTCATAAATCCTTGACTTTTTTTTCCTTGGCATCGTGTCAAGAGGCAGTCGGCCGTACCGAGAAAAAGTAATCGCGAACGAATGAGGACTGCTAAATACAGAGGGGCGAAGTAGGTACGGA
Organism: Trachelus stipa; assembly: GCA_036026315.1. Taxonomy (NCBI): domain Eukaryota; kingdom Metazoa; phylum Arthropoda; class Insecta; order Hymenoptera; family Cephidae; genus Trachelus; species Trachelus stipa. The sequence continues at coordinate 924,769 of JAYRCB010000359.1, forward strand.
GGGGAAATTTATAGGGACCATAGATCCTCGCGAGAAGCAACAGAGAGAGAGAGAGAGAGAAAAAAAATGAAAGGGTATTTCACGGAAATAACACCTCAGCTGAACAGAGCTCTTTACTTTCAGCCAACACAACCGTAACACCTCGTGGTTGCTGGTCGCTTTTTATTGGAAGCCAATAGATTCTCGTAGCCGCCATCGACCAGAAATTACAGCTTGTTTCTGCTCTTCCGCTTCGGTTCAAGAAGGGAAGAGAGAGAGAGGGAGAGAGAGAGAGAGAGATCTTGAACGTTCACGCGAGTAGCATGTACGGCGTGATGTAGATAGGTCAAAAATGAATGGAATAAAAAGAGTACATGAATAATGAGAATATCCTTTTTTACCTCCTGATAGTTCCCTTTACCGCCTGCTGATCAGAATTCTTTGCTCGTGCAAGAAACTTTACACGCTCAGCTATTGCTTCTCGCGAGAGACTAAATTTCACTGGGCATATAGCAGACGTAACCGGGATCGTCCCGAAACTTTGAAGACCCAATGAATCTCGTTGCTATATTCTCCGCCTCGAGGGTATCGCTAAGTTAATTTAATAGGCTTCCGAGAACAAGGAGCGCCCAGAGGTGCTTGCAAGTGATTTATAACTCGTGGATATATTCGCGAGTAAATATAAATCTAACCTAAAATCTAATGGTTAGACGCGAGTGTTTTAAAAAATAGATTCCTTGAGAGTAGGACTCTGTGAAAATTCCATTAACACTTAAACCATAGGGGTAATAACGTTGATTACTTCCACTTAATACGAGTATACAAAGGTTACATACGTATCTTGAAAGCTGATGACTTTTATTCCAAGAAATTATGTTTTTATCAATACTTCAATTTTTATGTAATTTTTATATAAAATAATAATTTTTTGGTGTATCTTGAATTATATTGCTATTTTTTTTGACGTGACACCACGCGTCAACCGTCGGTAAAGTGCTAAGGAACCTTTGTTACGAAGGAGGTCAAAGCGAAAAAGTCATCGTGTTATAGAGAGTCTGTAGCAACGTCGTGACGTCATGACGTAGTATAAAAGAGAAGTGGTCGTCTTCAGCTGCATGAGGCATGCCGGGTAATCTAGACGTGGATGAGGCTCCTGAACCCATATTGAAAAACACAATATCTCGTGGGTTCAGAGAGATTTGCGTTTTACGAGAAAAATATGAGGCTCAATTTGCGTGATATAGTCGAGCAGGTATCCCTTTTGATAGGAGCACTTTGGCCTCCTCGCATCTAGGCATCTCGCGTGGCAAACGGCTCCTCCTATACGTTTCCCTTATATCTTCCTTATAACCTGCAACCCAGCGCCGAGAGGTGAGCACCGTTTTAATACGGGATCGTCTGGGACGCTGTAATTTACTAAATTGAATATTGCCTGCAGCCTGAAACTACGTCGCCGCTATACGATCGAGATGACGATACGAGAGAATGATCTTGATGCCTTCCTGGAAGGATCGCTGAATTCAGATAAATGTATCACATAAAAAAAAGCATGTTTCCAATAATTACATTAATTAGTATATCATTAATTAACACTTGCTGTAATCTCAATGGTATCGAAATACAAAATTCATACAGCCATATCTTACATACAAATATTTTACCACGTAGTGCCTGGTACGATGCAACGAGAAATAATCGAAACGTCAAGACGCAATTTAAATGCTACAATGTATTCGTTTTAAATGCATATTAACTATGTATTACGCCTCGACGCAAAGATGAATTACGATAGCGTCGACTGTCTCGCGTCTCGTTTAAATCGATCGTGAGTTAACTGTCATTTTCTTTGGACAAAGCACGTCCTTCCAGGTAATGCCTTTTGCTGGATGGAGCCATCGTGTCCAACGTGTCCATCGTGACCATCGCGTCCATCGCGTCCGTCCATGGGCATATCGTGACCATCCACGGGAATCACTACGTGGGCTTCCTTCATTAGCCGCGTAGATAAAGACGCGCGTTCCCTTTTGTGGCACGCAGTGTGGATCTCGAGCTTAAGGTCCACCTAACCAAAAGTCTTTATCTACGCATCTAGAGAGCCCACCACTTAATAGAGATGCTATGATAATTGATGTCTTCTTAACTGGCTGCCGCGAGCCCTTTTACGGTATCCCAAGATGCGGTCCATCTTCTTGGCGATCGAAACTTTTTTCCTTCGGAGACACCTATTTAGTAACCGATAGGACACTGAGACGTGTGTGCTTGACATACCGGAAGTAATAGGCATATACTCAAGTTGGGCAATGATCTAGAAATGGGATTAGAATCAAGAGTAATCGGTCACCTCTGACCCTTATATCAAATTATATATAAATAAGATGGAACTTCATTTAATGGATAGGGAATATATCTCCTCTTTCATTCATATGTGCGTGAATCGTCTTAAAAAGGCATCGCGTTACCCTCGTATCTTTACTTTGATTAAGGATGTGACGTAGATAAAGGAGGAAGTGCTGGACCATGAGAAAAATACGTGTGGAGAACAAGGGAGGAAAATGCGTTGACCCCGCGGTTCTTCGAGTTCTCGCCAAGGAGCCGACCCGGCAGCCAATTATTTCGCATGGCAAAGGAAACCGCCGCGATTTACAGGGCTCAACCTTCGACCCAGCCTGACTTGCCGGCATATAAAACGGCAAGTTTAATGGTAATGCGATGTGAATTATATGCCAGTGTCGGTTTTATAAAACCGGGCCTTTTTCCCAAGACCACATTTGCAACGTGTCCCAGAACTGAAACTGGATGGTTACCTTTTGGGATTCTCTTTGAATTGAGGACCCCCTGCGTGCTTAGGTAAAAATATCTGAGTTGCTCGGTATATATCATCCCCTCTTTGATTTTGTCCTCACGCTATGATATGGTAACATCTTTTTTTATTTCTCTCTTTTTTCGCTACCCTTGGCTAATATCTTGGGAATTCAAATGAGAGACCTCGATTTATGAGCACCGCGGAGAAGTATGGGCGATGACAACCAACTTCTCCCCTTCGTCCCCAGCACGCAATAGGTATACGTAATACGTATTTCCCGGTAGGTATCTCATACCTATATCTGTATATACTGTAATTCCTTATCAAATCTCATAAAATTATTACAGGCCTGAATTTGATGGTATCCTGCTATATACTTCCTGGTTGTATTATTTTTAGTCGCTCTTTGATTTACATGAAACTTCTTCTGCGGTTTCGGCTGTCTTGTGTAATTAAACTTGTCGCTGTCAGGTGTTTTTGATACTTGAAACGTCTCGTGTATTTTTACATAGGCGTAAGTTCCCATTGCTTTTTGGCCCTCCGAGAGCATATGGTAGTATTCAAGTTTGTGTCGAAAGACACGTAACGTGATACTAAGAGACGAAGGAATGGTTATATGTTTTTTTAAAAAACCTTTGATCTAGTTCGAAAAATTAACACATTATACATGAAAAAATAATTTTTGCAAGGTACTGTACCTTCCATACCTTTATGATCCATTGTGAGACGTCCTACAAGAAATAAAAGCAAATGCTCACCAGAGGCACAGGAATCATTTTTGAGATTCTACTTAGGGATATTGCGCGCGGTCGCATTCCTGCCGGATCGGGGAGTCATCTGGATGAGACGATACAATGCCTAGCTTAGTCTTACCTAGCGCAAGCTTCGCCTAGGTGGAACTCCAGCACAATATAGGCGCAGTCGAGTGTGTAGATAGGGCATGAAATATGGCGCAAAGATGACCGATACCAGTAGCGCATGAGACTTGCTTGTTTTCTCACTTACTTGCACTTACTTACTGAGCTAGCATGTTCGCTCGCTTACTAGCTTACTTGTCTTCCTGACTTTGCTACCCATATCCTTGAACGAAAAGTTGGTTCGGCTATTTTTCAATAGACAGAAGACAATGTCTTGCACTCCGCTAAACATACGATATTATTTCTGAAAATTTCCAAATGTTACCTATACATTATCAAATCTTCAGACATTGATTATTGATAATTGATCCGAGTGAATTTTAAACTTGATCTGCTCATGTGTAGGTATAATCTTTAAGGGTCTAGAAGGCTTCGGATTGGTCGGCATATATATAAAAGAAGACGATACTGTATGTAATGGAAATAATGCGAGTCATCAAATTGAATGATTATACTGGTTAACACTGAAGGATGACTAATCCATAGTACGACTCCGTATCTAAAATCAAAGCTCGCGATTAAAGGTGCACGCTTCGGAATCCTTGGCTTGGATCTAACACGTTATTTTGTCGGCGTTAGTCAAAGTAGTTACCCGCTGTGTCTCGACGCTACGGTTGGTTATATACGTGTATACCTATATCGACGGTAGCGAGAAATCGCACGCGATAATCGATACCCGAGCAATACTTTATCGAGATATCATAGTCCGACGCCATAAGGAGTCCGTAAGGGTCACGGGCCCCGCCGAAGTGATAAATTTCTAATACGCGACGTAAGGAAGAACATACTATTCTCTTGTGGGAAATCATTCGCTCCTCGAAAGTTACCCAGACACCCCTTTGTTCCATGCCGGGAATCTCGTTGAATTATCTCAGCTTGCTGAAGAAAACAGAAAATAATTAAATTTAAAAAAAATTTCCTAACTTTTCTTGCGTACTGAGAAAATTGTACATTAACCATAAGCCAGTTAGCTTTCTTCTCTTTAAATGTTTCCATGGAAGCAGTCCTATATCTCTTGCTTTTTGTTTTCTTTTTCGTCACATAAATTTCTTATACAAAATATCCATTTAACCTGTACAATGTGGATGACAGATTTCGACGGAAAGCTCGAAAATCTCGCAACGATAAAATTACACGGTATATTTATTATTTCTGAAACTTGTCTGCGAAAGACAATTCTTCTTCTATAGTCGCTGATGTACTGTAGGGATGAGGACGGTGGAGTTGAACCAAATCTCTTTTTAATAATACCCTTGGTAAATCAATACCCCTACCGCAGTGGTATAGTCTCTTCATCATTTCGTCATCAGCGCAGCACCTAACGTGCCAGAACATACATACTCCTGGAATGCATGCATCCAATATATATATTAGGTAGATGCATCGAGTAAATCTATTTTGATTCAAAAGACAAGATTATTCCATATTTCATAACGTGGACACCAACCATTACTTGAATATCATATTGATCTTTGCAATATAAGAAATATCCCTATAGCAAAGTACTTGGTTGTAACGAAACGCTAATAACTACTTTAAATATTGCCGCGTCAATATGTCAGTATATACCCGTGCGCCATTTCGATTAGCTATTATGAAGATATGCCTGGCGAATCGGTAGTCTGTCCTTTTCGCCCAACAACGTGCGAACGAGTACGGCCCGGTTACGCAGGTACCACATTTTCCTACAATAATTAATTTCATCTGTCATGTTTGTATACTTATAATAGAATATTCTCATTATTTTTTATTCAATAAGTTAGTTGTTCGTATAAATGACAAACGTGGGACATTCGGAAAGAGAGCAAAAGGATTCCTAATCAAATGGCTATACCAGTGTGGTCTCCAAATTAAACGATGCTGGTCAATAATAGACGACCCATCTCATGGAAATACTGGACAAAGCATCTCAGAGACAGATAAGAGCTAAATCTATATACGCACATTGGAGCATCGCCGTTTTAAGGCCGTAAACTTTTGATTTATAGTATGCGGGTATGAATGTACTTTTTTTGCGTTTTTATTTCTAGTATGTATGTGATTGATCGAAACTCAAATTAATTTGTGTGTTATACATATACAAAATAAAAGTTAAAAATAATACATGGTAATTAATTAATCATTGGTAAATAACTTATTTCAACCATAGGCGCCAGTGTCTTTTAAACAATACAACGCAAGGCATAATTGGTGGTTATGTTGCCCCGATAGGAATCATATCCCTAGACAATACAGTCTAGATCATTTCGGATGAATGGACCTGATCTATGCCAGCTTCACCATCACATCGGTCCACCTATCTTGAGACCCCTTAAAGATCTATTTAGTGGAGGAGGAGATTATGTATAGCGTGACACGGTCGGTATTACTGATTACAGATTAGGCTCTTTGAGAATATAATACCACTCACCTGGTCTCTAGCATACATATAGAACAATTGATAAAAGGTACCCTTTTGTAATGGTATATACGTCATATTGTCCTGCCGTACATATAGGATCTTGAAATGAACTGAAAGACGTAGAATAAGGTGGTACGTTACCGCTGCAAACGAGAAAAATCTCACGTGATCTCACATGGACCTCTTATTAATAATAGTTCCTGTAATCAACCATACAGTGCCTATTAATATCGCATAGTAATTGCCTCTAGTGTCTAACCCATGCTAATTAACGTGCATCAAGAATATTGTCAGTATACGTAATTTTTTTCTTTCATTGAACTTCTTTTCATTATACGTAAGTCCAATTACGTCGTCAAGAAACAATTAGCGATGTAATTGAGTGCTCGCAGCAATAGCCCACCTTTATGATCCTTTATGCTACGACTGAAAGATAAGTACTGTAATTATAAGTAACCGCGGGTGGTTATATCTGACCATCGAGAAAGTCTTTGGAGAAACGTGGTTGTGCCCAGGGTGAGTTTCTAGGAAGAACCATGTGTTTGGTAATTTTGAGAAATTCAATTAGACCGATGCGACATTGATGTAGGTTAGTGTAACGTGTGTGAGACTGGTACAAATTGGTTGGTAAATATAGAAATGTAGTTACCTACCTAAGCTTACCTTGTCTAGCGTGACTCGTCGATCCTGGGAATTTTGCGTAGAGCCCATAGGGAATTTGTCCACGTCAAGATAACGTCGGCGAAGCGTGATCGATCCCAAGGTACTCGAGCATGTTTTTAATGGTTAATGATACAGTTTGTGAAACTCGATAGTGCAACTAATTCTGCCAGGCTGTCGGACTCGCGCTGACAAACTATCCCGGCATATCGTTGAAGGAGATCGCATTACGGCGTAATCCTGTGCGGATCCAGCATCACTCGTAAGCGGGAACTGATGATGTAAAATAGAGCATAGAGAATAAAGTTAAATAGATAAAACAAGATGAAGCAGAGGAAACCATAGTATAAGATGGTAACGTAGCACGTTAATTGGAAAATATATAGAAAAGGTATGGTATAACGAGTATTCAAATTTGGCGCGCATCGCCAATGCGCATGCGCAACTCTCATTCGAGTGGATACACTAGAAATTGAAAATGTATTGACGAGAGCATTGTTCGGTATTTAACGTCTCTCCGAGACGGAATTCACCCTCGTAGGTCATTAGAATAATTTGGCAGGGGTCGATGGGATGCAGGGTGACCCACACAGCTGGGGTGAGGGTTTTCAGAATGCTCGACTCCTCCTAACCCCCGCTCGAGACTCTTACGTAACAAACTGCACCCTCGAAAACGTGGTGTTACAGGGGCGCGATTATTTCTCAAGTGCGATATTTGAATTTCGGATTTTCATTTTGTCAAATCGCATCTTAGAGCCCTTCGTTTTTGTCAATTATATGTGATTACGCGAACGAATTTAAAATTATGTTGAAATTCGTACTGATTCGGGAAACCATACTTAACCGCGTAAACGCAAACAGTAAAACCTTCACGGTAACGACCTAAGGTGTACATGAAAGTCCTTTACCCTTTTAAAGCGACTACTCGCTAAAAATGGCAGTTAGCTAACCAAACGCCCTGTAAGTTCTTAACGCGCTTGGGCTATACTTTTTTACGAGGCAATTTGCCAACGGTTCAATGGCAACTCTCGAGATCTGTCCCGGCGTGCGCTAATGATGGAGGTATACGTACAACGTGAGGTGAAAAAAGAAGGTTGCGAGCTCGATCGGTGGTACTTTCGTGATGGAAACGGTGAGCTGGAGGTCGTAGGTTAGAAAAGTAGGGTCTCCGGAATTAAATGGAAGTAATTGCGAATTACGGGTGAAGTAGAACTGGAAGTAGTAAAGTATACTTTAACTGCATAATTACGTCTCTCTAGGTCGGCATGTAAGATATGAGAAGGAGGTGCTCAGTTAGGTATCAGGAGGAGACTGATAGCTGATGTAAATGAAGATGAATTAGAGTAAATAAGTAGTAATGGGTATAATGCCGTTGCTATTTAATCTTCGTTAAGGGAGACGTGTCTGTAGCCTATATGTGGACTCATAGCCAGTGTGTTTCATGGTTAATATGCTTTTTAGAAAATCACGTAAATCCCATTAAATAAATTCATACTGTTTTTCTTTTTTTTAAGACGAATAATTCATATCTAAATTAGCCTTATAGATATTTCTCGTAATTAAAGTTTTTTTTGTCAGATTCATCAGATTATTCTTTGTAATACGTACAGCTGCGTACCGAAGCAAAATTAATACTCGATCGTATCCCTGAATGAAACATATAAATGCACCTTTAACCCGCCCACCGACTCAATTAGACCATTTTGCATTTTCCACGCTCTTTCCTGCACATTGTACCTATGCTTACACCCTGCACGAATCATAGAGCACGTGGTGCCTACATCTGTCGCACTAGCATCATACACCCGAGACCACCTTCCCCCATCGACCCCCTTTTCCTTCATTTTTTTTACACTCTCCCTACCTCCTAGCCCTTTCTGGCTGACTGTCCCATTTCTCTCTATAGCCAGGACCCACCCGTACCAATTCTGCCCCAGTGCCGACCCTATTGTCGGGAGTTTCTATTAGAATAACCCTAGGATTTTTATGGCACATGTGCCCGTAGCTTCGTTCGCCTCTCTCGCCTTTTGGCACTGGGGTTGCGCCACCAGGAACTTTGATTTGCGACCATCGACACAAGGACGCTCAGAGCGATGAAGGAGTCCGAAGTCAAGGGGATGGTGGACGTGCAGGAGAATAAGGGAGGATCGAAGGGATTAATTTAGATTTTTATTTGCTCGACACGACTTAGACACGTGGCTCAGACCACGATGAGAAACCCGTGTTTATTTCTCGTTTGGACTAATTGACACGTGACCATAGAAATATTATTAGAGAATCGATCAAGCTCTTATATTGATAGTGGATATAGGAATTGATACTGATTGGTACATAAAACCAACGAAAGTCAAAGTACGTCGTGGATCTAAGCTGTCCAATAAATATGCTTTTTCACGGTAATTCGACATAAGGAGCTTCCCAATGTAAATTCATGCGAATATAGATACGAAAACTGAGGAATGACGGGAATCAATATATTTCAAACATCCGGATGACATTTCAGGGCGGAAGCGATTTTTCTTAAAGAAAACGTGACGTTTCTTCGAAATCGGAACCCTCCTCGCACCGTGTTAGTGATCGATAAGGCTATTTCTCAAAATCCGTTTAAAAGACTGTCCGCAACGAGAGGTTACATGGTTCTATGGTGAAATTGAAAAATCTCGACAACTTATGATGACGTCATAACAGACGGGACACCCTTCTGATGTATGTTTCCTTCTTATTGGATCCAGAAGCACTCTCTGACACTCTGGGATACCTCAACTTCTCCTGCCACAAGACAAAAGACATTCTCTTCTCTTATGAAGGGCCTTCGTATATATAAACGAAGGACTAAAATATCACGAACCCTTCGCATAGGTACCCCAGTTTGAAATATGACGCTCTATATTAAATGCGTTGCCGTACTATATTTTAGATCTTTCCACCCTTTACGGAACGTCCCAAACCCATTGTTTAAGCCAAATCGATCAGAAAATCAAAAGATTATTAAAACACGATATCAATTCGTTACGTATATTACCTGCTTGGGAACTTCTTCCCTCTGCTATAATATTTTATACGTATTTCATATATCTTGTTTTTAGAACATTTTTGCCTCTAATATCCACCTACGAGCAATTTAGCCTGCGCTTCGTTTCCGTGATTTATCGGCGCAGATGAGAATCGGAGCCCGTGTAGCAGCCATGTAGGTACATACATATACCTACTACCTACCGGTGGTAGATGCCGGGCCCTGTAATTCAAGCCATTAATGGCTGCTCTAATGAAAATTCAACACTGCCATGGGTTTTCGAGTTTGCGAGACACGCGTTGTTTTATCCAGCTGCAGGGAAGACATTAATCCCATATAAAATTTCAAATCACACCGTTCAACCGATACATCAATCTGTAGCAAAGTAGACGATTGCACATCAGAAAGTAATATGTGAATTAATATCTATAATAATTTTCTACTCGATTGATTTACGAAATACTTTCAATATTAACTTACATATATGGTCATCAGACGCGTATGTTACATATATGTATTCTGTGCCATAGATTACTTGCACATGCCTAACTGCAGGCAAACACATATCGGCATATGTTGACATTAGAACAACATAATTAGCAATACGCCCCACCGAATGAGTAAAGTTCGTATTGGTGCGCGATAGACGTCATTGAAGCACGTTGAAATTTTCGTATACACTGTCAATACAATATGCATCAGTAGGAAATCATTTTTATAAAAATAATCTCATCGATGGGAGTAATTCAGTTGATAAAAAAAAAGATAGTAAAACACAAAGTACACGTTTATTCCGTGTAGGAAGCATAAATTTGGTGAGCGTCACTTCCGCTGCTCGTTTTTGCCGCTTGGGGCGCTGATTGGCTCGGCTTATTCTTTTTCAAACTAGAACTTATCAATTTCACGGAACGATATCCTCTATTTAATCCCGGTAGAGAGCTTTCGGGGGGACGTCGAAACGTTCGTATTTTTATACCAAGCACGAATCCATCTTTTTTTTCTTTCTTTTATTTATTTCTCTCTTTCTCGTTGCCGTCGATTTTTCCTTCCGCTCCGCGCGCGAGATGATCCTTTGACGCGTGAGTGACAGCCGTGGCTGCTCACATCTGTCCCAGCGGCTCCCACTTTTATTTTACTCCGCTTATACTTCCTTTTTTTCCTCTTCCATCTCGTGCGTTTCTTACCGTGGTTATAGTTGACTATGAATGGGGCTTTGTACCGCGCCCGGCAGCGTTAAGCCGAGCACGCTACACCGAAATAAACTCACGGAATAAGAAGACGATAGCAACTTCGCCGGCGGTAACGGAAGAGGAGCGAAGGAGAAGGCTGAGGATGAGGATGAGGGAGGAGGTGGAATACGGAGGATGAGAACTGGAAGACGGTAGATGACGAGGATGAGGTTAGAGGACGGGGGATGGGATGACGGTGGCAAAGAAGGAACGGCTGGCCTGAGTGAAGACACTAATTATCCGTTTTGTGCGCTCGGGAATTTCGGTAATGGAGATCTCCGGATCTCAACGCGCAGTATTTTCGTCAACGACATCGCCAGATGTAGCAGCGACGATTTTAACGCCATTTGCATATATACCATTGTGACCAGTCAAGTCCGAATCCGTTTCTTCGAAAGGATTAACGGAGGACACAAGAATTTTTAGAGAGACGATGAAAAAAAAAGAAAAAAAAATTTTTTTAATTTATTTAAACACTTTTCTTGTACAATTCACTATTGCTTTTACCGTGAACTATTGGGATTTGTTAAGCGATAAAAGTATGGCTCAACGTCTATTTGAAAATCAATCAGATGCGTCGATCAAGAACTTTAGATACATCTGTTCGTCTTCCCGCATATTCCACACTCTGTTTGCGGTTTTCAAATAAAGTCTTTCAAATAATAGACTCTGTGTGAATACAACAAAGACTTCACTATAATGTCAGTGTGAAATCATCAATATAACCTTACTGTACATAGGCACTAGGTTGGTACATCTGTTCGCGTTCTCGTACTTATAAGCATTGTAGTGGTTTTATCCGCTTGATGTTTTGCCAAAAATCGACGTATACCATTTTTTTTGGAATTCTCCAAACGTAACGTATGAAAAACTTTCAAACGAATGTACAACTATTCTTCAGGCCTTGCATCCTAATTTCAAGGTTCGTGCTACGGATGCTTCGGCCATGCGACGTTTTCTATGCAAAGGCACCTTTATTTAGTCGCCTCTTAAAACGTCACATTTTTATGCTAACGAGATGTATCTATCTACAAAATCAATCTTGTAATGGGATCCTTTTAATCCGTATTAGAAGCATTGTCAGGCAAAGAACTAGTTCCAAGTTAGATTTTCGTTGTTGGTTGTAAGGAGATTGCGGAGATTTGACCGTGATTTTTGTCAGCTGCGTACATAATATACATTCCTTCGTGTGCGTGTGTATACAGAGTTATTCTGTAGAAACGCACTACCTGAAGTTAGCACGTCCATTTGAGTCTTATGGTGAAACGTGATGCGTTTGGGCTGAATAACTTGGTATATGTATGGGTATGTATATTATACGTGTATATCTAACAGCGTGAACGGTGTATATATTTTTGGCCAGAAGTCAAATTTCGAGTGCACGGCAAACAGCACACGGTGAGCCGAAAAAGTTTGTCTATATGACCGAGCAAGCGATCGACAAAAGTTTCCGTTTGCCGCGAGCGCAAACAACCAAAGTTTCACATTCCTTTCTAAAACGATCGGTCCTTTGGAATATACGTGGCCGCAAAATAGCCCATTCACGTTTATGCAAAGCACATAATGCGCTCATACGACGACGCTCGAGAACTCGTAAAATAGAAACGCGACGAGTCTTTCTTTCGTAGAAACGGAACTTACTGATCTGCGCGTCTAAAGAAGATAAAATAAAAAATGAAGAGATCAAAAGACTAAACCAAAAAATATTGCGTCAAGCGGTTCTCTTGAATAGCATATATGCATTTCTCAATGCCCGAAGAGCGTGACGGGAGTCACGAAATTTTAATGTTTCAAGTGGCGCGTGTGTCGTCCCAAAAGTATACGGTAAATTTGCATTAAAGATTCACGCGAGGCTTAAGAGAGCAAAGCGAACGAAGCTAAAGAGAAAAGAAAGTTAAAAGAAATGGATATATCTATACTCGCCTTAAAGGAAAATAAAAATATACAACGTTCCACTTTGAGTATGTTCTAGCTAACTGGCAGGAACGTGAAAAAGGCGAGAAAGAAAAAAAAAGACAAAAAAGAAGGAAGATCAAAAAGCTCAATCCGGTGCTAAAAATCTTAATGCGCCACGAACAAATGACTATGCGGTGGATTTCACGCTAAGCGATTTAAGTTGACGCGTCGCGCGCAACCTCCATTCTCTTAATCCTCCTCGTTATCGTAAATTATTTTTAAGAGACATTGCGTCCAAACGCGTGGCTTGGATATCCTGACGCGTGCCCATTATTTTTACTTTAACAATAAATTCCTTCGACAGGATAACCTTATAATTTCACGACCGATATCTCGTATAAGATTAAATTAAATACTTTCTTTTTACCAGAACCGTGTCTGATGTACTTACTTAAACGAAGTATAATATTGAGATTCAGTTAAGGGTAAAAGAAATATACCTTATTAATACATTATCAGATTATCACTACTTTCAATTTAAACGTATACCACAACGCTCTATTACTATATATGTAAAATAAGGTAAATCAAGTGAAAAGTAACTTGACACACTTTTTCTTTGCTTTCAGGTAAGACAGAATTTTCACTATGTTCCCTTCAAGGATTTTCACATCCCCGGTGAGTAGGTATATGCATATATTACTTGAAGAGGGAAAACTCGTGATTTCCATTTCTACGTTTTATCGTAACCTCCTTTTTTCTTCCCGAGTTTCAACGCGAGATTCGAACAGGATGAGCGAGCAAGGCGACGAATCCTGGAAAATAACAAAGAGAAAAACACGAAAGAGTCACAATAACGTTTAAGCTTTGCGCTCGTTCCATTAGCGCGCCATTCCTAAAATAACAGGTTTGTTAGGAATGCGAGGGTTTGTCACGGCCCTTTTAGTTTCTCGTCCCGCTGTTTGTTTCTGTAATGTCACTGACTGCGGGCTTACTTCTATTCCACTCGCTTCCGATTACCGCGTGACGTCACTCATCTGCTTCCGCTGTGCAAAATTATAACGCATCCAGGAGAATATCGCTCTTTTAGGTTGCAGCTAGACGGGTCTTGTGTCTCTGCATAAAGGTGCATTCACACGATACATACGATATGTGTATAGCGACACGTGACTCATAGTACCGGATGTTTAATACTTTTCATCAATTCGGTATGACGTCAATACTCTGGAAGGATCCTGAAGTCGCTATCGGAATAAAAAGGCATCAAGGGCGGTTTTGAAGTCTCTTATGGCTTTCACGTATGAAAATGCGACGCGTATAAATGACGCGATGACGACGTAACCATGCGACGCCTTTACAGAGCCAGTTTTAATCATTCGCCAGCGTGTCCCGTTTTGCCCCGCGTGACTCAGCCGGGACTTGGGAAGAATATATAAATCGAGCATGTGATTTTTCCTGAAAATGAGAGAAAACCTTATAAGGGGTCAGTCGTGCGTGATAACCCGAAGACAACGTCGAGCATACCTAAGGGATGGAACTCGACCAATACTCATCCCTTTTCATCCCTTTCTTCTCCACCCACTATACATATATGTATAGTGTAGTATAGGTCTCTGCCCTTGGAGCTCCGTCACACGATAATATCCCATTCGGCTTGGCGTGGACATGACACCGCAGGATATTAAAATATTAGACCCTGCTCCGCGCCCTCCGTGATTACCCGTTTGAAATACGTCGTGCATTTTTCGGAAAAATGGGGTCGAATTTAAAGGGTTGATGACTCCGTATATTTTCACGTCCGAGATTTTTTATTAAAACGCTGGATTAATGGCTTGTCACCAATGTAATACTGTGCGCGAACGACGTCTCGCAAAAATTACCCAGATGGGGGAAAACTTTTTTTTTCCTTATATTCTCATTCATTCTACCCCGTCCTTTATTCGTGCTTCAACTTTCACTCGGTTCATCCGCGTCATTTCTGTAACGTCAAAAGACTTCGTGCCCAACATTCTACTCTCGAGCTTATGTATTTTTAAGCTTTTAGTAATACACGAAATAATGACAATAGATTGTTATTATTATTACACTTTTACATTTTCTTTACCAGATTTCAACTTTTGCATCGAATTTTTATAATGGGTAATTTTATATATATTATTCAGTACGTAGAATGGATATTTGTCTATGAAAAGAATTCGATCACCGGATTAAAAGTGACTACCTGTTAAATCGACCCAACGTATTCCCAAAGGAGAAATTTCTCGCAGTTTGAAATGCCAGAAAGAAAGTTGGTCCGTGCTGAGCTCATTTCATGTGGATCGTCCGAGTTTACGAGACGCCAAGGAAATCACGACATAGTCAACACTGGACAGAAATTTCATACCCGTAGAAACGTTTTCTCGACTTACATTTACGGCTCACAATATGCAATAAACTATATCTCTACACCTCCAGTTTATTGTCGTCATTGTTGAACGTTGCACACAATTCTCACTGCAATATGACACTGGGCTATTTTTCCTATACATCAAATGGTAAACTTTACACACATTCTATCTGATTGCTTATCGATTCGGTGAATCTCCAATATACTACAAATATATATATACAGCGTGTTCGTTATGAAACGCACTGTAGTACCACCGTTGCATTCCTTGTCAAATTCTAAGGAATACGTATATTTTCATTT
>JAYRCB010000359.1:940455-1031947 GCA_036026315.1 Trachelus stipa
ATACGTATTCCTTAGAATTTGACAAGGAATGCAACGGTGCTAATACAGTGCGTTTCATAACGAACACCCTGTATATATGTAACATTTATAATCATAAAATTTTACATGTAAAATAGATTTGAACGATTGTATGCTGTTGAAGTAAACTCACATTCAAATTGACGTTCCAGCATTTCAGTTTTGTACAGACATTAACTTTATTATTCGGATGATCCGTAGGTAACTTTGCATACTCGTATGTTAATATATGATGTGACATATCAGGTTCAGTACATAAATATCTGGTTCAGTACTTCCCTAGCATCATGAGCATAATTTCTGGCAGCACCGCAGACATGATCCCCATGGTAATGATATTATACCATGTATATATACAGAGTTATTCAGTAGAAACGCACCATCTGAAGTTAACGCCTCCATTTGAGTCTTCTTGTAAGACTATGTTCAGGTGGTGCGTTTGGACTGAATAACCTGAATAACTTATACATATATCATGAAAATGAAACTCAACACCCTTAACGTAAGACATATCAAAGACACTGGATTACTCTGATGGCACTATATAAAATGATTGTACTTCAAAGTAAGAGTCATTCACCTGTGATCTCGACGCGGTCAAATCGATATGAAATTTTACATAGCATCGATCGTGTATTGATAATTTGAATAGCCCATTGTACATACGCACATAGCAGCGAATGTGGCTTCGAAATGATCTTCATCGGTGCGACAAAAGGTATCCAGATACTGTCTTTCTCTTTATGCGAAGCCGCGTGTCGCGACAAAGATAAAAAATATAAGAGGTTTCATTTTCAATCGACGTCTAATACCGAAGCGGAGGCGAACGTGAAAATGGCCTCGACGGTACAGTCCTAAAGAATACGATGACAAAAAGAGTCGTTCTTTGGCGGTCCTTGAATTTCGTCAGGTATAATAATACACACGTATTTACACACTAAATCTTTTCTTGAGCATTTCGATTTCTTGTATTTTTTTTTTCTTTTCCATTTATCCTCGTGCTTCTTTTCTTTATTTCTTCTCCTTTATTTCTATGCCTCATTCACGCTCCCTGCCTTTCACCTCTCTTACCGATATATCCTCAGTGATCGATTTTGAGAACGAATCTTTTACGTGATCAGGATTCCGCGCACGTATCTCTAGTCACATCAGTGGGTCGTAGTGTCAAGTCGGTAAAAATATAAAGAAAGCCTTAAAAATCTAAAATGCCTGGGAACAATATCCGTGGAATAATATTAATAGCGTTTGCTAATCCGTTATGGTACGCACCATTGATTAGCGAATTGTGTACATTCAGTATGTGCGTCAAGTAATTCTGGACATTTGTCTCTATCGGTACGTAGGTATTTGTCGATTAGGCGCTCGCTCATTCCTTTGAAAAATAGTACGTGCCAACCGCCACTAAAGAGTCAAACGATTTATCATCGATGACGCAATCCTTTTTGACAAACCAAACCACTGCACATCGCTCACAGTTCTAAGCATGATCTTTTCATACAATACACAAGGCTATTATGGTTCCACATGGACCGTACAGTCAAACATAAAAATTTAATCCCACGTATGTAAAATATAAAAACAACAATCGTTTACCTATATACTTAAATAATCATGATACCCATATTCCATAAATAATCCCATTACTCTATATTTCCCGTTACTCTCTATATAAGTATAAAAATAAAATTGGTTTTTGGATTTTCCATCGAGATGAAAAATCTTCCTCTTTTGTCCACGAACGAGATATGGTCTAGAAATAGGCAAGGGTTGTTCAAAGACGTAATTTTCGCTAGGCTCTGTACGTAGGTGGTCACAATAGATTGAATAGGTCTGTAGATAGGAAGCTTGTGGAGTCAGGAAGAAGGGGGGCCGGGGGTGGTACTAAGTAGTAAAAGGACGAGGTATCGATGCCCAGGAGGAGGTCTTCTGTGGTTCTTCTCCAATGCATAGGGAACCTAGTATACCCAGGTTACGTATGCAGGTATATGCATCTATAGTTAGTATAGAGAAAAGGCTTATGCTTGGCTTATTACCAGCTCACAATACACGAGCAGCCTTTGACCCTCTTAGAGCGCCGCGCGTACTGTCCAAGAACATGCAGTCACGTAGGCCACTACCTACTGGGAGCTGGCGAGACGGCACTACGTACTACCAACGTACCATGTA
Organism: Trachelus stipa; assembly: GCA_036026315.1. Lineage (NCBI taxonomy): Eukaryota > Metazoa > Arthropoda > Insecta > Hymenoptera > Cephidae > Trachelus > Trachelus stipa. Next base: position 942,640 of record JAYRCB010000359.1, read on the forward strand.
TCGCATATATGTATATCCAGGTACAAGAGGTTAAAGAGGTCCTTACTGGATGCTCGCATTAAGTATTCCGTAGAGCTCCCTACTTTTGGTAAATTGGACATTGACACGAGTACCGTATAACCCAGTGAACTTTAAGCTGATAAGTTCTTCTAGAAACGTATCTAAATCCTATACCGCCTGTGAACTATATTGAGAAAACAATGGTAGAAAATGTCTTACCCGTTATTCCTGGGATAAGGTGCATTTTATATACGCTTGTATCGTTTGACGATATCTAATCGATAAACAGCGTGGAAGTAGTCAAAGTTCTGACGAGGTTCGACAATCTGTATTCCACAGAACGAGACATATCGAACGGGGATAAGTCGTGGTTTTCCTATGCGTCCTATTTGTGTGTATAGTACATAGAGATATATTGACTTTTACGTGGATATATACATATATCGAGTATTATAGATGCACGTGTACGGTGTATATATGTATATCTACCTATGTGAAGTTCGTTTGGGAGATTAAAAAAATTAATTCAATCTCCCAGTGATTGACAAAGCCGAGTGGCTGACTCAATCCGCGCTGTGAAAAATCCGCTTGAAAGCGACACCAGGCCGCATGCCAGCATGAGCTGGAGTACTTTCGAGTACCACCCGAAACCCGGCGCTCCACCTGATCTTCCTCATCCTGCTTCCTCCTCGTCATCTCCTCTTCCACTTCCTCCTCCTCATCCACATCCTCGTCACCGTTGAATCCCCTTCAACCCCGTGTCTCTAGCCGTGCGTGAGCTGTCTGGTTTTCCCTTTGAAAACCGAGCAGCCTCCAGCAACTATTGCGAGATCAAACCCTCTATAACTATGAGGACTTGTCCGTCTGTCTCGTTTAGTGGTTTTAAAAGTGAGCGCAGACATACCTTCCGGCAGCATAGGCATAGCGATTAATCGTCGTGTGAATGGACCTTTAGTTTGATTGATGGCAAAAGGATATTATTGGTATATACGTGCGTAAATATAGGGTAGGAAAAAAAAACATAAAAGGTATCTTTGGTTATTACGCTCATCACCCGTAACCCCCCTTCTCCCCTCCTAGGTACTTTCTTATCCTTAACCCCTAAATTATATAGTCTGTTGTCGTTAGCCAATGATGGATCAGGGTGTATCTATTATCTTCATCGATGAAGAGACCCGTTTGGAACAGCCGGTCCCCTATAAAAATTCTCAACAAAATTCCGCAATTAGCCCTGCACGCGTCGACAATCATCCCCTAAGCACGAGCCTCCCTTCGATGGAGTCACGGTAAGATAACACCTCCTGGTACACCCTTATATTCTTTCTGGCTATCGTCATCTTTCTCTGTCTTTATCCTTCCTCATCGTACCAGTGTCTGTCCTTTTTGAACTCTCTGGTCCCTCTGGCTCATCCTCTCGGGCCGACACCCCCTGTAACGCAGCCCTTGCCGGGCTGCCGAACCTCCTGTTCCCCGTGCGTGTATTGATTAGTGAGGGAGCAGAGTACTCGACGTGGCAGGGTTAGTGCAGAAGGGGGTTGTAGCTTTTAATCCTGCGCTTCGTGATATGCCCTCTCCCGCTATGCATGCTGATATCGTGTATCTACCCTGGTAACAACGACGCGAGAACAGGACTTCCCTTACTGAGCTTAAAGCATTCCAATTCTCGTTTCGTTTGAAAACTACCACCCACCCGCCCACCCACCCATCCTCCCTCGATACTCCTAGTTCATCTCGCATTATTATAAAGTGGCGCTCCGGAGTATCTGAAAGGGGTTGAGCATCTCCTGAGATTTTGATTAAATTTTGAGTCTAACGTAATTGGCATATCTGGATAGTAACGTGTACATTCATAATCGTGTTACAAAATGTTCACTGATGACTTTTCCAACCTTATTAAAATAAGGGTAGCAACGCTTATAATCGTCAAGCTGTGAACAAGGTAAAATCATCCATCAAAATCTTCAACGTCTTAAGTAGGTATATCATCCACGTAGCTAATATCTCCGATTATCTCACTACCTTCCCGCGTAAGAGGCGCTGCCGTAATTTACCGGCAAAATTATCCAGTCTGTCGATAAATTAGCACTCTAAAGAGAGACAGGCGAAACCATCATCGGGAATGATGATCGGCCTAGGCAAAACCTAAGATGGCGAATACAGCGAAAGGTGTTTTCTCTCACTCGCGCAAAATGCGAATCCCGCGAAGCACATTAATAATTCCCAAACTAAATTCCTCGATAAATTAGGCTAACAAAGTTCCCCGGTTATAATCCAGCGCTTCAGCTCTCCTATCTCCCGTATGCATTCTTACCCTCTTCCAAAATGGGGATGGGCCAAGAGAAAAGGGAGCAACGGCTGAGGCAGCTCCCCTTTTCCCTCATAAGTCATAAAGGTTCCCTCATACTGATACTATAGGCTGCCGGTGCCTAGAGGGCGAGAGGAACGTGAACGATGATCCTCCAGAGAGAAGAAGTATAGTACCTGCCTGCCACTGCGCGGCTACGGGGGGTGCGGATTCTGAGGGTTTTAACGAAAAGATAGAAAGTAGTTTTCAGGGTTGCCAACCGAAATGTACTGTGATACCAGTGGCAAATAGTTTTCTAAGGTTTATACATTCAGACTGCACTTTGGTTTTGAAAATCGCGCCTTTCTTTAATCCCAAGTAGAAACCCTAAAATCTAGGGTTTCGTAATAGGGTAATGCATTGCTTTGTTACTACACGGATATGAATGTAATATAACATGTCACAAAACCAGATCCCACGACAAAGACAAAATGAGACACGATATCCGACGTGTATCTATGCAAATGTAGTTTCTTTAGAACGACCCATAATGCACTTGGGTACATTAACGTAACTATCATCCGCAATATGCGACCTGCGTGTATCTATCGGTCTAACAAAACACCAAGAAGAAAAGCTATCTCGGCCATGAACGTGAATCGCGAGGAAAGCTTCAGCCGAAAGAAATGAAAAGCTACTCGATCGTGAGGTCGTTTGTGTACATAATGCATCCAGGTAGCGAGGGTCATAATGGCTTCAATTTATCTACGTTAGCCGCTCCTGGATGCAGTTGTCCACTCGGCCGAACTCTTCCTCTATGCTGCGTTACATGTCGCATGCAACCTCTCTATCTCCTCTCGTTTCTTCCATTCTCATCTGCCGTACCTACTAACGGCATTACTACTGCTTGCCACTGTGTAGCTCCTGTTACCGAAGCCGTATCCACCACTGTCATTATCTTCTCTGACTCCAACCTTATTCCGCTCTACTGTATTACCTTGCCTCGTATCCGCCAAATTGTGGTTCGCACACTTCCCAGACCTTAAATAACTCCCTTAATCTACCCTCCTTGTTTCGGGGTTAGTTATGATACTCCTGGAGTTTTTGCATCCCTTAAATGCATACCTCCACAGCTCGTATAAGATATTCATAGGCACTGTTTATCGGAAATATTTTCATTCGCTTGGATGTAACTGCCACATATTTTTTGCATTTTTCATACGCACGTAAACGACTTACAGAGGCGATGCGATATTTTTTCGCAGTTATAGGACTCACACGGAAAATGTATCGATCCATCAATAACTGAATAATTTCACGCAAGTTTTTCGTATGCTGCTTTGACGTTCACGCTGCCTGCTATGACGTATACAAACCGAACAGTTCGTAACATATTCGACGTATAAGCCATAGAGTTTTATGTCCCGCTGGTTAACCGGCGTCTGGCATTTTGCATTTATGAAAACACACGTCGTAAAGTGTACGCAGGGGCACAGTACAGTAGTCACTCGTTCTACGTTTCATCCTGGAATAAAAGAGACACCATGGGGATAACGTTATTCGAAAAAAAAAGCGGAAGACACTTTTACGAGGACATAAAACAAAATCTAACTTCCTGATATACATAATCGGCTAACATGTAACCCGAGGCGTAACCACTCACGCGTATATCGCACGTACACATGTGTGACTTGCTCTTACCTATGGTAGATGTAAATTGGCTGAGGTAACTTGAAATAAAATTGTACTAAGCAATCATGCGAACGACAACGTTAAATTATATGTACTACTCGAAGACTTTAAAGGGTCTTTGTACGCATAGCCATACGTGTCGAGGTCAGACATATAGGAAGGTGCGAGATTAAGAGGGAATAGCAAATGCCGTCTGATTAGAATGATAATGACGCCAACGCCCTTTGATTCTCGTACGCATGAGGCCTAATCCGCAAACGAGAATAATCAAATGGCTTCCCTTAAACAATTGTCAGTGATTTTTGTCATAATTAAGCCGGTTCCCATTGACTAGAACAATAAGGGATTTCGGGCATTGTTGCTAACCTTATCGGTGCTCCGGCAGCTCCGAGTGCGGCTAAATGCCGTTAAATACTGCTTTGTTAGCTGCCACGGTTAATTACTATGGAGCCCAATGAAGGCAAAGCTAGACCGTCTGGAGCCAGGCTGTATTCGCGCGGCAGTTATTTATGCTACCTTCACAGACCTAAAACCCATTCGATACGAGTGCTGTTTATAACCAATCAATATATATGGTTTCGATTGTTATGAAAACGTAGAGAATCCAAACGCGTCCATTCACTGATCCATTGATTTTGCTATAAATGGCAGGAGAAGCTAATTTGCTTTACGATTATCCTACAGTCGTGTTTGGTTAGGCGTTTTAGGATCGTATAGGGTAAACTGGGAAGGTGTAATAGCGCTCTCTTTGAAATGCCAGTGGAATGCAATTTTGGCTGCGATATATCACCTGCTGACTGGTTCGCTGGGTGGCTGACTGTTTAACTAGGTATATGCCTTTGCCTACGAGACTATTATTCAACGGATCGAATCAAGTGAGTTGGCCACCACTGGTTTATTAATCCTTGGAAACCCTTGGAAGCTCCCAGGCTTTGCACTCCGCCTATCCCTTTACTCGTCCCTTTTCCGTCTCCCTATTATCCCGAAGGACTCCTAGACTCTTATACATCCCAAACTAGGTTCTCCGTCGAAACTAAACTCCTGTACAAAGTGCGGTTATCCGACGGTGTTTATCGTATACAACCTACGTAAGACTTTGTAGAATGGTTTTGTAACGTTATAAAATTCTTCAGCGTCCCGGATCGTGTTTACCCCGCATGGTCTATTCAGTTTATCCTATATAAGAAGCTGGAAATATGGCAAGACTATAAGGTATAACACTATCAGTTTTCTACGTATAATACTATACGGATTTTTCTCACACCTGAAGTGACACCATCGTGGGAAATTCTTATCAATAACAAAGTTATTACTGTAGATAACTCAAGCGTGATACGAAAGGATTAATTAGTTGTATAAAATAAGATTTCAAGAATTCAAGCATGTCTTTTCGTCTGGGCGATTTTTACGACACAATTCGAATTCACTTCGTGGCTCGTTCGAGGGTAAAGATTTTCTTGAAAAAAAAATTATGCTACCCTTATTATCTCAGAGTACTCACTTCCTACAGAGTATTATTGTCTGACTAGTAGTGGCTAATAACGACCTATATCCTCCCTTACCCCTTTGACTTCCCTTAGTCCTCGTCATCTCTTCATTCCATCGTCTCTCGCATATTCTCTCTCTCTCCCTCTCTGTCTCTCTCACTCTCGCACTCTTATTCCTCTCTACTTGTCTCGAGAGCTCGCAATTACAAGCAATCTGACAATAATTGCCGAAGCAACTCGAGCTGAAGCCCGAAGCAACTAACTCCCACGCTAATGCCGTGTCGTGATGTATCTTGTAGTTCACGCCAATCTGCACCCCGAACAGTTTCAATAATCTTAGAAGCAAAATAACATCTGATGACATTGCGCACAGTTCGATACACGGTAAAACAACACCCACTCAATGTATCTCTGCTCTGAGCTCGTTACTGAGAACCTGAATAGACGCAACGTCCTTTGGCTATAAGAAACTAGCTAGTAAATTCTGCGCAATTCCGTAGTAACTATTTCTATAGCAACACTGCCCACGTTTCTGTAATACATATTAGATGAGCAGGATATATAGAACTAAAAAAAAAGATTTATTGAATATTCCCCAGATATATCTACTAACTATATGTAGAGGGTTACCAATAAGGCGAAAATTAATGTTTAGAATATCACGCTTCTACTATCAGACTTATCGTTCTCACATTGTATAGCAGGCAACAAATTACGTGCGAGGAGTTTTCGTGTTTTCAAATGTTACAATTCGAACTTAACCTAGTCAGCTTTTTGTACGCGTTGCTACCGTTGTCGATGGCTGTTCAATCAATGAGACACGGAGATTTGTATTGGTTTCGCCATAAAATAGTATCTGTCTGGTAGCATCAAAGTGTCCTGGAAAATATCACCCTATTGGTTAGGTACCCTCTGTCTTAAAACCCTTTCACAAATGAAGCAGTTCAGGTTCCATTCCTGTGGACGCACGGCTGACTTATCCACAATCTGGGAGGATTAGACTGATACAATATTCATAAGCCAGCAGGGTCTCATCCCCTACCCAAAAGAGCGGTTCGCTCTTCTCTCCGATGAGTCCTCGTGAAGCCCCAGCAGTCCTCGGCATTCAGCCCCTCTATGCAAATGCACCCTCCCGCACGCATTTTCCTCCACCCTCACAATCCTCCCGAAGCGAAAAGCATAACAGATAGGCATATGAATGTACCAAAGACTCAGTCATGAAACTCTCCAACTGGACCCACCACATCCCATAGATGTATAAAAAAGATGAAAATACCTGTCAGTGGGTATAGAAACGTACAAAGGGTACATAACATTTTCCTAGGAAAAATCGACATCAGATTACTCATCCGTCTACGTCTAGAAATCGAAGTCTTACGGTGAGGAAATATACACCATATATGTATATCATTTGAGAAATCCTGAGGATATCAGATAATCCAAGGACGTTCCAAGGTACGTAATCCTTGAAATATTTGGGTAGGTTATAGATAATCGGAATTTCATATAGTCCATTGTAATATCATAGAGTACCTGCAAATGATATCCAAAGGCGCGCCTATTCCTAACAATAACGCTATCGCCCGAGCATATACACCACCAGGTCGAGCTTGGATTTACATATTCGTGAACACAGCCATGAATAATACGCCAGTATATCTGAATTTTCCTATCTCCGATATTCTATTAGACCCCGACGGCGAGGGGACCACGGCTGTTACGTACCTGAACCCATAACACCAATGGTACCACTATGGTAACCATCTCTTGGTATGCCTTCCAAGCGATTCTATCTCGTTGCGTCTAGCTGCCGATGTTTTATTGTGATCTCGCGACGATGAGCATTATACTTGTTTGAAATTTTAATACCACCACGTATATCTAACAAACGGTGTAGGAGCCAGAGTCGAGTGTCGTCTGCGTTACGGAACAATTAATATCCAAAAGACTATCTGTACCTGGATCTTCAGGGTAGGAATAGGTTCGTTAGTGCCAGAACTTTATGAAATTGAACAATTAAACTCTGTCCCATCGAGATACAGCTCGTTATCATGGCATAAGAATATAAGATCACCCATCAGGTATCAAGAGAGAGAGAGAGAGAGAGAGTGGATACACGCGGGATACATAATTCAAGTATAATAAGTTAGTCTTACGTCACCCTAAGGTATAGCAAAGAGTCCACAGTGATCTTATAGCCGCAAGCAGATTTTCCAAGTCAGTTGGAATGCACAGTACGCGTGAAACTTGCTGTTAGTTTTCCCGATACCCCAAAAGCCCTTATACTGCTCGGTAGTGGTATTATAGTTACCAGAACCCTTATCGCGGCATCTCCTCGTGAAACTCGTGATAGCACGTGAAAATCCACGATTGAAGCAGCTCGCCGACAATGCTTTCGGAATTACTTGCGGGCCTCGTACGCGCATCGCGTCGAGCACAGATTCCACGCGAGCCGCTTGCAGCGGAATAGCGCAGCCTCCCGTATGTTACGTATGTAGATACGTCGACGTGAGTACGTATACGTTAGCACTCCCGGGCTGCGTTAAATATTTCTGAGTTTAATTACATTCAGGTAGGGTAGAGAAAGAGAGGGAGGACATAATCGTAAAACTTGCGCCGTTCTACGCTGTTGCTACAACCGCCCGGTATAATACCTTTCTGCGCGACCCCTAAGTCGGGGTCTTGGATGATGGTGCTGCTCTACGATGGTCCTGGTTGTGATGACGGTGGTGATGCTGGATGTGCCACAGTGTCGAGCCGTACGTAAGCAGGTACTCACGCACGCTGGTTCTCCCTGGCGAGAGGAAAGGGCTATGGAACATTTGAATACAAGTGGCCCTCGTTCGGCATTGCTCGTCCCCAAACCACCCCAGGGGTGCCGTTTTCAAACTACCTTTTCGCGAGGAAATGTTGTCGAGGTCTCATTGGGAGGGTCGCTGAGCGAGTGCGTGGGAGATGGAAGATCAGCCGAGGACAGGAGTAACAACCTTCTGCATACTGACTGTTCTGTTTGCGAGCGTTCGGGGATACATTCACCATCCCTCTTGTCTTTCTTGAGTCGAGTGTCGATTGTACAGATGCGTCTGCTGTTAAAATCGGACTTAATGAAAGCGTCTTCCACATTCTTCGTTCACGAGACTCGACGTGTTTCACCCTTGGGTATTCCAAAGTGAAAGTGCTACGTTAACACGTTAGCTTCTCGTTCATGTGGTAGAGGAACCAAAGAAAAAAGGTAATCTGACGTTACGATGTTAATAATGTTATAACGTTAACCTTCGTTCCTTTAATAACGTCAAACTGTTCCGATTGACGAAATCATCCATTTGTGGCTAACTTAAGCTGGTGCGTTGCCGTGAATAGCTCTGTGTACATAGGTTTAGGTTTTATTCTCAACGGACGAGCGACGAGCATTTTTATGGAAAATCTTTTAAGGCCATTTAAATAATGCGGTTACTTCCTGCCGAGCGATGGGTGGATGCTCGCTTACTTACCTCAACGAGTTTCCTTTAGTATATTTAAGTAAAAGCCGTGCTAATCTTTTAACGACGCACGCGACATGACGGCTACGAGAATTAAAAGTGGGTAGGCGTTCGCCGCGACAACAAGCCGGTGCTACATTCTTTAATGTCAAAATATATTTTCACGCCTCTTTGCCCTGTGTAAACTCACGCGGCCCGGCCCGGCCGAGGCCGTGAAATTTCCGAGAAGGTCTGCCACGGCGCCATGGGCGAACGGACCGGGAATCTCTTCTGACGCTAACGCGAAATTCGACACCGGGACGCGGATAATTAAGGCCTTGTAATCCAGTGAGAATAAGGCGAGAGGCTAAAGAAAAGTAAAAAGAAGCGCGATACCGAGAAAATAGAGAAAAACGTGCATGTTTCGCTTGGGAAACGATACGTGAGAAAAGGAATGAGAATGTAGCCATGTAGCAAAGGATATAAACATTGGTGAGATATGGAACAACCTGCTGCGGACGAGAAACGAGTCTGGCGGTAAAATTTGAAATCTTAAACATTATTATACTGAGAAATGCAAAATATCGTTCCAATATTTTAACTTTAGATACAACGTACGTTTTTAAAAAGGAAAAAGTATGTCTTTCACCCTGTGGAACTTTTCGATAAAGATTATTGTATATATCAATACCGATCGCATCGATCCAAGTATAAATATGTCTTATAAAAGAAATCGTTATCTTTTCATCGCATAATCAACCTCTTTAATTCTTGACAAACAGCCACCATCCAGACTCGATATCTCCTCATCACCAGCCGTACAGACACCACACGCACATATTGCCAGCAGTTAAAGTCCTAACATTTATGTCCGAGGACAGATCCCGAAAAATAACACAGATGCCCATCGGTGCAAATATAAGCGAATAAAAGAAGGATTAAAAAGAGAAGGCCAGACAGTGTAATGAAAGAAAAAATAAAAGTCTGTAAAGCATCCCACGTTTCCTGGATGCAGATCCCGTGTCATTGACGACGCGTCGAGTGAAAAGGAAGTGTACATTAATCAAAATTATCCATGCAAAAAGTGACGCTTGAAATAAAAATTCTGGATATATTCCTTGATGTATACATACACACGTATATATATATATTGATGTTAGGTGTAAAATGTTTGCCACCGACAAGGCAATTCGAGTCCGATCGGAATACAGAAACGCACAGCAATCGTAGTTTCCGACACGCGATATACGAAGGATCACAAAGTGTCGACGTATGTACCTGGAACGAGGTTGTATCGATGCCTTCACACAGTGCACGCCATGCACGGTTAATAATTTATAACTGTCAAACTTGTTTAAACACTCGTTTGAATTAGTATCTCGGTAATTGGTATACAGCATGCATGCTAAGTGCGATGCACTAGCCCGCGCATGCATCGCTTACAAAGCGTCTATTTCGAGCAGAAATAAACAAGCTAGCAGTTAGCTTCGCGCTTCTCCCATTCCGCAGCGGAGCTCAAATGAGCGGCTTATAACAATAAACTTTCTCAGCGAGAGCTAGACATTTTTTTACTCTTCATATAACACTGAAACCACCTCTTTGTAGTCCACTATAGGCGCTTAACGAAAGATAGCAAACGACAATATATGCGGGTCTCTATGAGTAAACCTATTTTCGGGGCGAGGCCTTTATACTCAAAATATCCAGAATCTTAATAGTTCTGTGAAGTAATTTTGGATTTAAAAAAATTAACCATCTTACAAAATATTTACGTTATAATTGATTACTAATAATAAGAATACGTTTGACGCTCTTTTGTGTATGACGTATTGTTTCGTTGTTAGCCATTTTAATTTGACCTACGTAATAACAAGACCAATTAAATATAATTGCGATAGGATTATTCCGAAAGAGCTTATCGACGTATAAAACCCATAACTTTCTGAGCCTCTTGTTCCTCTAAACTCTGCTTGGGGTTCGAGAGCGACCCACCTCATGGAAGACCACCCTCGAGCTACAACTTGAAGAAGGCTTACACGTTGCCGCGGTGTTAGAGTAGGTTGTAGACCGAGTAAAATATAAGAGGGTCGTCTTGGCAGTCGATACAAGACATTGCGGTACGTGTGCCGACAGAATTATGCCGAAAGAAAATGAAATCCCAGAGCGTCGTTAAATCTCACGGGATGAAGTTAAGAGGCGACAGCACGTGTTCTATTTCGAGTTGGCACTCTATATTCTTTTCTCTCTCTCTCTCTCCATATGTATAAGTATTTTCACTGTGCATCCTCTTCGTCTTTTGACAATGAGCGTCTGCTATTCCGTCCTCTCAGAAAATAGAGTGGAAATAGATAGCCGCACTCTTCCTATATCCCCACCCGGTGACCCCTTTTTTACCTCCTTTTCTCTTATTCGTAAGCTGCCGAGGAATTGATGTTAACGCGCTTGTAGAATTGTTTGGTTTGGGACCTTTTATTTCCATTTTTTTTTCTTTTTTACTTCAACAGAGTGTTGGCGCCGACGTCGTCGGCCATCGAGTGGGACTATTTTCAGTGTCGGGACGCGTACTCGATCGCCTTTTTGCTCGTGAATTAAGATAAGCCAAAACCTGTTGTCGGAATGCGAATTGAGAGATAACAGCCAAAGGTAACTCGTGAGATAACAATATTCCTGAATATTTTTCAGCCATTAACAAGTAATCGTAAAGTCGGATACATCCGGCAGGCTCGTAAATAATTTTTTAAGAATTAAAAAAAAATGGCAGTCTACAAAAGTTATCACGCGCAAACTATTAGGCAAGTAAGTAAGGTGTACTTTACTTGTGTATTAATAAATATATATACACACAAGTATAAGTTTCAAAGAATTCTGTTAAAAGTATTACCAAGAGAACTAAAGCTCTTCTAAATTCAGCACTTCAAAGACATTAGCCAAGGACCATGGACTGCGGTCCACTTATCTCGCGACCAGGACCTCTCCCATGTCATTCTGCATTTCGCCGAAGTGATTCAAAGCAGCCAGATAGAAATCTAGCTGCATCGAGAGAGTCTGAATGCGTATTCATTCCATGGTAACCGGTACCCCAACCTGACCTGTGCGAACCCCATAATTCACAGCAGCGCACGAGGAGCCCTCTGTCACCAAAGGCACCCCGAAGCCTCGACGAAGCATGAGCAAAGTGCAAAGGAGAGAAGAGCGAGCAAAGGAAGAAAAGAAGGCAAGAACGTAACGGAAGTACGTTACCAAATGGATAGAAGAGCCAGATAGAGGAGGAGTCCGGTATATACAAAGGTATAAGGAACAGTAGTAGGGGACTATAGGAAGATGAAGCTTAAGATGGTGGAGCAAGAGACGAGTTCCAAGAGTCACCATGAAGTAACGTCACTCCCGGCGGTTCTGAAAGTCGCGTTTTATACTCTCCTTGCCGTCTTGTTAAAAATATCTGCCGTCTTTGTGCCGCACGGCTCGGCCTTATCCTATGGCTATGTCCGGGGAGGAGCCCTACCGACTTTTCTCCATTGCCTTAGCGCGAGGGGTTCTCATGGAACGAGATCACGTAAAATTATAATTGAAGGCCTGCCGCAAGAAACCCGTCCAAGAGCGTCCTTTTTTGCAGCAACTATATACTATATGTATACGCAACGAGGCTACAGCTCAATTGCCACGATCATACGATATGCCCTCCCCGTCTCGTCCCTATACGTTACAATTTGTATGCCACTTGTTTTCGAGGGACTCTACAGTAAAAAAGGTCTCGCGCTCATTGCCAGCGCATTTGTACGGACAAAAACAGCTGAGAGCATTCACACTCTTTCGAATGATACGTATCAACTTTGCAATCTAGAAACTCGAGCAAAAGTATTTTTTTTAGGTTAAAGCAAATTACTTCGAAATTGATCTCAGATGGTAAAGTCAAATATCATTCGTGCACGCGAGTACGGGAATATTTTTCAAATAAAAGAACTTTGGTCGTCTAATAATAATGAAAATTCAAAAACAAGTCATCGACATTCCTATAAAACGTGTATAAAGATATTGCAATGGATTGTTTATATAAATGTAAGAAACGTAAGAAACTGATATCCAATTGCCCACCACTGGCCGCATTAGAAAGGCCGCGGGAGCACGATGGAGATAGCGTGGTGTTCAAAAGAAGGATATACAGCGCAAGAGGCATGCCGCGAGAGAGGATACACTTCCCTCCTCTTATTCTCTTCTCGAGCAAGATGAGATAGAGGCTATAGCCTCGCGGCGGTGAAATAACGACACGGCTAGAGTACCTTCTGGAGCACCTTTCTTGGTTCCCACTTTTCTATATATCTTCTGGCAGAGTCGCTGGTACACCTAGAACTAGGGGAACTGACCCTGTTAAATGGAGTACGGTTTGACTCTTGGTCTGTCTATCCGTCTATCTATCGGTAAGGCAGTTGGGACCGATCGAGCTTCGACGTTTTTCACACTGAAGTCTCCAAGGAAAGAGAATTCTTTAAAACTAACCGTACCTACAGTCAACTCTACCTTAATTCCATGTAGATTCGTCTTGTACCACGGTCTCTATGTATGTAGCTTTTCATAGAATTTCGCAACTAACTGTACCATAGTCCCGAAGAAGATTCGTTTAGATTTAGAAATGGCGTCGGGTATCTTTTCACAGTCTGATATTTCGCCAAGCCTCTATCCTACCACCGTTAGGACGTAAACTTGTCACGGACCGCGGCGCCCTACGCCGGAAGTTCGAATTCAATGGACACGTCGTGCCGCTTGTACGCGATTCAATGACGATACTCTCGGAAGTACAATGCGACAAACTGTCCTACGTATAACGTCAATGCAATAACGTAATTGAATTTCCTGTCGTGGAAAACCTTTCCTCCTCCTGTATATGCCTCGACGTATTTCCGTTTCAAAGATTGTCATCCCTCTATTACAACCCCACTTACTGACGTATACCCCCTTTGTAATAATAATTGGACGAATATCGAATGCTATCAATAACGATACTCGATTTGTCACAATATCTTATCTAACGGAATCGTACAATTTCCTTCACTATATAAAAAGGCATCCTTATATCATACTTAATGTAATTTTCTATTATTCCTTGTTATTCTTGACGAATGAACATCAGTATACAATATTCATAGTAAACTGTTTTAGGAATTAATGTTATATCGAAATCTCGTTATAATGATATATTATATAAATATTATCTCTTTAGCACCAAAATATACTTTTATCTATAGAATTGTGTACCTGGGAAAAATTTTACAAAGATAACTGGATTATACTCGCGATGACTATTCCTTGCCTTCTCTCATCTAATGACTCCAGTCGAGTAGTGCATTATAACTTATAACAGATTGCCAACACGAGGCGCTACCACGAAGATCATGTCTTAGATAAGCCGCGTTACCAGGCTACCAGGGTGGTTCGAGGTGAGAACAGAAAATTACGAATACGAAGGATAATGCAAGACGCGATATGATTTACATATAGACGTACGTATGTATAGTATATTCACTGCGTTGTATATCTTTATACATAAATATATTTGTATACACGTTTATGGTGATGACGATGCGTTAGCCAGGATGTTCCTCTCCGCTAGGGTAAGGCTGCATTATAAGCCAGAAGAAGTATATGGCGCTGCCAGGACGAGGGACTTCGTGCATATGCTGCGAGACTAAAAGAGATAGGGTTGATTCATTCGAGATGTCGCAGTGAGAACGTACGAGCATCGTTATGCCGATATGCTGATGTTCTACTCGGATGTGTGCTGTATTGTACTAGCGTAGTATAGTGTAATACGGTACAGTATAGTATAACCCGCTAGGGTATGTAATGTTATGGATACGAGTTTTAGCTACACCCACGTAACCCAGCTCCAATTTCGAATGGATCTTGTGTATGTGGATTCTTCTTAAGGAATTTCTTGGAAAATGTTCTTACATTTTATAGGGAGATACGGATTTGTATTTATTGGATCGCGGTAAAATTGGATTTTTTTTATTTTTGAGAGCGACAAGGAAAGTTTTCTATGTCGGACACTTTTGGAAAAATCAGACTAGATGTTCTTTGGAATTTTTGTATCGTTATGGGAAATCACGAATATTAAGCTTTCTCGCGTAAGCTAACACTCGAAAATTACCTGGCAAATAAAATGCACTACTGCAAACACGAATGGGGTGCCAGGGTTCAACTTTACGAGGGCAAGGAGAGCCAATAACCTTCCTTAACAAGCTCATTAGTCTATTTGCATGACAGGTGAAACGACCTGTAATTTTGCTCGTGCGAGCAATAACGGGTTTGGACGATGACATTTTTAAAAATAAAAGTAGAAAAATATCCTGATACGAGATAATCGCGTGTAGTAAAAGAGAATTTTTAAAATCTTTATAACAGTACAAAAAGAAGCATCCCTAAGAATAAGAGTATAGAAATTATTTTTACCTGAACCGTACATGGTGATCCAAGCTCACGCAGGATAACGTTTTTTTACTTTTTTCCCCCAACTAACGAATTCATCGTCCCTAAAAAACAGATTGAAAATTCTTCCCTCGATTCCCGACGATACAAAACTTTGTTAGCAATCCTCAACTCATGAATTTATTTTCTCAATTGAATTTCTCATCCTTTCATCAACTTCCTCGCAGGCTCACGAATGGCTGACCGACTATCATCATCGTCGGATTAAATTTACTAAAATCTCCTCGTACCAAGAGACGGAGCTTCAATATCGTCAAAGCTTAGGGACACTTAACGGGAATGGAACACTACCCAGGATCTATTATTGTAGGACCCGTTGTTTCAAAGCCAAAGCCGTTACTTGGCTGCGCTTCGCCTAAGGCGATTTGCCATGACGTCACGTGGTCATACTCCTCTCGTGCCGGTCAGGATCGATAATACAGCCAGTCACTCTCCTTGTCGATAGGATCTTCGTGCTTCCACCGTCGAGGTACCTACAATCTCCACGCTAAAAGACAGCCAACCTATAGAAGCGTCGAGCAGTAGGTTGAACCTCGTCAACAAGGTCGCCGCGGAGTCTGACAAAGAAAGAACCTCCTCCACTTTGACCTCGCGTGAATTTTTGTTAATGTCTCGTACGTCATGTCACATGTATGGCTGACGCTCACGCATACTCGGGCTTCCACTCTTTGTCGCCCCGACGCCTTCTTCGCGCGAGACTAAAGCTAAAGCGTCGAAGGCGTGATGCGTCGCACTGTGTGCGAGTGCCCACGCATCTCTCGACTTTCAAACACTCGAGTCGAGAAACCCCATTGAAGGAGGGACGGCATTCAAGAGACGCTGACAGATTGGTAGACACGTACGAAAATCCATTCAATCTTCTGGATAGTCAGATGGGCGGATAGAGTTTGGATAGAGAAAGAGGGATTGAGAGATAACGTATTATCTCGTTGACTCTATGGGTCGAAGTGTGTGGTCGATTTTTTTAGAATGGAAACTAATGGATTCGAATGTACAAACAATCAAGGATTTTGTCAAACTGAGAACAGGTGATTTTTGGGATGCATATGCTGTCCTGATTTACCTAAATATACATTGACTAGAAATTCTATTTGTACCTCAGTCTTTGTATGATTTAACGTGTGTA
Organism: Trachelus stipa; assembly: GCA_036026315.1. Lineage (NCBI taxonomy): Eukaryota > Metazoa > Arthropoda > Insecta > Hymenoptera > Cephidae > Trachelus > Trachelus stipa. Next base: position 959,170 of record JAYRCB010000359.1, read on the forward strand.
TGTAAATGATCGATTCCGATTTCAAGATCGATTGATCTCGTGTTTGTTTTTGTATATAGATGGACTAGTTCTTCAAGGTAAAAGTAAGAGGGTGATATAGGAGGGAATTAAACATTCGAAAAGTACCTAGCTTTGATGTATTGATGTATCAATGAGTTACTGCTATACGTAAGGATGTCAAAGGTTAACAAAATTTCACAGCCTGGCTCGACATACTAAAAGAGTCACAATTTATCGTACAGCTGAATACAGTCTAGCTATATAAATACATAGCCTAGATCTAGATTTAGCTACCTGTAATCATCAAATATACGTTAGAATTGCGATAGACATAAGTCGTACCTCGTATCGTATATACATATACACTCGTTTAAAGTTGTTTAATAGGAATCAATCAAAATTTATATTAAAAAATCGTTATCGAACCAGCCAAGTTGGTATTTGGACTTTAGAGGAGCTTCTATGATTTATATTACAGGTAGGGTCTGATCCTGACCAGTACTCACTTCTTAATTGAAGACTAGTTTCGAAGTTCTGAAGGATTCGCGAAACTCCTTAAGGCGATCTACAAGCACGGGCTTTAACATCCCTTCAAGCTTGTATAAACGTAAACTCCCCGCTCTAAGAATATCTCTGTACCAACCTCCTCCATAACTGAGTACACTTCCCCTGTTGGTCTACGTGTTTCGATATTAAATAGACATCGATCTCTAGTTCTCTAAAGAAAATCATTTACCTAGTATCGACAAACGTCACCCACAACGTACTGGTAGCTAAAAGTGTCAGATAGTAAAAAGTCTTCAGACCATTTTATACGTCAATAAAGGTTTGCCATGGATCGTACTGCTGGATAGAAATCGGCTTTAAGGCGTGCAAAACGTACATAGAAATATATGCAGATGCACATACACAAGGTATCGCGTATACATCACCTGGGGTATTGACACGAATCTGACTCTCTCCTCTCGGAACAACAGCTCCATTCAGTCTAGACTGTGGCCGTTGAGTGTGTACATCCCGTGCAGGTATGTTATGTATCCTTCTCTCTCTCTCTCTCTCTCTCTCTCTCTCTCTCTCTGTACATATAGCCATTCGCTAGTACTAACAATGAGCTGGACCATCGTCCCTACAGGAAATCAGCATTGAGTGAGTTTTAAATTAAAATAGGAGTCATGTGTAATATCAGTACTAAAAATTGTTCAGTCACTGAAATTTCTAGAAAAAATCATGACACGATGTTCATTGATCTAATCTTTCGATGTCTTTCAATGGTTTCCGATATGCTTTAAATGTTACCAATTTTTGGTGCCAGGGAATCTTATACAGTATCTTGTTTCAGGATTTATTGTACTAATTAGAATGTGCCGATTAGTGTAATATGAACCGCGAGATGATATGTTTGCGGGTTGTATCAAAAGAATGAATGGTACCCAACTTTTTCTGTATGTATGTGGAATACGCTGTCCGCTACTGTTTGTACTACACTTAAATCAAGGCAGTGCAGTTTGTCTGGTTATTGTATAGTTCATGATTAAAGTAAAAAAGAAAAACAGTTACCTCGGTAGCATCTATACAAAATCTATACATTGCACACGCTGATTAAGCATAATAGTCATTGAGGCTAGAACAATTTTATGGACTATAGACAGCCTGATGAAGATAAAACCAAAGTAAACAGAAATATTTTTTATTTTTGCCAGGTTATAGATGGACGTATCTAAGAATTAACCTACCCAAGAATTGACGTTAGAATAGCAATTTTGTACATCGAACCCAAACGTACAAAAGGAACGATAGAAAGGGAGAGATTGGTGAGACAGCGTAAGAAGCAAATTCGCTCGAAAAGAAAATGACACTTTATGACCGTTAGAAGGTTTATAGCGCGATGTAAATTTCCTTTACGATTTTCGGTATGTTAAGGTAACCTAGGCGGGAGGATATCTGATCTGGCGCGGAGTCAGGCGCACGAGCCATTATCAATCTCTCACCGACACGCAGATAATTAAGGCCCGACTTGAGGCCGGCTCAGTTTCGTTCAGAGGGCGTTTTATGCACGGATTGCATGTCCGAGCATCTTATCTTATGCGCCATCCCGTACTTTTTGCTGAAACTCCAAGAGAAGATAAAGCGCGTTCACAACGCGTTGGCGGTCGGTCGGGACTGAAGTGCGAGACTCAACAGCTAAGAAGCAGGAGGACGAAGGAGGGGAAGGAAGGTTAAGAATGCGAAAGAATACTGAAGAAATGGGGTGAGGTTCGTTGGGAGAGCTTTGGGGTGGTGGGTGGAAGGGCGAAGGAGGGGAGGAACGGTTCCTCCTCGTTACCCATTACAAACGAGTCGTCCTGCCAGAGGACGTAGCGAGATATGTTAACTGCTCGCTGAATCGCATCAGCGAATCGGTTTCGAGTATCGAGCTCAGGCGTGCACAATTGGATTTATCGTCGAATTACCCTTGGACAAAGAAGATAAAAGTTGACGCTCGAGGCCGCGATTATTTCCATGAGAAGCGACCGAAGGAGGATCCTTGCTCTATACGCGTCGTCGACGTAGGAATTAATTCGAGCGACCAAGGGTCGTTGTATGCGTCTTTTTGTCTCGTCGAGGAAACTTTTATATTTTTTTCTCTTGTCTTTCTCTTCGTGTCATTCGTTTTTTAATTCCGCTTACTTCTCAACGCACACGACTTCTCGTACGATCTATTCGTAGAAATCGTCGGAATCGGAGTTAGCACCGTGAAGCTGGCTCGGATAAAGAATCTTTATTTCCATCGGTTATGCTGGATGCAACGATGCGTCGTCTCTCGTCACGCTTCTCGAGAATCCACTTTTTGTAAATATCTCCAAGTACCTTTTATACGAATAAAGATTCTCTTTGATATTTGTATATGCGCCTGTGGTACCGACTGATTACTTTATTTGTGTTTGTTTGTATTTGTGGATTGTACGTTAATTATCGATATTATTCACACCTACTGTACCGTGTCAGACTGTACTACGTTGTGGATCGATTACATCCTCGGCTCTGATTCGCTGGAATTTCCAATCTCATCGATCTCATTTATATCCATGCATCGCGAATTTACCTACCGCGGGTATTGCAATTAATAAGGTTCATTTAGTCTCGCGAGCCCAGGATATTAATTGTTTCTGGCGCTAATTGCGAACGCCCCGAGCTACACCAGATGCAATCGCGTTATTTTTACCAAGTGGCTTTTAATGATTTAATTTCATGACTTATATTACTTTATCCTTCATTTCACTTATGTAAATAGATAATTACTTGATAATCTAGATACGCTAATTATCTCTCTCGTTAATCCACTTGACTAACGAGCCACATTTTTTTTTCTGTTACAGGTATGTACCAGTGACCTTGAAAATATTATTTTCACACTCTCATCAACGATCTTCACGCAAAACAAGTACATTCATACCTCCATACCATAATTTATTCGTCAAACGATTTCCGACTGGACCACTCCATAAATTAAGATCAGCCGCGTAAACGTTGCCTACCAAACGAAGGTATCCTTATCGTAGTTTTAAAGAAGACACCCTGTAACGAGTCCCCGTGGTACGAAGTAGTGGTAGATTTTCACCCTCGCTAAAGAAAAAAAAAAGAAAAAAGATTTGATCGCGGCAATAACCTCGATAAATAATGACATACAATTTTAATTGGCAGCTCCTGACGCTGCACTGATCCGCGATAGTGACAAACGGCATTAGCCGGATCAGATATCGATTCAAATGAGCTCATTATATTTCGGCTAAGCAGAGGCGCGCGCGTGACTTTCTAATGATTAATGAAGTCGAAGAGATGAGACTACCACTACCACCGCTAGGTATCATTACTGATGCTCGAATCGACCGCCATGTAGGCGTCTGCATAAGAAATGCATTTTTTTATTTTTATATATTTTTAAAAATTAATTTTTTTAATCCACCCAACTACGGTTCGACTCACTGACATTGATTAGAGTCGTTCCACGAGTAAAAGATTCTATCTAAGTGACTCATTTACGTTAAAAGCCACAGGAAGATGTCCTCTATAAATATATACTTTTCGCACTCTCTTGCGTTACTGTATCTAATATAGTATAGTCTTTATTTTATTTCTTAATCAGCGCAACGTATCTAATCGTACGCCAATTGACATCACACCCTCTCTTTCCTCGTTATACACAATCAACCGTGATTCTTCGTTCTACTGTCGATTCAGCGCACGGCGCGCTTCTACATAAACTCTCCCAGCTTCATTAGGCAACTCGATAAGCCGCGAGCACTCGAATTCATCGCTGCGACGCATACTGATCTCTCACTCCGGCAACGGCGCGATTGCCGATCTTAAAAAGTCTAGAGTTATCGCCGAGAGTTAATGCCAAGCCGAGCGGAAAGGGATAAATTGAAAGAAAGAATCGAGAGAACTTAGGGAAAAGTTGATAAAAACAAGAGAACCAAGATTAAAAATAAACCTGTGGGATGAATATTTTAAAGGTAAATCCTGGCCTCTCTGTAGGCTTACTGGCAAATTAATTAAGCATCGCGACGTAGTCTTTATGGACACTACGTATAGCTTCGTATATATATGTATATACGCATACTGTTGTATATAGTCCATACCCGTGAATCTTAAAGTATATAAGATTAAAATAGTGCGTGAGAGATTCCTTCCGAGAAGATCTAAGCCGAAGGCTCCTTTTCCCATCGTTAAGCGATTAGGCACGTAGCTTTCGTCACACATATGGAACACGTAACTGTGAAGTATTTAACAGGATTGACTATGTATCACATGTAGGTACCTTTATTTGGAGACTCTTCGTTCATTGGAACGTTCAAAGTTTTCAATATATATATGAATACATAAATGCATGCGCGCTTACGTGGACACGTACACATATGTATACATATATACACACACACATGGTTACGCATTAGTCACTCACGCGTCTACGTAACACGTGGTGACATACGTGAAGAGTTTATTTTATACCGATCCCGTGCCTAATCCGAAACTATGATTGTCGGCTTTATTAGAATGATGAGGATGCCTTATAAAAATAGGATTTTTGTAGAAATTTAGTACGATTGAGTAGATACGAGATTATGAAGATTTATGAAAATTTTTCGTTTATTCTTTTGATCGGGCTGGCAGGCTCGTCGGATTGGATTAAATTGGACTTGATTTTTATTATGATAAATGTAAAAATAGCGGACATTTACCATGTTACGTAATATATAATTTTAGTTAGCGTTTCAGTAAATATAGGAAGTACAGAATGCAGTCGGAATTCGGTAAAATAACACGCGGTCGTAATTAACCAAAACGAAGTTATCCATCCGTTGAATACGTGACAGGCACACGCGCGAATACCATCACATAGTAAATTTCCCTATCGAATACAGAGGCAATGTGGATTTTAACTAATTTGGAAATTTCGCGCTTCATTAAATATAGCCACGTACATGCGCGCACAATCGATATCGATAGTAACCGATTTAAACGAGATTAAAACGACCTGACCGCGGAACGCGGAAATTATAATACAAGGCAGTATCTACTACTCGATAGATCAAATTTTCGAAAAATTATTAAAATTCTTAAAATTAAATGAATCAACATTGAAAGTACCAAAAAAATCATAAATAATTTATCTACATAAATTAGAAAGTTTTTACAAGCAAAGAATTGTCTCTGTATACCAGAATTTTCATTTAACTAGATTTTAGTCGCATTCTTGCCGACATAATATTCACGTATGCCTGCTCCGCGTACTTACCTGCGTTTATGCCTTAACTACCTTCCTACGAGCATACCTTTAGATAGATACCTATATAGAAGCCATGTGCGCAAATAACATAGCAGCCAAGAATATCGAAAGGAAGGCGCGTGTTGCGTTGCATCGGCTAAGGCAAACACTCGTTACGATCCAGGACAGCTTCAGGTAGATACCGATAAGGATACACGAGGATAGCATGCAGCAACATAGGTATGTACTACCTGTACAACACGTATCAATATAAATCCGGTCAAATTCAATTTTCTCTCACGCGACGATTGTCCTATTAACGAAGCGACATGCTTCACGTGCGATCGACTCGATTCGCCACCATCGTTCATCTTGACAATGGGACCGAATTTTTACTCGATTAGCTACCATAAAGCATTCCCTTACCGTTCTTCTTGCGGCACAAAGCGTATCAATTGGAATCGAATGAATCTTTGAAAAGGTCCAGAGCTCGTCCCAGCATCCCTATACTATAGCTATACAATAGGCATTCTTTGAGAATTTTTATTCCGAACGATAATTGTTCCTCATCCTAGTTACTGAATTAGCTGATAAATATCGGAGTGCAGCTGACGCGTGTATGACGTATGACTGATGCATGCTTGGTTGCAGGTATAGAATGAGAGAGAGAGAGAGAGAGAGAAAGAGAGCGAGAGAGAAAACGATACAGGTGCAAGAGTGCAGGATGCTGATGGGTATAGGACACGATGCCAAATCGCGACTCCATGGCGTAAATAGCCGGCAAACAGGGACGCATCGGACCGTTCAACCGGAAACACGTCATGGACCACGAGTCCCAGCATCCCGACGCCAAACCAAATCTACTGCATATATCTCCCGCTCTTTTAGTCTATATAGTGGTACTATATGCACGTGTTATATTGGTACGTTATATAGAGAGACTCTAGCGCGCTATTACCCGAGAGCTTGAAGCGCACTGATTTTTCCCTCACCGCCGCTGGACAACCAAAAATAAACCCGTTCACGTCCCGACGGGATCCGATCGGGTTTTTCTCTATTGGCTGTGTTACGGCTCTGCCCTGGCTTTACTCTGGCCTTTACTACTCTTTCTACTCTACTCTAGTCGACTGCTCTCTCGTCGATGCTTTGGACAATTTCAAGGGGCTTGCACACGTCGACCAATTTCCAGCTATATGGTCTATGTAGTTGGGTCTGTTATATATGGAAAGTCGAGGAAAAAGTAGGTGCAAAAAAACAATGATGGGATTCGGGGGAAATGGATAATCCTTTGGAAAATGTTCTGACGTGTCTGAAAGAAAAAAAGAAAACTTTATTTTCTCGATAAGAATACGCGTAAGGATTTTTCGGGTGGTTTACAGTGTACGGCCTATGGGCTTTAGACGTGTTATTTCTGGCCCGAAACTCACTTTGAGTAATCTGGAAATGCTCGAGAGAATTAAGCTTAATCTTACATACGTGATCTTCGCTGTCAACAAGAGAATTTGCATTGCTCCGAGTGAATATTTTGCGTTTTCTCGCGGACGAAACGTGCTGACATTAATTACTGTGTTATAGGGGAGATACGAGACTTTCCTTAGACTAGTCGTAAGGTCGCGTACATAGAAACTCTCGAAGCTATTCGCTCGTTATTTCTGTAATGATACCGTAGAATAATTAATGAGTATACAAATTCGTTTAAAGTACGCAAGAGTGAATTTCATAGGGACCATATGAGATTCTCTCGGGAAGATGACAATAGTAATAAAAAAAAAATCATACTCTGGGTTCTCAAGAGATGACGTACTCAATGGCGCGAACAAGATCATCAAAGAGGTCCATCCACTCTTTGCGGTAGCAGCTATATTAATTTCTTGAGAATTTCAAGATTTTCTCTGCCTTCGCCAATCTCGCCCTTTCGTGCTCGTCGTTTAGCTCGTAATTCGCTTGTCGACGGGAGTTCCCGTTGTGCACCAGCCACCAAATGCATTGAGCAGAATTTCAGTTCCCGGCGCGAATTACGAAAATATATAGAAAAGCGATTTATTCGAAGGACCGAAAAGATGGGAGAACGAAGGATAAAATATCATGAAGAAAAATGCACTCTTCCGGTCGGCCGAAGTCTTCATAATCGTCAGTCCCATTCCTGGCAACAATGTAGGAGGAACAACGATGATATTATTGGAATATCCAAAATCTATCGTCCATGTCAATAGGCTTCCAATGATAAATGGGCGGTCGTATGATTGAGATAATTGCTTTAATACATGTAGGCAGTAATGCACGCGAGTTCCCCGGCCAAAAGGGCGGTGGGTGTAGGTGAAGGAGGTGGGAAAATGACGCGAACGCAGTTAGGGAGAGAAGGCTAAACTACCGGCGTTCGCAGTTCGTTATTCGCAATGCAGATCGTGTAGCAGCGTGCACGGCATGGCGTAGCAGCCAGAACATAATTGATTGGGTTGGTTCGTTATGACAGGCGTCTCATTAAGATGCGACCAACACGACCAGCGACGTTCATTTGTTCGAAACGTACGTGCCGGCGCTTAATAGGCGAGGCAAATTGGACGATATCGGAGTCAAAAAATGTAAAAGGAGACACAAAAAACTGGCCATCAAGTATATATTTTTTGGGGGAAAAAAATATACAAAATATGCTGCTGAAACGATTTGAATATATTACGACAGGAAGTGGTTGGATTTTATATGAAACTAATGAAATTTTCATTAGGATTATCTTCTTACTTAGACTATTTAATTATTATCAAATTATGCCCAGTAAAGGGTTAAGGATGAATCAGCCAGACTCGTTGGCTGCTAGTAGTCACGTCCAGACCAGACCAGACTTTTGGGACCGGATCAAGCCTAGTCTGTTGTTTTCACATTCTGTTTCTCCGTTTTGCATACTTTGAGACTTCTTTACGGTAACAGTCGAGAATTTTGGTCGTTTTAACTGTCGGAATTTTAGCAACCAACTCCTCGTTGCTCCACTCCGCCCTTACGCACCATTCTATGTAATTTATCGTGCACACATGTGGCGCACTTACGCTCCCTGGGCAAAGCGATAAGCGGGAGCATCGCGGATTATTAGCGAATTCCGCGGTGTGAAAAGAAGAGGACCAGTCCAGAGTGAAAGAAAAAGGGAGGAAATGGAAAAAAGAATGAGTCAAAAGAATAAAGGGAAGAGTGAGAAGAAAACACGTGAAGCCAGACTGGAATGCCAAGTAGCCTATAGGATATAAATGAGGATCTCGGTAGGTACAGTAAATAGTCGGAAAAGTTTCTTTTTCTGATTTTTTCTACCTTCACCCTTCTTTTTACCTCGCTGTAGCTACTAAAGCTCGAAGGCAGCTAATCTAGAATTTCTGTCTATTCGATATACAGTCTAGTCGTATGGTAATACGTACAAAAGCACGTTTAATTATTTGAAACAAATAAAGACATTAAAATTATAAAAATCTCGATACTCCAGAGTGAGTCAAAAGAAATTGAATTGCATGATTTCAAAATTGTAATAATCGCGAAATTCAACAGAGAGAGAATGTATGAGCCTGAGTGAGAAAAAAAAGTGTAGGTATCGTTTAATTTCGCCAGCCGGGTAGCTTAACGACCATTCGTACACCGAGCAATTATAATCTCGTTGGTCCCGTTTAGTCAGGTCATTGTGAAGCAAATGGATGGTACCACGCCGCGATTATAAGCTGTCGCTTCTACGCACGTGAACCAAGCATTTTTCACTAAGTTGTTTTCCCAGTGGGTCTCTTTTTATTTGTGTCTGTCCATATCACCAACTTAACACTATGACAATTTCAAGCAGTCACTGTCTACTACTACTTGACCTCATTGCCTATTCCATTCTACTTTACACAACGAAAATTAGTATTGCGTTTCTGCCTAATGTACCATACATAAAACTATATACACTAGTGGCTTCCTGACATTTTTAATATTAAAAACTTTTCCCATCTACGTGAACTGACTAGGTTCAGATCACTAGCCAATCGAAACACTAAACGATCTGCGTATTGAATATATCGATATTATATCGCTAAGATCAAGGGATACAATCAAATCGAACAAAGTTATTCCGCGGTTGAATATACCTAGCGCTGAATGTTTCCTTTCATTTGATTTTTTTTTAACCGTATGTGTGCAAGAATACAGGATTGATTATGACCCGTAAAGATGTAATTTTTAAATGTAATTTAAATATTCTGCGGAGTGGAACGATACACATTAAAATTTACTAAGGTCAATGCATGATAACTAGTATCAGTTGGAAGCTAAGAGGATGGGCATAACGTAAAAAAGCTTTTAACGTCGATGAAAATTTAATGCGCCTGCGCAGAACGTGGACATGGATCAGGCTTAAAATGCGGTCGAAAATGGTACACGCTCGATCTATCTACATTTAGTCGTAATTCTAAATAAGTCGAACGATTCGAAAAGCTCATTTTATGTGAGTTTCTGCAAGTTTTGACATTCCCATACTATACGCATATCCATGTAAATCTTTTACGGTATACACCACATACTGTACTATACATATATATACAGAACGATAAATATCATTATATTCAGTACAAATAGAGACTCTTCCACAGTCACGAGATAATTTCCCAGAGTCGACACCAATAACAACAATCGAAAGAGAATCAACTGGATAGTCTCATCAGTTCGGGTGATAAAATGTATATAAAACATTTTTCCCACTAAGAAAAGCGTGAATTCCACAAAAGCCCACTCTCCTAAATCGCGAGTAGAAAAAGGCGAGGAAGAAAAGTAAAAGGTATAGAAGTAAGCGAAGAGTGATAATAGCTCCATAAAATCGGCTATAACCTCTCTAACGGGTCTAACAGCAATCCTCGAACGAGCGATGGTTCCCAACGATATATAGAAGAGAAGAGAATCTCAGTTGAGGTTAATCCATTTGCGCAAACGGGGTTAAGCGCCGCAGCCTTTTCCTGGCTCCTGGTACGAAATATCGATGAAAAAGCCTCGCCCGAATAAAATTGAGGTTAGCCCAGTCAATAATGTCTGTTCTTGGATCACGGTTCATGGCTCATGGCTCATACATAGCTCACCCTCTCTTTCTGTCTCCAATTCCCCCTTCCCACCCCCCACCACTGTCTCTCTCTCTCTCTCTCTCTCTCGCGAGTAAGCGTTACGTACAGTATAAGGTAGATATAGGTATAGCATATAGAAGGGGATAGAAGAGGAAGAAACGGTATGTAGCGAGAGATGAGGCACATCGATCATCTCGACGGCAGCCGTGTGGAATGGTCGACGGAAATCGCTGCTGTGACAGCCAACACGCAGCCCATAGCGATCCCGCATCTTTCTCCACGAGGAAGGATGCTGTGCCTACCATGGTAGCTGACTAACAGACTACCACTCTTTCTGATCTCTGGCGACCTTTTCTTCGAACCTCGCGCCTAGATCCAAGCCACCCTACTTTCCTTCTTTGAGTGATCCTAGAGACACCCGCGTTATCGGCAACGTTATTCCTTCCAACGCATTAATAATTGTTCAAAGCACATCCTGCTGCTAGCTGATTCCTGCTACCAGGATCCTTGCGGCTCCTTCCTTTCCGTGTATAGCAACACGAGTGCTCAAAGTTATTGAACTCGACGTGAAGATTATGCTCTATGGAAAATGAATGAGAGCAATTCGTTGTTATACACAGGATGGGGTAAGGGTTTTTAGAAGAATCAATTAGAAAGATTGGAACGGATGCTGGGAAGAAAGTTTGAACGTTTTAAATAATACGATGATTCGTGTTCTCGTTGGTTATCATAAATAGGGATTGTGCTGGAGTGTTTCTTTAATAGTGGGGAAGAGTCGTTTTATAGCGAAATTCATCCCGAAAAATTACTCAGCAGCTGTCATCCTGTTGGAGAGTTAAAACGTCTGGAGCTTAGGGTATAACCTCTCGATGTCTCTAAGAGGAAAGAGAACGGGAAGGTAGGTGGAGTTGCGTTCTCTTTCATCTTTTTATAGCTCCATGAACTAGGCGGTGCAGTTCCTCGGTAAATATTTAGAGACAAGAAGAACGGCGTTCAGTCATTATTGGGACGTTTATTGGCCCCAACGGCCAGCGAATATGTTTACGACGATACGCGCCCACGTATTTCGCGTAGCTTCTGCCCGGAATAGCTATTTAACGCAGTTCGAGACATACTCCAGAGTGCATATATGCACTCTGCATGCATGTACAAAAGTGCATGAGACTATGCAACAGTGCTATGCTGCCGCTGAAATACTTCTCGAAATAGACTCATTGTCAGACCTGACACTCCTGGTTACTAACCACCAACCGACGAGTCACCGCTTCGCGAAACAGCCAGCCAAAAAGCAGTCATTTAAGCGTCCCGACGCTCCCGCTATGCTTCTTCTACTTGCCACTAACGAAGCGTCGTCTGTCTTCGACCTATTAACGCCTGCAGCTCCGATAGAATTTCTGTTGTAGTGCCAGTGCGGTATAGCAGGTATTAGCTTTGCCCGACTGGTTTTGCAGTGTCTCAGAATGGAATGTAACTAAATTAAAAAATAAATTAAAAATGAAGTCATGAGAGAATTCCTGATTGTAGCATAGAATTAAGAAATAAATACTTTAATAAAATTGCAGGTCACTTTTAATGGCGTTATGAGAATATTCTTTTTTTTTATTTTATGCTTTACAACGTTATAGCAAGAGGGTCGAGTCTTGTACGGTGTGAATTATTATTGTTGTTCTAATTACAATGGCGTAGCCTCAAGCTTAAGGGAAGGAAGAAAAATCTAGATGTTAAGACGCGCTGCCGAGGATTCTTGTTACTTTTGCAAGCCGCTGCCCGTGGGGCACACGTCATTATCTGGAGCGATGCGCTTACCGTTCCATTGCGCTGTATTCACATAATGATATGCACGCTCCTGGGCGAAAAATTCATGCAGACTTTGCGTCTGCTTGAACGTCCTACGGCAAATGGGAAAGAAACGAGGGAGGCTGAGACAAGGGAGTAAAATGCAAAATTCTATATCCTACCAATATATATATGGTGGGTAAAATTAAACGAGCCTATAGAATCCTTTTTTTTTCTTTAACACACAGTATAAAGGATAGGACGTATATTTCCTTGACGGGTACAACGAGTGGTGAAACTTCCATCCATTTTGAAAAGCTACTCTCTCTCTCTGTATATATATATATATATATATGTTGCTACACGTAGTATCTATCTAACGGGCAGGAACGTGAATTCTGGAAGTCGAATCTCGTAGAACGACCCGGGAAAAAGTTTCTACACCGCTAACGGGGAAGCGTTTCCTTCCGTCACTGTCAAACTTCTACCCTGAGGGAACTTATGCTCTCCCGGCCACCAGAGAGAAAAGGTGACTGGCGAACTTTCGGAGCGCGACTCCAACGCCCGGTATCTTCTGATTGCAGGAAGGGAAGTTCGACGACTCCAATACATCACGAACTGACAAATATTCAAAGAAAGCCAGCGAGAGAACTACCTATCAGGTTCTCCACTGCTCACAACGTATTGGGTTCAATGAATTTTCTTTAGAAAAATGGCCAAACTGTTACCATCGGTACACTACGTTTTGCAATTTTTTTTCACTGAATAAGTATACCTGTAGTGAATATTTCTGAAAAGGATACTTTCGGATATTTTCTTTTTATTCTTATCTTCATATGTTTATAATATTAAAAGATATTTCAGACTTAAACAATTTTTTTCTCTTTTAGAGACTCCTAGTACGTTTTTACTAGCCATATAACTATAGCTTATAGTGTGTCTATTCACTATCTTACGAATCTACCCTCGTGAGTCACACCCGTCACGCCCTACATTTTTCAGGGATACATTAGACTTATCGACTTGTACCATACAAGTCCACATCACGCCACGCCAATATGCCTTTCGAACGTCTCCCCTTGATCCTGTGAATCGCATACGCGATTTCACCGCAAATTCGATCGCTCGAGCCTGTCTATAGGCTTTAGGGATAACGCTGTCTGTACTCCTGGTGCTGGTATAGGCTAGACGTTTTATTGGTAATGCGTGGGGAAGAAAGAGTTCCCTTAACATCACGAAAAGGGGATCCCAAGTCTCCTATCATTAAATTAATCGAATTTTCACGCTTATCGAATGTAGGAGCACGTTGCTCTTTTTTTTTTTTGGACGAGGAAAAAAAAGAAAGGCAAACTTTTCATAAAGACAGTTTCTTATATCTACAACGCATACAAATTATTTATTAAAATAATAATTCTTAATAATTATAGATTTCGAAAATCTGCTTATGTCACATTTGGATGGTTATCGCGATACGTTACGTCGATGACAGTTTTTTACATGGAGCCTGTGATTTCACATGGGACAAATTTTGGGTCATTGTTAACATATCAGTGCGTGAAATTGCTTGTTAGCTAATTAGTCAGGGACCTTATGTAAGACGTTGACTTTTTCACGAGGGACGACACAAAAGGACATCTGTAACTTTTTTTTATATCGACAGTAAAAGCCTGTGAAAGGAAAAAAGAACTTTCTGTACAGTGGTGATTTGGATCCGTAGCAAAAACGCATACGGCGAGGCATGTACATCAGTCAAGTCGAATGTTGTTCTCGCGAATGGGTGACCTCAACAAAGGGTAAGAGTGATCAAGCAGGAGTTAAGTAACACAAAGGAAGAAATATAGGAAGAATGACGAGAAAAAGTGAATGAAAAAATTTCTGGAAAAACAATCCTTACGAAATTAAGGAATTACATCATTTTCTTAAAGGTGTGTAGGTATATCCATGTCAAAGGATACTTTTCAGGACTTTTTGACTTGAGTATTGGCAGTTTTTAGAACACTGGTGCTTTTCAGGACGGGTCTGAAAGCATTTTGATACGTAACGCATACTTTCAGGACCATAAAGTGGCACTCACACCGAATTTTCCCTAACAAATTTTTTGCTAGACACTCGGAGGTGTGATAGACTAAGAAGTAGTTCGTTAGGTTAAATTAGGTTAGAATTTCAATGCCACATGTTCTAAGGTTTAGTTTTTTTTTTTAAATAACACATTGGTTTGCTGTTGTGAGTGGCCTATGTTCTAGAAACTGCCCCTGGACAAGTCTATATATATCTATATATATGTGTACATACACAAGGATGAAAATGTTTTTCTTTAGAAAGACGTTCGATCATTTGTCCTAAAGCGGAAAACAAATAGATACGCTTTTCTTTTGTTGCTTTTGCACTTTTTCATATATTTTCACAAATTCCAAGGCAAACGACAAGAACGTGGGAAACCCTTAGAAACGCAAACAGTTCGAGTTAGCCATTTACTCTATATACATATATATAGTATTGTGTACTACAGTATGTCGGTAGTAACATTAAGAAGGAAACCAGAGAGAAAAGATATAGGTAAAGGAAAAGAAAACAAAAAAAGTACATGGCCATTAGCAAAGTAAGAGAAACAAGGAGTAATTCATCCGCGTATAAGGAGAGCGGAGAGACAAAGAGATGCGCGAGGGTTACCAGCATAGGTAGAAGGTAAAGAAAGAAGAGAAAGGAATGAAATGCCAACTGGAAAGACTTAAGTGGTGGGATTGTTGAGAGTGGAAAGTTGAGAAGACGTGAAAAACCTTAGGGAGTTGCTTGGGCAGCGTTAAAAAAAAGCGTGAAAAGGAAGAGAAATAGTGCATCGCCAAGAGAAGAAAGGTCGACGCGAAGAAACGAAAGAGGAGCTCCTTGCTCCTTTTTGCGTCTTTTATTTTCAAGGAGGTAGGAAGATAAAAAAAAAAGAATAAGAAGGAACCGACTTCTGACTGCACAGCCAGTTCGTTGCAGTGCCAATGATGCCTGACCCATGATGCATGGGTGGTCCTCGACTTCTCTTTCGCGACTCTATAGGCTTGCCAAGAAAATAAGAAAGATAAAATTAATCCACCCATGTCTACCGGCTAACTTGTTCTCTTGGGTTTGGCCAAGATAAGCACAGGAGCGCAAAGTATACGCGTGTACACTCGAAATAGAAAAAAAAGATATTTCCTCTAAATAAAATATGAATTCATTATTTTTAATTTGTATTACTTATTTATAAATAATATTAATATTAAAACATTTGAAATTTTCTTGAGTTCTTAAATGAATAAACTATTTAGTCGACCGATACAAAACCTCTAATGGGTACGGCCTTAGTGTCAACATAAGCATGAAAATAAGGGGTCTCTCTTCGATAATAACCTACAATTACGTCAATTGGCCGCCTGCTGTCCGAAAACCATTAATACGAATTACTCGTGCCTTTACGTTTTTATGTTCGTTGTTCCTTTTTTTATCCTCCCTCTTCCTTCGTCTCTTCTTTCCTCTTCATTCTCAAAACATGTGGGACATAACACTGCCGAAGCGTAGCATCACGGCGCGGGGTTTTTGGTGAAGTGTGATGTCACTTAATTGCCCCGACTCGTGACTCCGGGTATCTCGCGTACCATTCATTTTCAATTTTTTTTAACGGCTCCATTTACAAATAGAGTTATTAGTAAAACCCACTAGATTCCACGTATAAGCAACATTGGAATTTTACCTAGTTAACTAACGATAAAAATATAAAATATAGGGGACTCTTTTATATTACCAACGACAAGAAGCTGACCCCTCGAAAATATTTTTCATACACGAATTATGTCATGGCAATATGGTCTAGTTTCTATGACGTATCTACTACGGTTCTATCAACTATATGAGTCACGGGTTTCACAATTGGCGTTACGATTTCGTGCCAATTAGACCAGAAGAACGTAACGAGCTACGCGCATAAATCAGTATCAGGTACGATCGAATGCACCCCGGCTCTGGTTTCTCGTATATACTAGCTACTGTACGTGGCACGACCATTAGTCGACCGAAAAGGCATTTTGTAAAAATTACCAACCAAGAAG
Organism: Trachelus stipa; assembly: GCA_036026315.1. NCBI lineage: Eukaryota > Metazoa > Arthropoda > Insecta > Hymenoptera > Cephidae > Trachelus > Trachelus stipa. The sequence goes on from JAYRCB010000359.1 coordinate 975,825, forward strand.
CCTGACGGACAATGTGGGGTCCTCGTGCAACTACAATGAGTTGTACCCCCTTGGTCCCACGAGACTGTAGAAATGCACTACTAATGGCCAAACCGTGTTGCATTAGAGGATTAATGCACGTACACTGCATCACGTTAGAGCCATTGAATGACCATGCAGTGACACTAAATATTGAGCATTTCATCGTTTTCATATATGAGACATGTGAGACTGATTGGATAGTCTAAACTCTTATAATTCGAAAATGTATTTACTGTGACAAAATGACTATTATCCGTAGTCATACAAATAATAATTTAGTGACGGCAAAATTAATTCGAGCTTCATTGGCCGCGTAGATTACGTGACCATCAAATGGTACTCTCTGTCCAAAGTAACATAACGTTTTCGTTAGAGCTATAGCTACGACAAAAGTCTTGATGTGAATTGTTTATCAAATTAATGAAAATCAACGGGAGTCAATAAAATTTAACAATGATAATTATTCGACTTGAGAGATGATTCAAAATTATTTTTTTTCATATACCCAATAAAGAATAATCTATACGTATTGCGTACAATTTTTTCATTATGATATAGCGATACGGTACCAGTGAGGGTAGCTGTTAATTAAGACGCCAGTATTACCGATAGGGGGTGAAAACCGCTCATAGGGCAACCAAGGGAGAAGCTTTTATATAGCGCTGGACTACACTCGCAAGGGGCCAACCTAAATTGTCCCATGCTGGTGTTTATTTTCTGATTTATGTGATTGCCCTTCCACCAATAAGAAAACTTTGCTGGACCAACCAGAGAGGGCTTTCCACCCTCGATAGAGACCAGACTTGCAAAATATTTCAAATTTATTTATTTCCCGACTCGGATAAGCATTTGCGAATCGTTCGCGAAGTAAATACAAAATAAATAAAATAAATTTACGAAATGCAAATAACTCACATGCAAATCGAAGGAATACCGAATTTACCCGAGCAGTGCCGAATCCAATCGATCTGAAACGAAAGCCTCATTAAGTTACCCAGTGCACAATCAGCCAGTCAAATCTCGCGTTGACTCTCCACGGCTCTTCTATGCTGACCGTAAATTCCAAAAGAGGAATTAACTTGATCCTTAAATTTCCATCGTGTTCCTGGAACCCCACAGAATCGGGCACACGTGTCTACATGCACGAATGTTTACGTACGTGTTTACGTACATTGCATACACAGCGTGTAAATTAGTATACCTATATAGTATACTCTATTTGTACGTTTACGATGTATATACAGCTATCTGCGACTGCACCGACCCATTGTGACTGGTCATTTTCAAGAAACTTTAATCAAATTACACTATTCCAACTTTATCCAACTTAACCTATGCCATTTAAGGAGTCCATCCAGAAAGACAGTATTGCGCCATCAGGATAGATTAGGGTACTACAGTCACCATTTTGCCAATCGAAATTTCAACGGACGAGCTTCTGTACTCTGAGATCGAGTCTTTTGGCTGATATATACATATACATAGGATATGCTGGGTAACTTTTACTATACAGAGAATCGTAGCTGAGGTAGCTAGAGAGTTTAGGTATAGTCCACAGGTTCGGTTAGGTATATACAGCTACCCCAGCCGCAGTGCTTGGATGGCTATCGACTGCCTGTGGGTAAATTCGCTGGCGCCCTTTTGTTCCAATTGCTCGGTATAAAAATGCTTCTAAAACAGCGAAGGAGGGCTACTCTCGTTCGGTTTTTATGCGCGATTCAATTTCATGGCCGACCTCGTCGAAAACGCAACCACCTCCCCTATGTGAAAGGAGCGCGGAATCGAGCGCCATTCCTCGCTACAGGACCGATTCAACCTTTTTACGTTTTGATCTCTGGCTTACTGAAGGTACGTTCATACTGTGCATAGACATTTATATGCTCGGATTTTTCGTATCGTATCTAATACTTTACTTCACTTTGAGAAACAACTGTATATACATTTCCCAAAGGATTTTCTATCAGTTTCTATTTCCTATTCGAGTTTTTTGTTTCTTTTTCCAAATCAAATTCTCTCAGACTTTAATCTTTGATTCGAAATTTAATCAAAGATTGAGCTTAGCCTCAATACCACATACTTCGGATCATTAAGTAGTGACTGCTAAGTAGAATAATATTTTTCAACTAAATGTCAACTATGATTAATTATTTTACCATCATTAATTACCCAACACTGTCATCTGATATATTCCAATACTAAACCACCACTTGGAATTTTCAGTAACAAAAGATTCTTGCACTGGTGATTAACTGGTATTACAAAACAGCATTTTATGTATATAGCCTGCAATATCTCATGACTAATCTATGTCAATGATAATTATTTTATCCAATCTATAAAATCAACATATGATTTTATTCAACGTATTGCACTCTAGTTACCTACTTATTGTATGTACACTAGTTACCAGTTACCCAAGAGATACAAAGATCCATATAGACAAACGATTGGGAATAAAAATAACGAAAAACTACAGCTACCATTGAATAATTCAAAATCGTTTAACAATTGCGTCAATCAATGTTTAAATTATTTTTCGAACCCACTTCCATCTCGGCTCTAGACTGTCGCGTGCTAGAGACACATCAGGCTGCAATCGATGTGGTCGATGGGGGGTTGAGTCGAGCGCTCAGGGCAAGGGCTCGGATGCCGTTCGAATAACTAGCACGGCGCGGGTGAATTTCTATTATATTTCCGGCGAATGTATATCGCGTGACCTAGGAACTGCTTGGCGATCTCACCATAGCACAGTGCAGCACAAAACAGCACAGTGGGGAGAGCACACAGGTAGCCGCTATTTTCTTCCCTTAGGCAGGAAGTATTCAAGCGTTGTCTAGGAAATCCGTGGCACCAGTATACAGGCTAGCATGCCTTTCGATTGTTATTTCCTTTATTCATAATACAGTCTTATTACCTTACTGTCTGAAAAGAAAATCAATAATGGTGGAAATCGTGAAACTTAACCTTCGAGCAAATTAAACTTTTACTAACCTTTAGAACTCGAACTTGTTGTTGCTGTTATTATTATTATACATTGTCCTTTGCCTTGTTGCACCTTATCTCCTTTTGCACTTTCGAGAAATTTTCTTCGTTAGTGCATATACAATGTTTGGCAACGCCGCGAGAAGATTTCCTGGAAATTATCAGACGTTGATTAATTAAATACGCTTTATTTGTACGGCGATACTATTGATAGAAACACAGGCGGTTCGTCCTTTGATGTATCAATTACCGAAATGCAACGACACAAAGTTAGTTTATCGTACACCTCCCGTTCTGATATACTTGGACGTATGTATATATCTATACCCTACATTATATAACCTCATATCACGATACGTGTGTGACGTTGCAAAAATGCAGTCTGCCGTGTCCGTTCCTTTCGATTCAATCTTTCCGACAAATCCCTTCGGCATATCTCGAAATTTCCTCCCCTCAATGGGTTATAAACAAACACGAGACATTCATAAAATTACAACGTGATAAGAATACTCGATAACGTATATGTATAACTGTGATACTGATATACCCATGTTATATCAAGTAATTGATATACCAATGGTATACATTCTCCCGTATAACAATATTCCCAGACAACCCTTTTGAACGTTTCAAAATTTTTTTCTACAATGAGTGAAATCTACAATTTCACCTATGCCAAAATCTAATATAATCAATATCATAGTATTTTATCAAATTTTTAAAAATGATCAAACCTTAATTCACTGTAATCTTAAAAAAACTAGAATTTTGATCGTTTTCAATTTTCTCAAAATTTTTACACCCGTGTTTGATATTTCATTAATTTTTTATTCCCTTTTACGTTTGTCAGGCATACATCGTTCTGCTCGGTCAGATCACGATTTTGACTCGTTACAATTTATTGGAAAGATCGTCAAAGAGGAGAAGCGTAACAGTGCTGCAGGTATACGTTATGGTTTCAATCGAAAAGCACGTATGGAAAACGATGCAGTTGTCGAATCGACAGCGTTGCTCCCGCTGCTCGTTTTCGAACGTAATCTCGTTCGCAATGCCACGGAGAATCAAACATGGAACGGATTTTAATCGTGAAGTCTCAATCCGAGCGTATGTACTTACATATACACGCGTCCATGTATGAGTGCATGTATATACAGTATAATCCTCATAAAATTTATATATATGTATATACATACAGAGAAACGTATTAAGACCCACATAACCTAAGAAATCGAGGCTTCTACACGAGATCTACAAATTCAAGATTATCCTAATACATATATTATATGTATATATTTTAACGCTTTCGAATTAACTACTATTTATTCCACAAAAATCTATTTCCAATGGCGCCATAGACTAACACATATCTAGATACGTTCTGCGCGAATGGATTCGCACTCGCCTATCTGAATGACCAGCGCGACTTTATCGTGAAATTTAATGTCGACGGGCTTGAGCTTTACGATATCAAACACTTCTTTACGAGTTTCGCGATGAGAATTTATATATATGATATATAAATTCTAATATAACAACTAGCAATGTGCGTGAGGATAGTTTGATATCGTAATAAATATATATTATTATTTTTTACTAATACTTTAAAATGAAACATGGGTCCAGTATACATAGTAAGAGTACGTAAAGTCCCATCCGCAACAACCGACTATCTCGTTCCATTTTATAAACTTGCTACCCGATCGTTTAATCTGCACGGATGACGCTTGGACAACCATCTATCTCACTGCTATTGTCTTACGAATCCACGTTATTTCGATGTCAGGCAAAATATGTAAATCCACCATGAGACGGAGAACCGTCGCGAAATCTTGAGACATTAAATGTGGCGAAGAAGTAAATTAGCATATTTCAGAATTGCATTAATTAGCATCTCGTCCGTAGAACCGTGAGGGGGCAAAGAAGAAAACCCCGCAAGGGTGGGAAACGAGGGATGAAGAAAATGAAAGTCGACGCGAAGACCATTTCTTTCTGGAATAAATGGTGTGAAAATAAACAAGAAGCATTGTTTTCCTGAGCGCCAATGTCCGAAGAATAAAACATTAACAAATGACGACGACGCTTCATTTCAATGAAAACAGATTAATAACCAAGAGACAAGTCCATACTAAAATGAAGGTTCAGTTTATTTCATAAAATTTTTCAAAAGTAAAATTCACCCTTATCATTTGAATATTATAATTTATCCGAAATTTGTTTTCTCATCTTCATCGTATCCTCATCCATTTGCATATAGCTGTAAGGTATTTTACATTAATCGTATGTTTTCTATAAGACACAGCTCTGTCCGGTATTCACGATACCAGTAGAACTCTAACGACCTCCCGATATAATGTAATTAAACGAACGCCAAAGTAAATTCACGGTGTGAGCCATCGGCTGTTGGTGATTCAGAATGGTACATCTGCACACTATTTAGAGCACTATATCGGTTAGGAGCCTCGCTGTTCGAGAGTGATATATGCGTATGAGTGTGTCAGAGAACCACGCCTACCAACACCGCGGCCTAATTGAGTGATCGAGTGCCCTTGCGGTGTTGGCACCCCTGGATTGTCAGGGGATGCAGTTATACGGTGACTGCATGGCACTGCACAGAAACACGTTGTGCACCGTTGTGCTCGATCGGATATCACGTGCGTTTATACATATATACAGTATAGATAAGTACAAGAGAGAACGTATATGGTATATATAGTAATTCTCTATCAATTTTTACGTTGATGGGCTTCAAATTTTTCTGCACAATTTTTGTCTATTGCGAATAAAATTTCTTGGGTCTACTTGACGTCATCGTGGAATTTATTATAAATTGCCTTACCGTATTGATATTATATATCGGTTACGCAATACGTCCGATCATTTAACGCACGCTTGGACTAGGTAAGACTGGTTAGGTTCGTACCTGTCAACGATATCGATCAAGAACTTCTGTCATTGCTCGCGTATAAAATTTGTCCTTAGTGATAGGTTCGATTGAATCTATTTGAATTTTTTTACTTCGTGACATCTTCACGCTTCCGTTTGGGAATTAAAAGATTTTTATATTTGCGGCTATTCGAATTTTCATATAATTTCATTTCGGATCAGAGGATATTGAGTTTGAGCTGTTTACGTGAAAAGGTGAATTCCGGGCGAATAGAAGATTACGGACACTTTATTAAGAGGTAATAGGTACTACCTATCACAAAAAATGACGTCCATTATCTTTGTATACAGTATAAAGTAGAAATTGCTTGTAAATATGTAGCTGGGTACTTACTAACATGAACAGTCAGTGCGAGTAGTATGTTATATTACATGGGACATTGCTAGCTTCATGAGGTCGTACGTTATTCTGTATGTACAGATTATTTTCCGCGTACCCTTCACCAGTGCAATCTATAGGCACACACGTAGCTGACAGGTCTGTCATATTACGTGCAAAATCGCGAATTTATTTTCCACGCCCGTAAAGAATATTATGCACGCCCGGGACCCGCCGCACTTTATAGCCTCGCGGGCATAAACTTTTCCAGGGGACTTGGCGCGGGCATTACAATGATAAAAATACGTAACGCGCTTATCACCATTTAAATCGAATACTCGCCATTATTGGCTACGCCAGTCGCTGGTCAACGTAGGTTGGTACAATAGACAGCTCCTATCCTACATTTCTCATAAGTCACTTACAGACTCGAAAATTCTCCAGCTAGAAATTAATCTGAATAATAAATGAGAACCTACGTGCAAAACAGTTGTCAGCTAAACTGTGTATGTATGGCTTGACAGCCTATAGCCGACTGAATACAGAAGTCACGTAAGGGCGTCGATAGATTTTTAGACCATAGACTTAGATAACGGAAGCATGAACGCTACCGCGAAGTTTGAAATAGATCCGCATAAGCAAATAACTTATGTATACGTGTATATGTATATACAGAGAAAACTTCCGGCCGTCTGACCGAGTGTGTAATTTGCTTGTGCTTCGATTTATGAATATGGATGGCCCTTGTTATCGCCGGATAATACCTGGGAGGCCATTAAAAAGAAGTCTACGGCAGTCCGATCGAACAAGATAACGAATCCGGTATCGATCAATCAAAATATATCGCGACGTCAAAGGAAATTCAACCTCTTCGGAGAAACAAATAAAAAAGAAATGTTGGAATTGCGTAGAATTCGCTTATCCGTATCGCACAGCAATCTCTTTGTCAAACTGTATTCAAGTGTTTTATTTTACCTTTCTTTTTTAAGCCAAAGAGGATCGTCATACCTAACTGGAACGACATCCATGAGTTATGTCAGTCATCCGAGTTACAGGAAGTCAAGTGGCCCGGCCGGCGACAAAACAATGCAATTTAAATGTTAAAGCGACGTCGGTCCGTAGATATATGTATACGCAGTTATGTACACGCGTGTATATAACCATGTTACGTGTACCTTCGGCACGTTTGCGAACAATCAAACACACATGGTCCCCGTCAGGGGGTTTTGTGAATTCAAATGTGACAGTTAAATCGAACCTGCGCTCGTTTATTCTGCCTGTGGGGCTTGAAAGAACGGAAATAGGTGTCAGGGGTCTATGAGAAAGGGGTGACGCAAAGGCCTTGAAAAAAGCAGGTTACGTAACGCGCGATGAAGGAGGTTAACAAATGACGTCACACAAAGACACCATAGAAATTCCAGTCGAGCAGCGACAAGAGTATCGGTTCGATAGGAAGATGCAAGTGCTTTCGAAAGCTCATCAAGCTTTGTTTAAAGTATAGTCGAGTCACGAAGTCGACGTCTTCTTAAATTCTCTTTTAAGTTATAAGTAATATTTTACCTCTTTATATGCATCCTATGGAATGTCGTTTCTGACTTTTTTTGTTCCGACTCGTAAAACCCTCCTCCTCGCCAGTCTAGTACTGTGACGCCGTAACGTACTTTTGTGCAAACCGAGTCGTCCAATTGAAAGTACATAATGACACAGACAGATGGCGATACTTTTCTTCGTTTCTACGTTGACGATCTCACGACACTCCTGCAGGCGTATCCAGCGTCGAGACAGTCGCGACTTTTTCCGGCGCTTTTTATTCGGATAAATCAGAACTCTATTAAAGCCACAGAAAAGTTTAGACAGGGCAATTGCCTGCGGATTTATGGACTTCGCTCAAAGCCAAAAGTTCCCATGACGCTGGGCGCTGTGCCTCTAGCCTTGTCAACTACGCCAAAAAATTCGGCCTCGCAGCAATTCGTGCAATCACTGCAACCACGCGAAGGCATCGTGGCTTGTTTCTTGTTTTTTTTGCTTTCCTCTATTAGTAGAAATAATTTTTCGAACATGCCGAAAATGCTTCTGTACCGAAGGGAACATAGGTTCTGCAACAGCATGAGACAAAAACATTATCCAATCAAGTGCTCTATATCGAATAACCTTATCCTGTTGTCTTTCGCAGTACAACTATGATTCTTTCTGTGCAACGTTCATTTAAACACCTGTACGACATTGGCGACACGCAGTAATACACAGGTTTGGTATGGCTTAATGTATACAAAATATTTTTAATTCCTCAACTCGTACGCACCTCTTCATAAGTTTTTACTGTTCCAGAAAAATTCATGAAATATCGAGTCTATATTTATTTCGTACGCATATCAACTCATTAATACCTAACACGTTTCGTACGTTTACCATGTTATTCAACGAACAGAATATCCAAGATATTTGATTCCACTCGCCATATGGGTATCTGAATTTACGGAAATTAATATTTCACAGTTTCCAATTTGGTTCTGTCACAATTTTACAACGTGATTTGTACTTACGTGGATCCCTTTGTACTATACATCATTTGGTGTCATAACCGAAGATATTTTATCTTGTTAGTTAGAATTTTGGATGCCAATCGAGTCTTTTATTTTTGACAAATTAGAAATACTAACTCATAGAATCATCTCAAACTGCATCGATAACAGATAATGTCAAGTTTCAGTAAGCAAACAGGAAATGTAGTCCAAACTTTAAAACCATCCGTATGAATATACTCCCGAGTACGTCATGACAATTAATTTCATTCATGATTCATGATTTATGCTCCAATTATTTAGAAATTCAAAACTGTCATTCCAGATAATGTTAATATCATATACAGTATGGACAGGTGGATTTATTCGATTACTATTTCGCTGAATATTAACGTCATTCGTAAGCTTTGACGTTTCTGGGTTGATTTCAATTATTTCGTCTCTTTTGTAATTTTTGTCACGTGTATTATTAATTGGCAAACGCAGCAAAAGCTGACTCGTGGTTTTGCTCCGCCGTTATTATAGTCATTATTACATTTATCTATATTGTATTTCAATAAATATTCATATGATCTATACTGCCTATATTCACTCCCATTATCAAAGTACCTAGTACTCGCCGGAATATCATCTGTAATCCATGTACGGCACTCAACGTGCATTGTTTTCGCACAAAAGAACTGCCTCATCGTTACTCGTTACCTTCTTGCACGCGATGCCTTTTTGCTTTGACTTATTTATCCTCGTCGAGCAATACGAGGCTGCAGGCCTCCAATACCAACCAAAGAAAGAAAATGAAATATCGCGCCGACTCTCGCGAGACCAAGTATACTGATCGTGTGCGATCGTTACTTTCGCAGCGGCCGACCAATCGGTGCGCCTTGCCAATGAAATTAAGTGTCAAGATTCAACACTGCGGTTATACGATTTCGCAGACACTGCGGTCGCACGATACCAAAGTTACCACCCGGACTATATCTTCACGTTGAGCGACGAAACACTACTCTGTTTATTCCTTTTTTTGTTCATATTTTTTTAGGGGAAACGAGCAGTAGTCCGTTCCAGTTTATATAACTGCACCTGCGATTCAAGCGGACCGAGTTACGTATTAAGTTAAATTTCTCTTGAATTATAAAAATGCTTCGTTAACGTATAAAAATGGCTCCGAGAGGCTGCAGTAATTAATTACGAATGTTTAAATGAATTTCTCAGTATAATTAATCGAAGTGGTATCATGGGCATTAGCAGAACTGCATCGGTCAGACATCTTTACTGTTTGAGAGATAAGCGTCGGATAAAGACGTGGTCTAAATGAGATGTTGAAATATACATGACCGGTCTATCCCTTTGTGCCGGAGGCCGCCCAGACATCGTACCGTATTTCAAAATGGCCACCCGCTATCATCACCCGTACACCAAGTTCTTCCAACGCACAACGCTCTACTTCGCAAGTCAAACTAACCCCAACCTCGGTGCTGGTTTGTTTACGCATAGGCGTCGCCAGCATCAACTCGGCCACGCAGCCAAGGATCTTCTGCTTCTTCCTATCCTTGCTTTTGTTTTCAGCGTCACTCCCTCGCTCCACGCCACTTCGTGCCTGCTCAAGAACTTTTCACTTCGATGAAATTGTGCATAACACTTCAAGGACTTGGATCAACAACGTTGAAATCCAGGATAAATGAGAATTTCAATCCTCATTAATTAAACTGTTTACAAGAGACTTCTCGATGAACTTTCTAAGGACCTACGTGACTCCATTGTGATTAACGATCAAGTTTCAAGATTCTCAGTGCAATCTAAACTCCGAGATGAATCTGTACTGTTACTGGCTCATCAGTCATTCTATATATTATATTTTTTATTAATGCATCCATTAGTCCATGAATGGTCCAATCGACTTTCGTTTCATCCCCTATATTCTATTCTGTGTCCACACGACTCAGTATACGTCGCAGAAACATATGCGGTAGCAGCAGCGCAGTCATTTGTTTCTGCTTTGGAGTAGATTCAGCGGGTGTTATCGCGAGGCACCCGAGCGCACCTAGAGCACTCTGAAGTCGAGGACGTGGGATGTACGTGTAATCTGGCCGGTAGTGGAGAATAAATTGACTACGCGTGGTCTACTTGAGGGCTCGTGGAAAGCGGAAGCTGGAGCCAGACGTTAGCCTGGGTAAAATGCGAATAAAAAGTCTCACTCACTCTATCTCTCTCACGTGTATCCACCCTACCTAGATTCTACTCCGCGTATAGAAGGGGAACAAGAAAATTTCCCACCTCTACCTCGTCGACTGACTACCTAGGTACCTATACGTATATGGTATACGTATACCTACCTGCCTGCCTTTCAGGAAAAAGGAAATATTTTACCATGGCTATATTCAGCCAGGAAAATCCGAGCATCTAGCGTGTCTAGATGTGTACCCTGGCTGTACTAGAATAGCACTGCCAGGTAGGTTAGGTACACAGGTAGGAACGTAGGAACGTATAGGAACTACCGCAGTATCCCTACCGCTATACAAGTACCGCACGTACTTTTATTTGCACTAGTCCCAAACGAAATTCTTTCAATCAATCTCGATTCCATCACAGATTTACCAAGACTCACTCGAAACGCAATCCTGGCGCCAGCGTACAACTGCGCCACGTTGTACGGGATATTATAGTATTCGGCTCGAACCTCTCATCTCTACCACATACATATATAGGTATATCCAAAGTTAATCAAATTCACCCGTAAAAATCACAGAGCCAAGCGCGCGGCCACCTCATCCTTTCAAGCGCATATATCAAGCTCGCGAAACGTGTTATTAGATTGAGGCGGCCCACGCGAGCATCGGGACCCGCTCTTCTCTCGCGCGGTCGAGGGACGCTCTTAAACGCTCATAATTATCGCCTATATCTCTCGCTATCTGCATATATTATTCCCCTTTTTTTACTCCATCCCGGCGATGTATCGTAATGCCACGTGTAATTATTCTCATCCTGCATCGCTCGTCCTACACACGTAACGGGGCAAGCCTGACGCGGATGAACCTTTCGTAAGGTCTCACGCTTCTCTAAACGTCTTCTTCGGGACGTTTTTACAGCTCCTTTAGGTTTGGTACATGTAACCACTTTTCAGACCTATATAGCTTTTCTAACCTTTGTCATCGCCGCCGATACGGATCGTGATGTACACACGGTGGTTATTAAGAACGGTCGAGGCGTCGGTTCGATATCCTGAGACTTTGGGTACGAGGGTCTATAGGTCGACGTTGGGTTCTTAAATTAACACAACTTTGACATTATTAAGGCTACCGTCGATAAGGGAGAGAAGAGACCGACACGTTTTATAGATAAAAAGAAATCGTTTTCGTTCTTTTCCGTTCTTGTCGGTGCCCCCTTGTATTAACCAGTTCAGTGCATTCAATGTGGGGTGAAGTACTGTGATTTTATTCTGGTCCATTGATACAATGAAATTGATAGTCTTCGTGGTTGTGATACCACGGAATAAATTTTATTTCTCTTTAATCAGGTATGACGAATACAGTAATTATATAGCTTGAAAAAATTTCGAAAAATTTTAAGTGTTTAATAATATATGTGTAATATATGGTAATGATGTATATAAATGTTAATAATTAATAATAAATTTAATTTAAATTCAATGTATACGCGTCTATAGCGACTTTCTATATTTTTATTGGAAAATCATTTAATTACAACGGCGATAGTTTGTGCTCCTTGGGCAATGGCGGATATCGAGCTATACGTATATCTTTGGCAGGTTTTCCACTAACAGAGAATACGGGAAGACAAACGGGCAAACTTCTGCCAGTAGCACTGCCGTCCCTTGTCAAGGAAAAGAATTTTAGCGCGCGCCCTAGTGATAACGTTCGTGGACGGATAATACATGGCGTCTGCGAAGTTGAGGTGGGACATTGTGGTTTTCACGCATGGCTCTATACGGCATGACGCGTTATAACACTAAAAGGATATTCGTGTATTACTCGATAGTCCCTGGGTGTCAGACAAGCGTCCGTTAGTCTACGTCGTTCGCGAGGGATTTTACTGAATTGAGAATAAAAGGGGAAAAAAAGTTTTAAAAAAGAGAAGAAAATTACCCGAAGCAAGATAAAGGATGGTTCCAACGTAACGGGACAATTACCCGTTAAAACTAATGTAGTGTAAAAATGACTCCGTCGACCTCCGACAATCTGCATACGTATATATAAGCGTAAAACTACAGACTGTACAGTAAGCATCTATATAGGTATATTTACATAAGGCAGCAATAGACTGCCATTACGCAGTTTTATACGTACATACCTACTACGTTTCACATATGTAATATAGTATAACGTATGTTCCTTTCTACAAACTGTACATACAGTGGCGCCATTTTATCTCGCGATAACCAGTCATCGGAAATAATAATGGCACGTTGTTTTTATCGTCTCCATTTTCAATTGATGTTTTATGTTGTTTCGCGATGCCCACACACTCCTTTCCACGTGGAAAGTATACCTTGGCAAAGTGTAGCCGCTGTAATAATCATTATTGTCGATATAAAGCAGCGTGTCTCCGAGAATAAAAGAATACAGTCCACCGGGACTGCGGTAGGTGATAAAAATTCATTAAAAATGCCGATTCGAGTGGGCGAGGAAAAAAAGTATCGAATACGTACGATTACGGTTCATTATTGATTATACAAAGATCGTGCTCGGGACGTTTGGTAACCTGGAATCCTGGACCTTTTGTAGGATGCGATTTCATTTGGTTTTATCATTCACTGAAATATATAACGTATAGCAACGTCAGACTTTTTTTATCGACTTTGAAACTAAATTTCCAATTATCTTACCTGACGCTGATACCCCTTTGACACTGTTTGTAAGGGATGGAATTTATACCCAGGGAATATTATGTTCTCTTTATCGTAAGGATTGGGAGTAATCTTTAGGCGTTCGCAAAATTTTTTCGTACCTGTCATTATCGCCTATCTCGTACGAGCGATATTTTACGACAATTGACAGTATGAAATTATTATCGTCCATGGGCCAATTATAAATTAGCAAACAAAAATACGGATCCCGATAGCGTCATCCCTGTTGGACGAGAATCCGGACGATGGCGGTGAAAGATACTTTTATTTTATCAGTGAATACGTTGTTAAGATACAAGCTACATCGTACCATGCATTTCGACAGAGGTATGTGCATGTTCTTACTGTTATCTTCACGTTCCTTTTCTCATTGTCACTCAACACACCAATCTCACGCTCGATATTTATTGTTATATTCTTATACGTAAAAATATCTCTTGATAAAATAAAACCACGCTGTATGTCTACCATCTGCATAATGTACACTCCATTACGTGTTATCTAATAAGATGGAATTATGAAAAAAAAATTCCACAGCACAATTCGATTTCCGAAGACGAGAAGGAAATCAAGTAGACAATAGGCGTCTGTCGAAAAGATAAAAAAAGTACTCAATAAACGAATGCCATAGGAGGAGTAAGATCGTGGGAGAGACAGAGAGAAAGAGAGAGAGAGAGAGAGACCTCTTAAAAACTAGACTCATAAAAGGAGATGAGTCGTCGTCCCTTTCGTAGGTCCATTTTTTTTGTGTCAAAGTTTTACGAGCTCCGGCAACGTCGTTGCCGTTGCTTGGCTACCTTCGAGTAAAGTCCTACCGCTCTGTATACCTATATGTATATATATATATATATCAGGGATGGCGATCTTTCGTGTCCATCCCAATGAAGACCTCCGAACGAGGTCTCGGTAGAGCCCGTCGATCGAAAGAAGAAAAAAAAAATAAATTTATTAGGTGTTAGCAAGGACAGACATACGGATAACGAAGGGACCTTAGAAAAAGCACATGGGTCGGTTGCATGTCCGCAAACCGGGCAGACCAATAAATCATGAACCTGCACCGGCGCCAGCAGCTTAGCTAACTCTGCCGCTTATATAGGGATCTGGTGAAAGCGTCTAAGAAAATACAAGAACTTCAGATACACGTTAACTGGTCGTCGATTCTCAGCCGAGTCGACTCGATTTAAGATCTCGTGAAACGGAAATGGCCAATTGCCACTCGAACTTTAAAGGGTTGAAGAAACTGTGCGATCTGATCTATTAACATGGCGCCAAGCTAATTGACAAAAGTTACACGCATGAACGCGACGACGTGTTACGACGACTTGCACCTGTCGCACTGACAGTTGCTGCTGGAGAAACGTATATGGTATATAAGTACCATGTGTATATAATACAGTATGTAGTCCGTATAACATGACTATATTTACAGGAGAGATTTCACTACTGCAATGGAGTCTAAACCAAGTCGGCTGGCTTGCACTTGTATACAGAAACCAGAAGCAGAAATACAAGCAAAGTCACATGGTCCCCACCATTACCTTTACTACGGTACGACATGACGGACAACTCTCTCAAATGTCGAGCAAGTATCCCCTTTAGAATGGCATTCGGCATTGCTTTGCCTTGAGGCCACGCCATTGTATATACATCAAAGTACGACCAATGAACATGGAGCTTTGGTATTTTGAGCCAACGATACTCAAGCACCAAGGGAAAAGACGTCCAATATGGTGGGAAGATGGTGCACGTGGCTGTAAGTCGGAGATACCGACTTGTCAAGCTGGAATTGTTTATTCGACCAATTAGACTGCCGAGACAGGAGAGTGAAGCTAAGGAATTCCTTTTGCAGGGAAGAGACGAAATAAACGATAGGAGCGTTTATTCGCGACAAGTTCACGTCACTGTGACAAACGAGAAAGATGGAGGAGAATGACGACACGCGCCACGAGCCACGTGTCAATCCAGTGACAGCGTCTATTCATTCATCCACTTATCGGGTTATCTCGTTGAATTCAGGATTCGTATATTTGCGATATTAAATTGTAGGAAGTTTCTCTCTACAGCTGGTAGTATAATAAATTCTCATCTTTGCGATTCATTTTATTATATTTGTAACTCCCAGACGTTTTTTTGGCATCGTGCGAAATCGACGGATATGGATACAGCGATAAGTTCGTTGAAGCCGCAATTGACTTGCAAATTTATCCGCATGCGAGAACGACTGGCTTCTCTTTTACACTCAATGCGGCATCTGGCGGTAAATAAGGTGCACCCATTCGTATTTCAAATAATCCGGTCGAGTATCCAGACGGAATTTTCCGATATCATTATCGGAATTAAATAAGAAGCGTTTTGCCTTTATCGCAGCGATTTTTTTCCAAAATTTACTATCGACATCTCGATTTTTTATGACTATAGTTTTGATCCCGCATAGAGGATACAGTACGAAAAAAATGCTAATAATGTTCCAATATGGTATATATGTATATTCTACACGTGAAACCTTATCGTCCCTTCTACGCTATGGATATATTAAATAAAGGTTAGGTCCTCCGACACAGATACCCACGTTCAAGAAAATCCAGAAAAGCTCTTCATCACTTTGCCAGTCTCCAGAGGCCGATGTATCTGTGACCTCTATTAGGGCAGTCCCCTAAAGGCGACGTTTCTCGGCCATGTTTAAGCATAAAAGATGCACAGGCACGTATATTAGTCTCATCCTGTTTAGTCTTTCTAGGAGACCGAAGGCGTCGCCAAGTGGGAAAGGGAGACGAACCAGATAATGCAATAGACAGCGCGACAAAGAGAGAGAGAGAAGAAGCAACATATATATCGGCTAGGTGGAGTATGGCGACGAGAATAAGAAAAGGACTATCTATTTCTGTCCGCAGGATGCCGAAACGTAAACGACGGAGCATCTGTAGCACAGCGGTACGTGCACAAAAAGCACAGCAAAGATCGGTGTAATTTTTCGTTTAGGTTAGGAAATGTCTTGGGCTAATTTAGAGCCGATGTTACGACCGATGTGGAAACCCAACTAGGACCTTACGTCTAATGATAAAATGCGACGACCCTTGAAACATGAGCACGGACAGTCTTACCTAGTTCCTAGTAATGTTGCTACTCCTCGTCCAGCAATTTTAAAAACTGGCGCATAGTCGTGTACGGATACGTTTTGGTTCCCGCAAAACGTTTAAGAAATTTTAATAGATACAGAAGAGAGCAGCCATGGTTACTGCCTACCGAAAACGCTTAATTGAACGTTATAGAAATTACAATAAAATATGGTAATATCGTCTTTCCAAGATGATTAATTAAAAGGCCCGTCAAGAACAATTAGGTTGTGTCAGACGGGTCCCCACCTACTCGACACGGTTTCTCCATCATCCCGACGCGACGGCCGACAAAGACGCTATTATCATAAAACAAATGAACAACGATCGGACGCCATCTTGGATCAATTTGCATTTTCCCGTCTCGAGACTTCACGCGTACAAATTTACGGACCTCCCATGAGTGCTACAATCAAATATGTAAATGATGTCGATATTTGTTGAACCAGTCACCGTTAGGAACCCTGATACGTAGCTCTGTGACAGATTGATTATACTTACTATTAGAATGACCGGTACTAGATATACGATGGAAGATGGAAGATAGTCGAATTGACCGTAACTTCTTTTTTGTACATAATAAAGATCAACATACTATTCGTCTGTACTTTAGTCTGGGAATACCGATGGGGTAACATACGTGCATATTTGATGTACTGGGAATTACAATTCAGAAATCGAAAAAGTTCTAGTTCCAATATACCTGCTATTGAACGGATAGAGATAGTTATTGAAAATGTAATTGACCTAGTTCAAAAATATCTAGAAACTGGATTCGCGGTTGACGGATGAAATTGTGCGACTGTAATATCTCTCTTTTGCGGATGGAATAGGGAATCTATGATTTTACTGTTTCATAACGTTATGAGATTGAAATAATATTTTTCGCTGGTAATATTCAAGTAAATGAAATAATAATTTATAATAGCATTACACGTTCCGCTCGCGTAGATATGCTATTACAGTTGGTAACGAGATGACGAATCTCCACGGGAGCAAATGGAAAAGATAGATGGAGCAGGCAGTGAAACAGAGATTTTAATAATTTACATGTATGTTTTTTGTTCCGAACGACTATAGCAGGTACCGATTTTACTAATCGGGCCTCTTTATTTACGTCATTATTATAGTAAATTCATTAATTAATTTTATAGAATTAATTGATAGTATTTTTGCATATTGAAAACAAAAACAAATCACAGAAACCATACGTGTGTCAGAATTCGAAGTTAAGTGGGAAAATGATTTCACTGTAAATACTAATAAAAATAACCAATTCAAAAGTGCGTATCAATTTATTTAACTTAGTTATAAAAGTGCTGAGACGTAAAATTAAGAAAAATTAAAATTAAATAATGCTAGATATAAAACTAAAACTGCGAATAACCCGTAAAGATACTAACCCCATTTACACGGACAGTGTTCGTGTCGGGGTTGTTGGTTAGGATTTGGGGTGTGCATAAAGCGAGACAAAATTTACCGATAAAAGGGAAAATAGCAAACGTCAAGAGCGTCACGTAAAGCCGTGGCAGTTGAAGGATTTCGATAAGCGATATCCCATTTCTTATGAAACTGCTTGGAAAAGTGAACGGTTAAGGCGACTTGGAACGTTTTCCGTGACGCTAGCAAGATATAACCACTTGCGAATGTAGGTACATCACCCATATACGTAACAGTTTCGGATAAAGGTGAAGGAACTTGGATACCTAATGTAGTGGAATAAAGGCGACGTTTCACAAAACAGCGTTCATATCAGAATAGGGAGGCAAGATCGCCTTTTGCTTACTGTTCCGCAACATGTCATGGCTCAACATACCAAACACCATAGACATCCGAAGATATAAGAGATCGGAGTTCATTTTGGGACTTTACATAAAATCAATATATACATATATACAATATATATATATAATATATATCTGACGAAAGATACGAGTGATAATCATCAATTGAATTCATCCTCGATAAAATTTGTCTGATGATGTCTAATATCTCCAGTTATCCTAATTAGAATAAGTTAGTCTTTACTGTCAAGCATAGTAGTACAATATATATAATCTTGATTGACTCTTTCCTATTTTTCTGTAAAGTCTTAATTTTCAATTGATAAGAAATTATAAATTTCACCGTAATATCATAGGGCAACTTGCAATACGATAAATCCTCTATACTAGTTAGCAGCTTAACATATTACATACTCCTATCATACAGATTAGTTTAATCTATTTATGATGATTGACAATCAGATGAAGGGGTTATCGTGATATTTTTTTTAAATGGTGTATACCTATACAGATAGTAGGATTTGGTATCCTGATGAAGCGTAACGATCTATCCATTCTTTGAGATGATCTTCGAAGCGTGGCTTCTATAAACGATATCGTTCCTTGTGAAGGGAAAACCAATCCAAGATGGCTTAAGAGGAAATTGGCTTCCGCTAAAGCTCAACTCCTACCAATTCTACGATAACAGATCTCCCACATACTTTTCGGTCAGATTGGTTGAAAACTAAAATCACTACTCATTAACGAGTTCCATAGACATTTTCATGTTCAATTTCTTTCCCTGTTTCAATTTCGTGATGAAATTTTTTCCAATTATATAAATACAACATTTTACATAGAAACGTCTACGCACATATTGAGATTGACAAATCTTTCAGATGTTGGTGGTCTAAAAAAAAGTAATAGAGTATTATTCGCAATAGCGGGCCAATGATTTATTTCGCGTCTGGTAAAAATCATTAATCTTTTTAACGGTGTGTTCACAGCAATATGTAATAATTTCATTTAAATTCCAAACGGCGATTTTGACATTCATAAAAATCCCTGAAAATACCTGTAAATCCCTCACCTATTTATTACAGTAGCGTTGCTGGATAATTTGCCCGGGAAAATTTCAATCTAATTTTAAAACACATGTATGTAAGACCAGAGGTTATACATACATATACACACATCTCGTAAACACGTAGGTGGACGTTCGCCAAAGACCGCACCCAGCCAATAAAATAATTACTCCCAGCAAGTGGTCCTTGTCTGCTAATGAAGATCTCAAACGAACTCACGATCGAGCTCTTGTTGTTTCCTTTCCGTCTGGTTCTTACGTTTTACTTCGAGGATTCGTTCTCAACCTTAGGCATTGTTGATCTTACCACTCTTCAACAAGTTTTCAATCATCCAGTTTGATCTGAAGTAATCCAATCCAGTTTCTTTCATAGCGGCTAAAGTCCTCTAATATATTATAACGATTGACTACCCGATGAATCTATTTATTAAAAAGCTTATACCGTCTCCAAGACAAGGTGGTCCACGACAACCTGGGAAGATGCTAAAGTCGTAGTCGAGTAACCTGGCGAGTCGATTCCTCGAATCGAAGGTGCATTGGATCTCTTGAGTACCTACTTATACAAGTTGAAGCACCGGAGTAGCCACGATTACGCGATATCACTTAAGCAAGAATTTTATTCGAGTCCTCTGGTTATCTGAACCTGTTTGGGAGGTCCATCGGGCAAGCGGAGCCTGACAAATTATTGAAGGTTAGAAAGTGGCCATGACAAATGATCAGAGGGTATGACAGCGCCGCGTGAATGCCCTGACTTAATGAGTTTTGAATGTTTTTTTCCTTCCCCTCTTCGTCTGCGCACCCCTCACTCTCTTTTCCCCTCAATCCCCTCAAATTTCGTTGTCTGTCCCTCCCAATTTCCGCAGATTGGACTTCAGGAAGAACCAGAGAAAATTCCCCCATCTTGAGACAAATTGAGGTAACCTCCCTTACCGCCCTCATAACTTCTTCAAATGATCTTCATTGTCCCGAATTCCGTTACAATCGCAACTGATTATCGATCCTCGTCGAATCTTGCGAATTTCCCCTTAAGAAGATAACAACAATTTAGCCCTGGGTTACTAAAGGATCTATGATAAAGACTAAAGTAGAATGATACAGCCCTTGTATATTACGGGAGATTCGATTCTCAAAGGCAACATCCTAAGGATCATCCAACCCTTACTATTCGAATTCTCACAAAAGGTATAGAAGTCAATTCTTCTATTCCCATGTAAACATCTCGAAAATCCTGTTCTATTATTCTACACGTCCCAATGCGAAAAGGCTTTCGGCATCAATGATTCAAGACTCCTGACACATAAAAGACTAGAAGAATTCTAGGTAATCGCGTTTCAGATAAGCTGATAAGAAACCGTCAACCTCGTACATAGTACTAGATACAAAGTTAGCTATACATACCCAGTTATTCTGGGCAGCGATCTAAATCGAAAGATATAGGCGTATCGATAGCTATCGACTATCAAGGATCGAACGCGCGTCACCTCGATACATCTCTAAGATACGGACGTATAGGTATACAGTACTCTAGGTATAAACGTAGGTATATACTTACGTGTTCCTTTACTTCATGGTGCAGCTTAATAGAGCGTGCTCGGTATTGTTGCCCGTGAAAAATGTTCTTTATCTGATCGCGATTGTACGGTGGCTGATAGAAGTGCCATTCGTTGATTTCTTCGTGGACGGTATTAAAAGAAGGTATTCACACTCGGTATCCGGGATAGAATCGGCCTCGCTTATACGGGCGTTGGTACCGAGTAGTTGGCAACGCAGAGGAAATGGGTATATACCTAGTTGTAGATATAGGTAAGAACGGCAAGTCGAGAAATTCCCTAGAGAGACTGCTAGGAAGGAAAAGGAAAAGTGCTAGAATATTCTTTAGTCTGGAATACGTTCCTCTGGCGTTAAGAAAGAACCTTGCCGTTTGTCTTGGAAATGAATCACGTGGGACGGGAGCCATCTTGAAAATATGTCACAGTAACGGTAGGATTCGTATGCGCAAGAATTTTAGAGGATCTTGCTGGGTTATTTTGGGATTGTATAGTGGGAACACTGACTAAAAGTGAATGGGTAGGGAAACTAAAGAAGCTATCGTATTATCCTTATCCTATTCTCTCTTATCCATTCGCTCTGTCATGTGGGCTTTTGTTAAATTGCCATTGCCTTTTCCAGAATGACATCGCAATGTCCGTATATTAGATTCATGTTTTATTTCGGCACTTGCAACGACCGT
The DNA here is from genome assembly GCA_036026315.1 of Trachelus stipa. Lineage (NCBI taxonomy): Eukaryota > Metazoa > Arthropoda > Insecta > Hymenoptera > Cephidae > Trachelus > Trachelus stipa. The sequence continues at coordinate 997,666 of JAYRCB010000359.1, forward strand.
TTGGCGATTTTGCCGATCTCTATGTAACAATTCGAATACCTACATAGTATGTGGCTGGGTTATAACGCGTGCAATAAATTTGCCAGTCCACGACCTTGCCTAACTTAAGCCGGCTTTAACAAACCTCTAGTAGGAATAGAAGGCTTCTCGGATTTGGCCGGATTCCAACCGCGATTCGTTCGTTATTGTCTGGAAAATGGGTCGACTATAATTGCACTGCTTGTGCACTTTAGATTCCAATCTCGGCGTTGGTTTTCAGCATTTCTGAAAGCGTGGCAATTGAAAGGATGTCGCCATTCAGCTAGTCCTTCGTCGACTAAGTTTTCGATAAATGAAAACCGAACGTCCTTTACACACTGACCATTAACGAATGAATGTACCTCCTGTCCGTTGAAATCCCACAGAACTGGAAATACCATGCAATCAATAATTATCCTCATGTTCAATTTTGACTTTGTTTTAAAAAAATAATTTACCTAAGAATACAAATAAATAAAAATTACCATTTTTCTTTAAAATAGGTAAATAAATAATCATTTGTTACTTTTTGTTATAGGTATGCTTTCAGTTCTACCTTCCTCTTCTCTACGCAGAAAATAAATAAGCGAGAGTGCATCTCTTTACTCTGGTGAGTCCGTTCTAATTATGTATCGATAAAGGAGGAACCGATTAAGCATCCTTGATAAATGGGCAGTAGGCATCAAACGATTCACGCAAAATCTTCTTAATTAGCTGCGCCTGTCACGTATCCGATAAGAACGTCATATCACTAATCTCGATATCCCATACATAGCTGATGCAGTCAGACTATCTAAACGTCCGTAAAAATAGACTTAAACTCATCCCGGATGCCCCCATAGTCGAGGGATAGACGTACGATAACGTCATATCTCCTTTGGATTGGCTACCAATTACGTCACGCGGTCACGTGCGACGTATTAGCGAAGATTACGTTAGTTAGGAGCGATAGTGGCGGAGCAGCCAACTAACAATTCAGTCACCCAGTCAGCGATCCCTCGAGGATTTTCTCGAGACAGATACGATCTTGCTCAAGGGATAAGTCGGATGCCAATCGCAATGAGATTTGCACTTGGCCAGTGCAACGCAATGCAGTGCAATGATTTCACAGTGGATTGCAGATACGACGAGAGATAGATGACTATGTATCTCTTGGCATTTAGTACTACCGGGATGTAGCAGTAAGGAACAAAGAGAAGCGGTATTAGTTCGAGCGGGAAATTCAAAAAGTCTTTTTATCTCTACCCATTTTCTATTGCTAGAAGATTAATGTAGGATATATTTCTGCGGTATAACCTGTACGAAAAGGATTTTTGTATTCAAAAAATAATATTTCACTGAAACATTCTGTACTTCGTGCTTTTCCGCAATCTACTCGATAACGTTGCGAATATACGTTTACATATAATATTACCAAACATACGTGTCATTAATTTGCGGATGAAAGGATATTTTTCTAGTCCTTGCAATTCAACATGGCCAATTTAAAGCACGCGGTTGAAAATACATAGTGGCGTAATCCAAGATTAAAAATTTTTATTGTTTTCCACTTATTATTTCTTGTTCAAATTTTCTCTTCCTCTTTGACTTTCCGTTTTACTCTCTTGATTTTCAGTACCTTTTCTATTCCGCTATCTGCTGGATTTTTCATATATGAGTGGATTAAACATAGCGGCATACATCAAAGGGATCGCGACAAAGCTTCCAACCACAACCCTAAGAACCTTTTCTCCCTCTTTCTTTCTCCCTTTCTCCCATTCTCACGGACTCCCTACCGTCTTTCTTCTCTCCTTTTTTCGTGCTGGCTCCCTCCGCTGTCTCGTGCTCCACCGTCCACTCATGCACAGCATCCGCGTATACGGCCAACCAAGAGATGCAGAGAAGCGAAAAAGATACGTTATTTTTTTTCTTCTTTTGTCTCCTCCGCTGGCTCGATTCCTTTTCATTCCGCGCGCCTAGCTGAGATTCGGCAGAGGAGGAAAAAGAAGGAAACAAAAAATCTTTGACAACCGTTTCTTGACAGTGGACTTAAGCACTGAGCAATAGCATAAGAAATCCGTAATATACCTTAACTGAATTATTAACAAATAAAAAAAATTATTATTTACATTGGTTCTTCAAAAAAAAAAACATTATATCCCAAGAATACCAGCTACCGTTTCTCTTCATAGACAGTCTCTAGGAACATTTTGTCTCCTAAAGATTCAAACGGAGCCCATTTCGAGCACATATCTATTTCCATGAGAGTTCCGGTAGCCGTCGTCTGTCGCCTAGTCTATAAAGGGTTCCGTCACGTTAATAGCTCCATGGTTAAAAGCCATTTTAAATTCCCCAGTAGCTGCGAAATATAACAGCCATTCCCGTAACTTAATATTCCCTAGGTAAATGCACGAACGCCAGCAGCCGAAACTGACTGGTATTGAAAACCAAGAAGGAACAAGAAAGACCGAGCATCGAAGACGATGACGGAGACGAGGAGAGAAATGATAATTTTATGAGTTTAACGGAGCAAGTCTCACGAGGGCATAAAGCAGCAGGAGGGTGCCAGACGTAGGTAGACTCTAATGACGTGGCGTTATCGGTTGGGCCTTCTCAAACGAGGGATTTCATTGGCCGACGCTGCGGAAATGTTGTAAGCCACCGCGAAGACCACAGAGGGTCATTAAGGAGGTATCCTGGAGTATTAAAGTTGCTTGCTGCTATCTCTCTTTCTCTCTCCCTCTCCTTTCTATCCTTTAGCTTTTAATATCCTGACATTTGGCTGGGATTACAAGAATCAGTGAAGACCAAAATCGTTTGAGGTTAGGTTACATACGTACGGACTTTATTTCTGGTATTCAAAAATCTAAGCGTGATAAAAATAATCTCTACAGAGGGTACATAACCGTTATACTGGATAAGCTCAAGATATATCGGCATGGATTAGGTTTATTATGAGCAATGACTTTATTTATTTGTCGTTAAATATCCCAAGCAACATGCCTCGGGCGGGTTAACGCCTCGCGTCTTGGGACTTAATAATAGCAGCGATAAATAAGGATCAGGATAAGTCGACGTGAATCGGCAGAACTCCTCGTTAACTCTTCATCGCGTCGGCATTTAAATATGTAACGTCGGGGTCCTCCGACTGTCTGTCCGTCTTTCCGTCTCTTGGTCCGGCATGAATGGCAGCCGCTATTCAGCCATCTGAGATCCTTGACGGTCTTCGTAAAAGAGATAACCACGAGTCGGTAACAGAGAATGAGGTTCCGATCTCAGTTAATACAATCGCGAGATTCTATCCGTTCCTTTCTAATGCAATTTTTTTTTCTTCGTTCTCTGCTACAGAAAACCAAAGAGAGGAAGCAGACTGCATCCGCAGTTATTCACCCTCGTTACACTTACTCCTTTGACTTAACGCTTAACCAAGGCTCAACGGAAAGGGACTGGAGTGTTGATAGTTCAATCGGAATCGTGAAATGCATACATTCATAGGTGCACTGCGGCCACGTGAATATGGATAGCACGGGAAACGAGGCGTGCATTTGGGATCGCGATCGAATTGTTTTTTGAATACAGAAGCCCTGCGGCGGTTTCATTCAGATTGCTGGGAATTGGTGAATAGACAATGAGAAACGTGGTAGAACGGTTAAATAATATTGGTTATTGAAAGTCCATTGAAAATACAAAAAAAACAGAGCCTCGAAGAGTCAATAGACAGACTGTATCAAGATTGATAATAGATTTTGAATAAATTTAGTTTAGAGTTGATAAAGATGTAAAGGATCTTAATATAGATATAATTAAAAAGATATTCCTTATTACATTAATTATCCAACATCCAGTGGATCATTTAGGTCTCAAGTTTGAACGCCAGACCCAAACTCTATATATACAATATTATGGATGAAGAAATAATGAAAGTATACTGTTATCGATCACTGCTTCTTTTGCTGTCATTTTTTTCTGCTTAGCATATAGTCATTGGAATATGTACGTTTATCTCTATTTTACTAACTTGGACCAACTCGCGTATTTTGATCATAAGAGAGAGCAACTGCAACGCTAGTCGAAGAGATTTTCTAAGAAAGATCTAGGAAAGGTAGAAATATTAGAAACAAAACGAAGTAAGTAGAGAAAGGGAAAAGAGATAAAGTATAAAATCTTCTATAATGGGCCCCTTCCCGCCTATTTCCATAAGACACTACTTCTCCATAAAGGAGCTACTGTCCCCCTTCCGAACTGCGGATCGTTGTTGGGGAAAACCTCTGAGCCGTGAGACCCATAACCTCAATGATAGATAAAGATGACGATACAACTAGACAACAAATGTTGTAAACTACAGAAGATGCGCGTAAAGGCCTGGACCAAGTCATCTGCAGATCAAAAACACACAAGCTGAGCTCAGCCTCCGCGGACAACGGCGCACCATCTTACCAACTGCGAACTGCTTTGCCGCAAAGAAGAGCCTTGAAAGGGGATTTCGAACTGTGATCAACTTTAGCCACAAACGCAGAACAACGATACAGATATAAGGATACAAAGATAAGAATACAGGTTTGTGGCAAGCTACAAGAAGGCATACATGCCTTAAGGCTTAGCACTTTTGGAGGCTTTGGTCGCAGACGCAGAGCATCGAGAAAAGGAGCCAGGCTAAAAAATCGCGATTACCTCTAACCGATCTCAACGAATCGCGCGGAAGCAGCGACCGGAAGTAATTGGGAGATCCTCAAGAGATAAAAAATTACGCTTGCTTGCTCCATCCCTTCCCATAACAAGCCGAAGCTCGAAGCTGGTCAGACGTAGGGAATCCCGTCACTCGTCGGCAGCGCGGAAAGTTTTCTCAACAGAAGGTGATTAGAAGTTACCAGGTGACTTTGGGTGCACCCATACGCTAAGACTAATGTGACCATCTCCCTAGAAATCGCAGTAAGGGACGTCGACGCCAACTCGTGACTCCCTATCGCTCAAACAGTCTTGGCGTATTTGTTAAGGAGTTGATACTGATACCACAGTGATATCACGAAGAGGAGATAGCCCAGCGCAAAACATTAGGGGAAAATAGGTAACACAAAGGGCGAGAAAGAGAGTGAGAGGGCTGCCGGGGGGAGGGTGAAAGCGGACGCGCAAGTAAGGTAAGGCCGCACATGACCAAGTGAACGAGCTGGGAAGAATGAAAGCTCCGTGCTGATACAGTCCCCGTATACCAGGCAGTCCCCCCACCTACGGGTACTGACCGCCGAACGCTCTCTTCGGGAATTGTCGTCAATGTTCGGCTTTCGCTCGTATTTACAGTAGACGTTACTAGCTTTATATAGTCCCGCTTGGATATTTAGTAATAATTAAAATTTTATAAATTTATACTAGTGCTATAATGTCGCTATATCCATACTAGTCAGTTCACATTGGTGGGAAAAATAATATTGAAACTGTCAGCAAAGCAGGAATGACGGACAATGACGTAGTCGGCAAACTAATAATTCCTTGAGAACTCAAAAGTCTAAGTACACTTATCAGCAGATGAAAATACTCGTACGGTAGCGAGAAGATAGGCATTGCCATTCTTAGAAATGAAGACACACGCAGAACTAGCCACGCGATACTCCAGCATCTTATTCATCGAACACTTTTACGCTGTATAAACGTACTTAACGTTAATTGGCGACTCGCAAAATCTCTCAGAGTTTTAATTAATTGGCAGCTCTATTTCACGGAACAAGGTGTGCCGTCCATTTCACTGGTGAGTAGCGAAGCTTGTTATCAACTTTTAAGAAGCTTATCGTTCATGCAAGTAAAGTCAATGAACAAGAATGAATATCAGGACAAAGATTCAATTGAAATATTAACGACTACTAAATGACTGTTCAGAATTTAAGAAAAATCGTTCCTATCTCCACAACCACGTGGTACTATTACCTGTAAAACCAGACCCAGATCGTCTCATAAAATAAAAGAAGTCAAAGCAGTCAAATCTCTCCTTCGCATATATGCCCTTATATAACTGCTATAAAAATCCCATGAAATATCCAATGTTTCCACTTCCATTCTGGTTGACGTGTACAGTCGATGTCGGCCAGGAAGATAAACGTGGCATATTGTATATAAGGACAACCGGTACCTAGGTATTCCTGGCGAGGGCGTAGGTCTCATTTGCACAGAACACTCCTTATATAGTCACCCCATAGCGCGCAATACTATCTGCACGCATTATCTGCCATACGTTGCGTAGTATACTATAAGCATAGTAAATATATACACGGGGACATGAATGCATGCCTCGAGTATATACGTATAGTATACTGATATAGGAAAAAGGATGACCAGGTCATTCTTTACTCGGATTCTATGTACCACTCGTTGAAAACTAATTGACACCAGGAGTCGATCCTCCAAGAGGCCGTAAGTTCCTATCGGATGCTCCACGCGCTGGCTGTACCATCGGCGACCTGGGTTACTTAGATATCCTTATGGCTACAGGCTTGCGTCTTCCAAGAGAATCGCCAGATCCGGCAGTCTTGTACTATAGTCCTATTAACTGGGCGTGGTCCCACTCGTTGGCTATTTTCCTGATAATATAATAGCAGTCTGGTTTGCACCCGTAAGGTAGGTAGGTTCACCATAGGTAATACAAGGCGATATACGAGTGCTGTACATGGAGAAGAGGTAGCAGCCCGCTCGAGGAGAACATGGTCCATACTATACGTTATTATGGTATTACTAGTAGTACTAGTATCTATAGTATATACGCGGCACACGTTAGGTAGTGGTCAGCATTCGAAGCACTGGACCCGCCACTATGCAACAGAAAACCCCCTCAGGCATTTGCATTGAATGCCTTTACCTACTGAGTTCCTATACGCTGCGCTCGTACCGTGTACCATTGTGTTTATTTATGCACTTTAATTATATCAAATATGGTGTGCGCAGTGGCTACTCCGTGTATAATGGGCCTTGTGTATACATATACGGGACCCTCTTTAAGTCGGCGATGAGACCCGATGGGAGCATTGCGAATGCATACCTTTACGCGAGCCTCCTTTGGGACGATATACCCCTTCGTTACTACTTTTAGTATATGTTTGTTTACTTGTTGAATTTTAGACGACTTGGTAATGCTGGAATGAAACGTGCAGGAATTTATGTCCCTATAGGTCATAGGTCGATGGAGTTTTTGTAGTTCCAGAAATATTCAACCTTTGGTATAGGGGGTGATTTACCGAATTTTATTGAATCTTAGAATTTTTGTGTGGTTAAGTGGCTAAAAAAATGCAACCCCTTTTTTTGTATTGTATGCTTAATGAGGTTCACGTATCTATGCGCGAGAGTCAATGGTGTCGAATAATAAATTGTGTTCTATGTATTCTATCAATTTTATATTAAAGCCAGGAAAAAGGACACGTATGGACAATGTGAATATCTCGTGGCGTTCTTATAATATCATAACTTGAAATGATGGAGAAAACAAATTTAACAAATCTATATACGAAGTCTGGCACTTTAGTGAAACACGTGGAAATAATCATAAAACAGAAGCCTAACTGCCGAAGTTTTTACGATCAAGGAAATCGATAAAGGTATAAAGCGAGATAAAAGGAGGAAAAACTTTCCAAATGAAGTAACGGGGATCTCCATGATTTCTCACCCTTATTTATTCACAAGGAAGAGCAGATATCGTTTCTTCATTATACTATGCCCTAATACTAATGTTAACAAGGTACACGCATATCTTGCCAAATTGTAGAAATATAATGACACCAATAAAAATACGTACTGCAGATATAGTGAAGCAAGAAAAAATGTCCAACAATTAAGAGCGTCATTAAATTTTGCATTGCACTCGCAAAGTCATCAATCCTTATCAGTCGACTGTTAGTGCCAACAATTAAAAAAAAAAAAAGAATACCTAGGCTCTGTCTATACCTAACGAGATAGAAGCGTGCCATCGACCCTTCTCAGAAAATATTAAAACCATCCCTTAGGCGTCTCGCAAATAAAACGGCGCCCTCCCCTACACGCCGCGAAGACTTCTTGGCAAAATACAAATATTACAGCACCCTCGCGCCTGTCGCGCAATCCTTTGTAATGGGAGTTCTGAATAATCTAAGCACGAAGAGTGCGCATACGCATTCGCGTACCGACTACTGGACACAATGCACCCTCCTCAGATCTTAGATTGCGTTCGACGTACTCGCAATGCAGAATTTATTGTTTCGCGGCTGCCCGATTGTTCCAGCCCCGTCAGTGCACGATTGTGCCGCCCGGTACCTCAATTGTCCGCACGACCCCGGGGGTTGCATCAGGAATTGTTTCGGCGACGCTTGTTGCTGCGTCAAGATGTCCCCTTCGAGCCCTATTTCACCCTTACTACTACTCTGTGCTACGTATCAACCCTTGTCACGTGGAGCTTGTAGTCTCTCGCTGGAACTTTTACGTATGTGCACGCACGCACCCCTTACGCACCCTTTATGCGTACACACAGTGTGTACCTGTACATGAATATACGTGTACGTGTCACTCTCATTAGTTCCTACCGGGCACGAGGCGACTGAGAGAAAGGAGAAAGGAGAAAGGACCCTTCAATTCTTTCGCTCTAGATCCAACGTTTGTTAATTGGAGGTCGTTTGCTCCGTACTATGCTTTAGGGTGGATGGAGAACCGTCCCAGTTCGATAGAGACCTTGGCTCCGTGTTCTTGAAACAAAAAGAAGGAATGAAGAATCCTTCGGCATTGTGTGTGTACGTATACATGTATATAATGTAAATGTACAAAGATCCTGGATCAGAAATATATCTAATCTCTGAGTGAAAATTTGGTGATAATATTAATCTGGAATAAGAGGTTTTTTTAAAGAACGCCTGGTCTATACGAAAAAGTAGATTTTTTATCAGCCAAAGCCATTTTCATTTCTGAAAGAAAATATGATCTCAAAGTGTAATCTTAGTTGCAAGGTGGTACCCACCCTATCGTAATGAAAACTTACGTGGAATTACGGTTCCTAATTAAACTCTTTCTTTGGCGAGGCACGTACCAGAAGGCCGCTCCTTGTCAGATAAAATCGCAACCCTTTTTCCACGGTGAAGAAAAAAAGAAATTGTAAAAATTAATCTACTTCCGCACACACAATGCTAACGATGATTAAACAACGGGGAGTCCGGCTGGACACGAACCATGACTCGTGAGTCATCGGGATCCGACTATACGAGTCTACGAGAGAAAAACAAGCACGAGAGACCGAACTGCCGCCATCAGCCATAGTCTCTGGGCACTCGACTGTCTTTTGTTTTCGTTAGGGTGGCAATGTTCGACGAGCGTCGTTACTGTTGTTTTATCCCATTTCTACCGAGTAAAGATGCGGCTATTACGTCCTCTTTCGTTGCTGGATTACAATAATCACCTTGACGTGGCTATAGCGTTACTTCGGTAAAGAAACGTTGAAAAAATTAGGACAAAAACTGTTTACTCTTGGAAATTCAACATGGCGGCATCTACAGAATTTCCCGTAGTACTGGTACAGTCTGTATATACGAAATGTAAGAGACGAAAAGGAAAGTAAAGATAGTACGTCATTTATGCGACCTCCATAACTTTTACAACATCCGCTCTGTTGAATACTGTCGGGAAAGATAGTTTGATTTACAAAGCAGAAGCTCACTCGCAAATGGCCATCATGAAAAAGGAAGAGTTCCTTTGGGTTGAGTAAATTTTTAATAATTCTACTATCTCACGTTTCTTCTCTTCTCGGCCTATGCAAAGGCTAATACCATTAAGCGGATAACGACGAAATGAAGGGTAAGCAGCAAGCTTCGAGGAAGTGGAGGATTGTTTTCAAAGGGTAAAAAACTTCTTAAAAGGTAAGTTTCCAGAGCCTTTGTTTCCCCTTCGTTCATTTTAGTTTGGAAGACGCTGCGAATGAGGCACTTGCATACATTTTAAGGATCCCATGGAGATGCTCTCGCAAAATTCATTCTTATATATATTTTTATATTCTTTCTTAAATCGCAAAGAAAGTTAATAAACAAAATACATTTAATGCCAGCGTCTTATCTCGACACAGTTCACGTATTTTTTTATGCAAATTGAACAATGAAAAAGATTTTATTCTCCTTCGTGTTAGTCTCACAAGAACCAGACAATTTAGATGCTCGTTTATATCGACTCAATTAAGCCAATTATTATATATAAGCAAACTAGTATATATTCCAATATTGTTCAAATATCGTATATTTTTTTCGCAATTTTATTATTATTACACATGCTCTATGGCAATTTATACGATTCATTACTCACAAGCCAATATATAAATAACCTACGACATTCCAAATGCGCCAAAGCGTTATTGAGTATTACGCTGCGAAGTCATATACACTACATTAAGCAAAACAAAAGTCACGCTGTGCGAACACTTAGCGATATTAAAGCGTTAACTGCCTGGAAACGGTCCGTCATCCGAAGACCTCAATTTATGAGAATTCACTGACCTTTAGGAACCGAGGAGTTATGAAAGTTTTTTTTGTATAAATCATATTCACACCTTTGATTAAAAATTGTCTCAATGTTAAAAGCACTTCAACTCATCACTTTTTAATTATGCACGTAAAATTCGTTTATTCATATTTAATACTACAGTTCAACAGTTCTTTCTACTAATTTATATGCAAGGCTCAAGGTTTACGTTTCTTTTTTTACTGCTTATTATTATTATTTTTTTTTTACAAAAACTTAACAAACTTCCTCTACTCGTGGCGCACGCTTCGATCGCGTATCACAGATAAGAGGAAACCTCCCGCGATTATTAAAGCTGTAAAATTTCAAGTTGATCGTCTAACCGTTCATATCGCTCTACGACAATGCTAATCCTTGGCTTAGTGTATGTTTAGCGTCGTTTTAATTAGCTAGATGTTTAGCCGATGTCAACTGCACGTTACAGCACACACTATAGGTATACCTGAAAATAAGCTCACGCTATCGCGTCGACACAACCCCATACGTCTTACGGACGGCAGCTCGATAAATTATTTAAACCCCTACTACTATTCACCCAGCCTTGTTTTTCAGATTAAAAGATAAATAGCGATTTCACTCGTTCACTGAGGTTTTTTTTAGAATTTTTAATATTTTTTTTATTCATTCCTCTTCCCAGGTAGTCACGAGCAGTAACGTCGACACGTTATTTATCATTTAACAATTTTACGTAAGGTAACGGCACACTATCCTATCCTGTCTCTCTTTTTCTCTCTCGTCCCTAGGTAGACACAGTTTTACCTTTCATTTCTAGATATTCATAAGATAGATAAATCCGTGCAAAATGGAATGCACGGGAAATTCAAATAAACTGAACATGAAATAATTGTTGATATTGACGAAATTATTGATCTGTCTTTCGGAAAGACCATCACTCCGGTTAGTTGACTTTGCTAATCCAATCAGGTTAAGGGACGTTCCATTGGAGTGACACATCCCCGCGTACACAAGCCATAACTTTGTTACGGTATTTGCAAGCACGAAACCCTTGATGTTACTTTACTCAACGTCAGGCGGACCCCAACCTCAAAGTAAGTGGGGTCTCTAGATGCCCTAGGCTCCTTCGGCATCGACTTGGGACATTAGCTGATTAAGATGGCCCTGCCGCGCATTGGAATTTGTTGGGGTAGGGCTACCGGCAAAGTTTATCATTAACTCTGAAATGTTTGTCAACCTAATAATCTTGTTTTTTTTAACAATGAAATTTTATTGGATCAAGATTTAAACTAGGATTAAGGATACAATAACATAACATCTTATCCAGTATGATTTTAGAGATACAAATTTTTTAAATATCCACTAAGCAGTAAGTGTGCCGTTAATGGGTGACAGGTTTAAATTAGAAGTCCTAAGAAAAATAAATCAATTTTTACATTAGGCCAGTGACTCTTGTGACCTAATTAAGACACGTTCTTCAGTAGGACGGTAGTGTAATCTGATTCTGTTTTAAGTCCAATGACGTAAGTGGCAGATCTAAAGTTAAGGCCTACCTAAATTACCTAGTCTAAAGTAATAGAGATCTAGTATTACCGTACCTAAGTAAAGACCGCCATTCGCGCTTTCAATGCTTACGGATAATTGAATGCAGCTATAACTAGAGAACGCGCTTTGAATTTCTATGAAAACACGCACCTAATGAAAATAAAAGCTGGATAGAAAAACTGTGCGTAACATTTTTATTGAAATTTTACATACATTTAAATCACATTAGTCCGACTCTCGCGTGCCGTAAAAAGTTAAAAATACATAAGGTTGAATAGATATTTATTTTTCATGTTTTCTGTAATCGGTATAAGATCAAAAGCGGTATAGACATTTCTAATACGCCCGTTATAATAATCTATCCACCATTCGTACTTATGTAAATAGGGTATTATAAAATTCTATAGTTATGTATCGTTAATATATAATATACGTCTTACGACCTGAAGTCCATTGAGAACCTATAATAAATGACTTTGAGAAAATGCGTAAATGCGCGCAGTACAGTGGGTATATAACCAACACTGGCAACAATTATGGCAATGGGTTATCTAACGGGTGTCGTGTTAAAATAGTATCGCGTGCGCGCATTATAAGGCATAAATAAAAGCTACTTATACCACGACCATTCCTATGTAAATTCGACTCCCTAGAATGGACAGGTTAGATAAATTTACCTTACTAATTTTAGAACACGCCGGAATACAATTATAATTTCACAGCGTTTACACGGCATTATTCGCCAATTTAACAGCGTCTCGCGCGTTCCTAAAACCAATAAGAATTGGCAAAAATTGAGAACTAGAGTATGAGATTCGAGAAAACATGTAGTTCAATTATCCTTTAGGACGAAACCGTCGAAGCAATTAATACAGTATACAGTAGTACCGTTTGGGTTTATGGCTTTATTTTTTTCCTTTTACGCAGTTTTATAAATTGCCGGATTTAATCTTAACTGGCTATAACTTAACCAACATTGCTCCATTACCACGTGGGGCCATTTAATCCTCACTTTTTTCTCTCGCCATTCGTAGGAAAATTCTAGCAACGATAGTTCTACGCGATACCTCTATGCCTCCCATACTCTATGCTTCTCTACACTCCTCGCTGTAACTGTCGTTGAAAATGGGCTTAATTTACCGACGCTGAATTATGATTAAGCAGTTTACACAAAGCGCCACGTGTGTACTCTGGTAAACCAGGTACACTTGCCTTGAATTTTCTCGATTATTCTACTTGTTTGCTTTTGCTTTTTTTCCCCATCCATCCCCGCATTTAAGCTATAGAAACGAATATTGCCAACAGGCGCGCCACCATGCCTTTCCCCTCGATTTACATTAATAATGCCAATATTTTTGCTCACCCTTGAATAAAATGCGAAATATTAGCATCGATTCAAATAACCCATCTTCGTTTTCCTGTATCCGTAAAATTAAATAAATTTATCTTTTATTTATATTTTTTTTAAATTACCTTTTCCAACTCGATCCCTCTTAGAAAAATCTTCAAAAATACTTCTTTTCATGGCTTCTCAAGCAACACCGTACACTTTCGTGACGGGCGTTGTTGTCTAATCTGTAAATCGGAAAGTTCATCGCGGTAGCTGCGTTTGTATTTTCCAGTGGCTTGGATACCGTTAACTTCCATACAACTAGCTATTTTATTTACCATTCTCGCGGTTAAATTAAAGGGCCGGATAACGCTTGATTTAAGATTAATAACGCTTTATCTTCATCCGTACGCTAACTGGACGAAAGCACTTTTTGTTTTATACCAGATTATGCGCGCGTTACACTTCCATTCCGCCATAATTATCCAAATGACTCAGCATCGTTTCTTATCGGACTTTTCCGCGCAAAGGCGATCTAAAGAGGCGCCTGATAAGTGAACTTCAAAGAGTCGCGTAAATCACGCCGAAGACCTGATTATCTTGAATAGATCGATCCGTCTATAGAACCAGAATGAGCCCCTGCGGAAAGGCAGATCACCGTCGCTCGTTCAGAATATCCCAGCGTGACATTGATCTCCTCTGATCATCGGAAATCGATGAGCTGTAAAAGGTTTGATTGCATGGCAAACATTTCCGGTTTGTCTTGTCCGCGTAATGAACTTCCGACAAAGGGTGGCGGCTATAATATTGATTAAAATTTTGAATGGAATATCGACAACAATAGCGGTGAGACACGTTACAATCAGTGACGCACGTATCGTTAGCCAATAAGGAAAAATTGATCTAGATTCAATTAGGGGATAAACAGCGAAATCCACACAGTTCCCCTTTTACCTAAATTCACCCCAATTTTCACACGAGATCTAATTTGCCATTCTTCCCGATGTTAGCTACTCCATGGTAACGGGGAACAAATGTTGTGAATTACGAATTCCCCTACGCGCACAAACACTACCTATACGAGTACGTACAGCATCCACTACGTATAGGGGATGTATCACATTTACACGTATCACATATCCGCCCCTGGCATTAATATAAACATTGAATCTGTAACTACACGTTGCTAACCAGCCCTTGTCGTTCGTTGGCTATATTAGCTGGCTGGTGCGAGGGTGGAAACTGGAAAAATTAACGTATCTCAATATCTTCAGTACCTAACGACTGTTTCAAACCAACAAACCCTCCTCCCCCACGAGAACACGACTGATTAAAGTATTAAAAAAGTGTCGAACGGGTGAGGAGGGTTGTTTTTATATTTTTTCTCTCCACCCCTATAAGTTAAATAATTTTCTCGCGTATAATCGTGCACTTATAATTTTATTTGACAATAATCTAATTTTATCATTCTACACGTTTTTTATACGAGAAATTCTTAATTATAAGTAGAGTGATCAGCGATTAGATCATCGTAGCGAAGGACGCCTATGTAAATCGCTTCAAACAGTTTCTATTTGTCTACTTAACGAGCGACATAACAGTACCAAAGAACCGACCCCTATTCATTTTTTAAAAAAAGCAATCATCCCTTAAGAACGACGACAAGAATAATTATCAGCGAAAGCTTCCCAGGCGTTTTCTCTAATGTCAGTTCTTTTTCAATTATCGAAATCATCCCCTTCACTACTGGCGATCCCTTAATCGTCATTTTTCCTAAAGGCAGATGTACCGTCGAACGTCAAGTCTTAAAACGACAGTGCTACATCTGTCTCATTCCCAAGGTTATTGATAAAACTCAAGCTATCCTGTATCCACCCTCCGTAACAACCCCCTGTACGTCGTTATCGTCGGATAGTCATTCCGGATCCAGAAAATGGATCATTTCCATCGTGAGAAACTTGCACGTGAAACAATCCCCTAAAATCCCTTGTTATGCCAACACTATAAACTTTTAGAAGGTTATAGGCTTTTCATCGTTACCTAAGGGCTGTTCGTAACTCACATAAACGTCATCAACACTCCTGGTTGAATGACTTATATCAAAATCAAAGATTATATATTGTCATGTCATCCCAAAACGAGTCAAAGTAATTTCCCCACCTTCCTAATGCCGTTAAGGAAACGAATGCGAGGATGGTAGACTCATTATCGTTTCCGGTTCATAAACTTTGCAAATGCTCGGAATGAAATGTACCAACCAATTTTACTCACGCTCCTCCCTCGCCTGGCTGACACAAGAGACACTCGCAACTCGTTGCAACAATAGCCGGATGGCTTTGAACAATTGACTCTCCAGCGTGACCCAGTGTGCTTGCGACAAGGGTGACACGGCTACCCAACCAAAGGGAGTAAACTCCCTGGATGCTTGGATCCAGGGACAAAACGGTCACGTGTCGACCGTCCGTCTGGATGGACGCGTGCCGTGAATGTGAAATCTTAATACGCGTGCATCCTATCCTTTTGCCATGACTTATAAGTTATGCACTATGCATCGTACAGATCCTGTAATCTATTGTGGTGGAAAGGAAGATTCAAAGAGTTTTCGTTGAATCGAGTGTAAAAGATTTCAAGATAGGTTAGGTTCAATTTCTTTTTCTTGTTATGTTATAGACTAGATGTCATATAAGAAAGACAGTGTAAAGTGTGCAGTGAAAAATGTTGTTTTTTTTTTAAATACGGAAGTCGTTTTCCACCATTTTAAAATTGATCATTTCTTTGGGCAAGACGCCATCTTTTAATCTCACTGTATTCACTTTTTGCTATGTATGGATAGCCTTATCTCGCGTGGGCGCGAAACTCGAGAATATCAACATTTGGGTGTCAAAGCGTAACCTCAACTCTATGAAAAAGGAGATAGCTTCGAAGCACGCCATGCCATTTCCGGTGATAGGCAAACTAAATAGGCGTGTTACCTTTTCATCATAGAGATTAGACTGTGTCGCGTGATTTGAAAATTGCGCGAGCTCAGCTGTCCCTTTCTTTCATTTTACTGATTTTTTCTTTCCTTCTCCAACATACCATTCGTCTCTCGCCTTCTAGCTCCAGTCATACCTGATTTTAATTAATTTACGACTCTCATTAGGTTTTGTGTCGGAATGTTTATGACGCCGTAACGTGCTGCCGGTTTTATGGAGATTTCAGCGGTTCCTTTTTGTCAGGAGCTCAGTTCCGACTCGCGCGCCAGTATAACAGTCTAAAACATTAACGAATTTTTTCTGTTACAATTTCAAAAAATTGCACAACTCTCTCTATATATGTATAGTAGGTATTATACCTGTAGGTACAATACCTATACTCAGGTAATTATCTGGCAGTTGGGTTTTTGTTCTCTAACTGGACGGTCATTTCACGCTAATTTCTCGTTGTAATATACATGTTTCTCAGTAAGAATGAACCTGCTTTATCCTCAATTGCGTATATTACACAAGGATAATTCAGAGAGGGAGTGCAATATATTTAAAATTGTCTTAATTAAAGACATATTAATAGCAGAACAACAATTTGGCGCGATGTATGAATAACGTTTTGTAAAAATGCATAATCACCACTCTTAACTTCCTTGTATTGCTGTATTATATAATTACACGAAACCCGTTCAAGTATTAATTCTGTTGTCGGGTATCGCTTATGACTTGTATTACAGTACGATTTATGGTAGAATAAATAGCGTTACAGTTTACGACGGTGTTATCAAGGAGTGTGCCACCCAGAATAATGATTTTACGATGAAGTACTGAACAATCCTTCTTCCACGATGTCAATGTACAGTTATGATAGAAGGTTTACCGCAGCTGACCCTAAAGGACCCCAGGATAAGATATTGGGAAATAAAATGAAAGAATATTTCTCAAATATTCGCAAATTGTGAAGATAAAATGAGAAAAGGAGGATATGATAGGAGAAAAAAAATAAATGAAATTGAAGTCGTTGAAATTAATAAAAAGAGATAAAAGCATTGGACAATTACCAAGACTCGTAAGAAAATGTCTCAATTGGCAAATTTCTTAAAAACATCTTATCCTTCGGGGAACTCAAAGTTCAAAGTTCAGACGTAATCTTTAATGGACTCTTGTAATCAGGAACAGCTCGGAATCGAAGTGGGAGCTTCTAAGAAATCTTAATCTCGCGAGATTTAGCTCATATAACTGTCACGATGTTTACAATTAATTAACGAAGATAATTTCTTTATGAGGCACGATCGTTTAGAATAATGAGAGCTTTCACTCAACCCGTACAATTTAAATATTTACACGATGGTCGCCTGCCTCATGACATTTTAAACGAGTACTGCGAAATCGAGTCATCATCCAAGCATTCAACTATCATTACGAGTTCAGTAAAATTTCAATGTCTATACCGCATAACTTCTGTCATCTGCCTCAAGAAAAAAATCTAATTGGACTGCAAGCCGTATTAACTATATAAAATCTGAAGGTGATTGGATATTAAAAAAAAAAAAAAAAATCCTAAGTAATTTTTAAAATCTAAGTCAATCCAAAAACCACAGTCATTTTTCGCTGACTACATACAAACACGTAATTAACGAAAGTGAGAGACCTTTAGATTCAATTTTCAAATGAAAGGACGTATTGTCCCTGAACATATACAACTCCAAGGTTCTGCTAGAACCACCAGGATTCAGCATCCAGTCTTCCGCGATAGCAGACATTGATTTAAAGTACCGTCCCGAAATTCTATATAGCCTAGACTGGCTTTCACAGCTTCCTGTGTGTCTATCCCATCCAGCATCCTCTAGTCCAACCCTTCGATGAATTGCACCAAGGATAGATTAAAGGGGAGATACAATGCACCGACGCGACAAGGACGTACTGCAATTCTTAAGGGAGGCTTCCTCGACTACCTCGCCTACCGGAACATTTCCTAAATGGTCCAACTCCGTGTGATAAATGGTAATAGTATACGCCAAGGTGACAGGAATGGCGATAAACGCGAACGGCCGCCACCCTGAACCAGGCAAGGGCGAATTCGAGTTCGAATATATATACATATATATATATATCCTTAGAATATTCAGTACATATATACATATATATATATATATGTTTCCATAGGTACATACGCCTCTCTCTCTCAACCTCCTTACGGAAAGGTTGGAATGAGGAACGAAGCCGAGAACGGCGGCCCTTAGCCCTCTGAATGGAATCGCTCTGAGAAATGGTGTTTCAATCGATTTACGTCAAAATCGTTCGAGCCGATACTCGATACGCACCTACGTTTCCTATCGAATTGTCCCTGGCACTTTCCACGTGCTGGGTTTATCGTCGTCGCATTGTTACAAGCGACCTACAACACTCCACGCGGGATGACCATAAGATAGCATAAAGCACCTGGACTTGGTAAAAGATGTACCATACGCGTTCCTATTCGTATACCATTCCGCTATTCTTACGAGACATTCCATACGTCTCTCAAGGATATTCCGCGCATGTATATATCGGATTCCCCTAAACGGTGGAAAGTTGATAATCGAATTCGAAGAATACCCTAATGTATGACCACAGTCCTACCATATGATAATGCACGCCTTCGCATCCATTAAACTGGATCTTCTTGTTATGGTGCGCTCGAATTCCTCTTTTACTTATACACTATTATCTTGACTCTTTTCAGTGCTGCGCGATGAGTTCCGGGCGGAGCCGCAGAATACGAGAGTCGCTGCCGGCGAGACGGCTTTGTTGGAGTGCGGACCGCCGCGAGGACATCCGGAACCGACGTTGCAATGGAAGAAGAACGGTCATCCTATTGACTTGGAAGCTACCAAACGGTAAGTTGACATCTAGACTGTTAAGACCTCCTGCGAATGGCTCTTGGCTATACTTTCTTCTACATCCTGGATTTCGTATCCATATATGAGGAACAAAGTCTTGGGAATTTTTAACGAGGTATATCTCGTGCATCTAAGGACTTTTTCTCAGTTTTCCCTTTGGGATGTGGTATAGGGTACAGTTGAGGTTAGGTATATGAAGGGGAAGGATGCGACCAAGTATTACCGGATTTCTGGGAGGAGGTCGAAGATTCTATATCGTTTCAACAGTAAGGACGATAAAACACTGTTTGCCGGGCATAATTCAGACATTTCTTGGAGCGTGGCTCGGGATAGGTAATACTTGGAGGACCGGCCGACACAAAAAGGAATAAAAGGAAAAGAAACTTCACGATAGAGCACCATGCTATTTTACATCGAGCTGATCGTGTTTCTTGTAATACTAAACGCGGAATGAACGACTTTTCCAAATTCTCCTTTGCCAGCTCTTTCTGGAGATGGGAGCGATACACTGTGTTCTCTCGCTTCTGTGTCTCTGAAAAATACGAAACGGCAACGAGAATGGCCGTGAGGAAGCTTCTCTACAGTCTAAATACGACGTTTGAGTAATTCCGTATAATTAATTAGGCTCCTTCGTGTCGTAAAGGAATCCCAACACGTATCGTTAGACATCGCACCGATGCTTCCTTACGCCCAATAGGAAGGAAGATTTGAAAAGTCACAGCCAATGGGGAGTAATCCGAAAACACAAGAGTCCGTAATCTACTGTGTATTTGCATGAGAATGCCGCTAAAGGATGTCCCGACATTATTCTTCTTGCGTTATCTTTGTCCGTTCGCCGAAGAAAAGACAAACTCGTTATTCAGATTCCCTCCTGGCGAGAAATACGAAATGCGTCTTCGTTGCCGTTTACTTTGTTCTGGTCCAGATACAGCGGGGTGCATCGCGTACATTTTTCTAACGTTAAACCACCGACGTCACAACCCATAGCTAAGACCTAGAGCCACGGTAACTACGTGATCTCGTGTAACTTATATGACTTCATTTCTCTCGGGGATGCGAGAAAGAAGAAGAAGAATAAGAAAAACAAAAAAGAGTGAAAGAGGAAGAAGAAAATGTTCCACGCATTATTGGGGTCTTGGCACGAAGATCAGAGGACGTGACTCTGTCTCCGCACTTTCCCTTTTTTTTATTTAACTCCATACCCACACACGCACTTTGCGGTGTAAAGCAAAATTGTGGATAAAATCAAAGATCACGAGAAATACAAATGCATGGAATCATCAACAGTAAAAAACGATCTCGCTTCTATTGATGCTGCGAAAGCGTGTTCATTTAATTCACTAATTGATTTTCCAGACGGTCCTGACGCTAAAGCGCCCATGTCGACCAGACGTAGTAACGCGATATCAACTTGTCGATTTACCAGCAAAAGTTTTAACCGCAGCAGAACGTACCTGACCACTCCTCGTGAAAATAAAGTAATCCGTTACCGCGATAAATTTCTCCATCTCCCAAGCACGTCGAACGTAACACGTAACCTATATACGTTAAAAAGTGAACACCCAGAGGCAAGGTGTCAATGACTCGGTGTAAACAACATAATTACAAATCGAGTATCGACAGTAGAAATTTATTGCCTGTGGAGCACTTATCCCCACGTATTTCCTAGGTTAAAAGAGGGATAGATAGTGAGCATCTATACCTGTATCCAACGTCCCCAGGGGTAGCTAGAGAGATACAGAGAGCCATAGAAACCGAAGTTTAGTACACTTGGGTCAGGATGGTATCCAAGTACGTCTAACTCGTTGGCAAGTCGTAGCCAGTAGATGGTGTACCTAATGCCAGTCCTTTACCATGAACAATGGCGTATACCGTGTATACACGTGTAGATGGTTGAGACATCACCAGTTACATGTTCCTAAAGTACCTAACGTGACGCTTGGCACATAAACAATTTTGACCGATAAATTCACGCCCGGATATACGTCTAAGCGAACAGACTTGGACACAAAGTGAAGTTTCTTCGAAGAAACCCAAGATGGACATCCAAATCCTTTGTCCGACATTAAAGTTTTCTCTTTCTCTTAACCATGACTCTCAGGGATAGTAACGTTTAAAAGATTAAGAATACCCAGGCGAATACGAAACACCCGACGTTTTTTTTACTTTCCGCTAATGATCCCTCTATCGGTAGACTGGCAATGCGTTTCCTCGCTTTCATTCTCGCTTCAGTTTCCTTGAATCTCAATGGATCAACGCAATTAAAGTTTAATCTGACTCTGCGTCTTTTTCCCTCCTCTTCGCTCTTTTAGTCTCCCGCGCCTTTCTCTCTCCTTGAGATACCGTCAATCGATTCCTATATACTTTTATCGGGGTGTTCGATTCTCTTTTCCTCGGCAGTTTCTTCCTTTGTTTTGATCGATCACCCCCTTCGCTTAGAGGCTGAATGGGTAATAAATTAGAACCACTAATAGAAATTAAATCCGCCTCGCATTGGCGTAGCCACAACGGCTCGTGGGAAAGACGCGGCGTTCCATCGACGCTAGAATTAATTGATACTATAAATTAGGGGACACAATCGGGTAGCTATTGATTCTACGCTGTTGTCGACCCAACAGCCCCTGCGACGTATACCGAGGTTCTGGCATTCCATAGGATAGGACGGAACGCTACCTAACAGTAATCTATGAACGTACTAATGACCAATACCCATTGTAAAAAGTGCTTTCGTGAAGGATCAAATTAATTTTATCTTTGATTAACTTTTCAATTATCAATATCCTCTAAAAAATTTCATTTTCGTGATTTTTCTGGGTTAAAAGTAATTTATACAGATTTCACGAAATCTATCATCAGTTTGCATTTCATTATGACTATATCACTGAGAACATTCTTTTTTCTTTCAGGATCACTCTCGTGGATGGGGGTAACTTAATGATCTCTGACGTAAGGCAAACCGATCAGGGCAGATACCAATGTGTAGCACAAAATATGGTTGGCACACGGGTATCCGCAGTGGCAACGTTAATGGTTCATGGTGAGTATAAGAGATTATTAATAATTCACAAATATCATAAATTCAATATAACCAAGAAACGTATAATCCACGAGTCAATGTCCTGTTAAATTTAGAGAATCCGTATATCGCATCGTCTTGTTAGCATGAGTCAATCATTCGCGTGTACATTCGAATAAACATCTTTCGGATAATTCACCTCACGTAAATTTATCTACGATTTATCTCGAATGGATGACGATAATAATTTTTGAGATAACGTTCCATACGAGAAGATGCACATGGCCAACGTCAATGAACGTTCGTAAACTTGGAAATAAAATGATCCCACCGATCTAACCAGACCTCCTCTTGCAGTGAAACCGTACTTTATGGCGACTCCAACAAACCAAACCATACTGACGGACCAGACTGCCGAGTTCGCTTGTCGCGTCGGAGGCGATCCGTCACCGGAAATTCTCTGGCGTCGAAACGACGGAAAGATGCCAATTGGCAAAGCTCACATCCTGGATGACAAGAGTTTGCGGATCGAGAGGGTAACGGCCCAGGACCAAGGCACTTACATCTGCGATGCTGAAAACAGCGTCGGTGCGATTTCAGCCAGCGCAACGCTGACGGTGCATTGTAAGTTAAATATACCTTGAATGAAAACCGCGTTATCCATGATGGCAGATCGTCAAATATTTTACTACCATTCGCCAATATTTTTCATTCTTACTTTTATCACGCAGCTCGCCCTGTCTTCACACATTTCCCCAAGGACGAGGTGGTCAGCACCGGATCAGACGTATCATTCGCATGTGCAGC
This sequence comes from Trachelus stipa, assembly GCA_036026315.1. Lineage (NCBI taxonomy): Eukaryota > Metazoa > Arthropoda > Insecta > Hymenoptera > Cephidae > Trachelus > Trachelus stipa. The sequence goes on from JAYRCB010000359.1 coordinate 1,020,667, forward strand.
ACGCGGTGCACCCAAACCGTCAATATTCTGGACTCGCGAAGGGTCCCAGGAACTTATGTTTCCGGGTAATGTATACCAGGGTCGTTATACGGTCGCCGAGGACGGAAGTCTGCAAATCAAGGAGGCCATCAGGAAGGATGAAGGCCACTACGTGTGCAGCGCCATCAGTCAAGCCGGAGCAAGTACCGCAACCGTCTTCCTACAGGTAAATAATCCTCTATCCGTTATCCTTAAAGGAAGAAAGAATGAATAGCTACTCCAGATGCTCTCGCTTTCCTGAACAGGTTACATCAGTCGAAGAGGTGCCTCCGCCGATTATCGAATTAGGACCAGCCAATCAGACTATTCCACTGAAGAGTATTGCTTCTCTACCCTGTAGAGCCGTGGGTACGCCTACGCCTAAAGTTCATTGGCACAAGGATGGGGTTCTTATACAGCTGGGTACTCGCATCACTATGGCTAACAACGGAACCTTATTTATTAATGATCTTCAGAGTAGTGATTCTGGACTTTATACCTGTATCGCGTCTTCGGAGTCTGGTAACACCTCGTGGTCAGCTACATTAACTGTCAGCTCCACGACTTCCTTCCATCCTACTCCTGACATGTCGGCTTTACCTCAGAATCCGAGTAAACCTAGAATCGTCAATACGACTAGTAACTCTGTCACACTTACTTGGAGTCCTGGACACGAGGGACAGAGTAAAATTATTGGATATAATATAGAGTACTTCAGTAGCAACCTTAATACCGGATGGGTCATTGCTGCTACTGGTATCACTGATGATACTTACACAGTAAGTTTGCGATTGAATTATATGAAACTAAATTGATTTGGAGTTGCGCAATATTGCGAACGTTAAACATCTATTTAGTATATTTGTGAGTACTTCAGAATTTAAATTACTTTCATCTTTTTCCAGGTAACAGATCTAAAACCGGATACGAATTATGTGTTCTTGGTAAGAGCTGAAAATAGTCATGGATTGTCACTGCCTGGTCCACTATCAGACAGTGCACATACTACTAGCGTTAATCAACATTCGGTACCGCAAATCGAATTGATACGTGCAAGGGATCGTCTTAATAGCGAAATATTACACTTGAAAGAGGTTCAACCATTGAGTAGTACCAGTGTCAAGATCATATGGGATGTACGTAACATTTGTTTTTATTTGTTTCCGCTTAAGTTTTCACTAGAATGAAAAAAACTTAAAAAAAGTGAACCTAGTAGAGATCAATCAAAACTTGTTCTTCTTCAGATACTTGGTGCCGCGGATTTAGTGGAGGGTCTTTATATCCGGTACCGAGAGCTTTCCGATAAACCAGAGTACCAGATGGTTACTGTATTAAATGCCGGAGCCACCAGTTACGTCCTCACAAATCTGAAGAAATACACGCGTTACGAATTCTTTCTTGTACCGTTTTACAAGACCATTGAAGGAAGACCAAGTAACGTTAAACTAGCAGTAACATTGGAGGATGTACCATCCGGAGCACCGGAGAATGTGCACGTAGGAATGATCAATATGACATCTGCATTCGTTAGATGGGCTCCACCACCTAAGAACGAGCAGAATGGACAGCTTATGGGATACAAGGTGCTAAGAGTAGAAAAAATTAAATTTCAAATATTTCTAAACTCTCATATTAATTAATTGTTTTAATTATTTGAATTTTAATTTACAGATTCAGATCAAGAGTAACAGCAGTAACAAGATCCTTGGGCAAATGTCATTAAATGCATCGACTACTTCGATTATCATAAACAGTCTAACTACTGGTGGACTGTACACGGCACGTGTAGCTAGTTTAACACGCGCTGGTTTGGGACCATTTTCTATGCCCACGCTTTTAAACATGGACCCGGGCCAATTGACGCAACTGCCACCACGAACAGATCCAAGTCATGGAGGAGTATCAGTTATGAGAGAAACATGGTTTCTGATTCTTATGATTACTATGGTTTTCACAGTGGTTGCTGCACTGTTAGGTGCTCTATATGTCAGACGACGGCAAGCTATGAGCAAACAGCTAGGACACTTGAACGTGCCAGTAGGTACAGCCAATGACATCTGTCAGTTAAACAAAGATACCTTATGGTTAGAACGTGGATGGAGACCAACTAATACGCTTCAAAGTTCTAATGATAAGGATTGCGAAACGAAACTGCTAAACAATCAGCAAATGCTAGCACCGGGAATAGTTAGCATGGCTGGTTCGGAGTATGCAGAAGTGAACTTGACCACATTCTATAATGCTAGAAAACAATTACAAGCTCCTCCAGAACCGTACGCCACGACCACACTATGTGTAGGAAACAGAAGTCCTGATTCCATGGAAACCAGTGGTCAGAAGTCAAATTCCAGTGATTCCTGTGTTAAACCTGACTACTCTAGCTTAGACTCCAATCAAGAGCATAACAAGTCTACCATGTCTCCAAGTAGCGACAATGCAAGTAGCGTTTATACAGATGAAAATATGGAAATTCAAAGAAGACCGCAATACAGAATCCCGCCGAATGAAAGTCAGGCGGGTATGCCAAACTGGTGCGATATGCTACCTCCACCCCCGGAACATCCACCGCCGCCAGGAACGTCCTTAGCAGCCAGAATGCAACAGCCTACCGCAACGTTTAGCCCGCATCTGGGTAAAAGAAACGTGCAAAATGATTTGGATGGTTCCACATCGGCCAATTCTCAAAGTCCTCCTACTCCTCCAGTACGTGTTGGCAACAGCTTTTCCTCGTCTCCTACACCCTGGAGTACGCAGGGTCAGCTAGAAGGAAATCATGGAAATCTTCCGCAAGGAAGATACACCACCCTACCGCCACAGACTAATCCTCCACCGGTACCATCATTTCCTCAAGGATTCAATCATTACGATTATAAGACTCAAGAGAATGAATACGAGAGTGGTTCTGTCATATATGGCCACCAAAATGGACACTCGGAAGATTATAGGAATCACGACAGCTTTAATCGTGCCAATCATCCAAATTCTCACTTGGATCACACCAGTCTGAATGACGAGGTTTATCGTCACAATGAAGAAATGTTTCGAAACGATAATCTATATCAGCCTGAGAATGATGAATGGGATAGAAAATCCTGCGACTCCAATACCCATTCGGATATGTGCTGCTCCTGTTCAGAATCCAGCTGTCTTTACGCAGATACAATGGAGTATAACAATCAATTTGCTCCTGGCTGCGCCCACAACAGAGGTAGTTCGAGAAACCGGAATAATAGGAGTCCTCGAAGAAGGAACAACAGAGCATCCTCGCCGACATACAGCAGCGATAGCAACTATTCTTGCATTCCCCAGAGGCAATGTGGCCCCGTTAATTCGCAGGAAAGACATAGGCACAATCGTAGCAAAGGTACAAAATTCCGCCTTCATTTTAACTCAACTCTAAACTCTCTATACTATTTTCTACTATTACGTCTGCAATTTCACACACTATTTTCTCAGCACTGCGAGTAATGGCTTTCGTAATTATTACGTATGAACTTCGCTAGTATATAGTTACATATCATCGGAACTGTAACAAGTGTTTTTCTGTAATTGCAGACAAAGTGCCTAGTTTTCCAAGGACTGGTGGCTATCCTCAACATAACTCATCCGCATCCAATACGATGAGTAGCTCAGGAAGTCAGAGATACAATAAGCTGAACAGCGTTTTCCTAGGTGGAAATAATTCAAACCCTCCATCAGAATCAAGTCGACTCAGCGACCATCGCGAGAGCTAAATTAATCCTCATGTACGCCGATGAAGAGCTGGAACTCCGAAAGTCTTCGATACAACGAATCTAAGACGTCTTTGAAAACATCTCGTCGTGGGGAAATACATAGAAAAAATAAAACAGCCAATTTGTCTTGTGTAAAGATGCGGCAAAGACATCTCGTGTCTATTACACTGGCTTGCCATCTTGTCGGATCTATTCTCACATAGATATTATCCGAGTTAAGCTTTGATCTGAAGTAGTTGACGTATTCCTCAATGAATGCAATACCGTTTAGAAATATGGCCATTTTTTTTTGAGAAATTTTACATTTTACAAAAGAACTTAAAATCTTGAATATTTCCGTAACAACTGCGTGTTAATTTGAAAAGTCCGATACTACCACGTTTCTCTAATTTCTTTTACAATTTTTTAAAATTAACTTAATTGTGACGAGGACTTTCACAGAAACGCAAAGAATTTCAAAATTGCATTTCTGTTTGAGAATGACGGCCATTCGTTAGACTGATTCAGATCTAATTCGTACGTTTATCGATTTTCTCGCAGTCGTTAACGTGAGTGTGCGTCCTAATGATATCCCAATGTTGAATATTATATATAACGAGATATAATAAGTGATGCCAATATTCGAGCAATACTTGAAAATATACGAAATCCTACGTGAGACATTCGGGCTTTTCGTTGTCTCGACATTTTCTTCGTTAATGCCATTTTTTTAGCCATTATAAATAAGATTCCAATAATCACACGTTACTTCTGAGATTAGAATACCTTGACACGTTTCAAGGTAATTTTTTAATTTCACGTAAGCTCCTAATATTTGTCACAGTTATTATAGTTTAACGTTAACAAACAGCAATTAACCTAAACGGAAAAATTTGATAACGAAACGAAAATTATAAGAACGATCCAGAAAGGTGGCATTTATTTTCAAAAGTCTGTACATTCTCCATTGCCACGAGAAATAACGGATATTATTTTCGATATAACGTTCCTAAGATCGTAAGGGAAACTAAAAGTAATTGTATTAAGGACGAAGTAATCGACGTATATCTCTTCCAAAACGAATACTTATGATATAATATATTATAAAAACAATAAAGTAACAATGACAGCGTAAGGTTTATAATCATATCAGATGGTTTTTGTATACATTGTACAAAGTTAATTAACGAGTTTAGTCATTAGTTTTTAATTTACACATCATTAATTAATATATACGGATTTAGATAGTAAGGGAACATTTAGGCATCTTATGTAATCAGTACTGTGTATAAGTATGTCCTGACAGATAAGTGAGAATGTGAATAACGGCGTTAAACACTATACGATATTAACAATACCCTTTCGTAAGACGCATTTAAGTTTAGCCATTTTCTAAACGCACTTAATATTTCTAATGACAAGTGCACAAGAACACGTGGCTCCTGATTCCATAGGTCTGGGTACTTGTACCTTCCTATCCATAAAAAAAAAGTACAGTCACATTTTCAAATTATGAAAGCCACGTCACCTCGGACGATTCTTTAGAAAATCTCACGAGGATACGCGACAATATCAGAAATAAATTGTTTCGTTACATTATTTAAGTCCGAACTTCGTTACGTTTCCATACGCTACTTTTTTGCTTTACTTAAGTATACTATTAAGTTTTTTTTTTAAGTCTCTCGAATTAATGGTAAATAAGTACGAGCTGTACTCTAAGCTTGTGATATTTTGCCTATTGGAAAACGTGCTTTCACCGATACGTGTAATTCTTCTTACAATTAACGATGGAATTAGGGTGACTATCACGATACTATGTACACCATTGAGATATATATTAGCGCGAGATCGAGTTTGCTCAATTTATATCTCACTGGTTATCTTCTGTGAATACAGTTTAATTTAGACTTAAAGTTAGTCAGTTGCATCCAGTGTGGTTTCGTATTATATAATAAACTTTTGTGGATGACGAAAGAAATAAAAAAAAACCCGTTAGATAAGAGATAGATAACTTTGAAGCTATGTAATCGCTCAAATTCAGTGTAATCATTAATTAATGTATTAGGTAAAAACTAACTGCCCGGTAGACGTATTGTAAATCTCATCTAGATCGTTTCAAGTAATTAGTACATGGCAAGTCTACAGATATAATAGAATTATCTGTTTTTGTATCTTGTCTTTATTAGTTATTCCTGAAACACTGCCAATCACGAGTTAAAAATTGCAGCATTATATTACACGCAGTTACGTCAACGAATGTAACACAAAAGTCTAGTATTATTAAAACTACGAGAATTTCATTTTATTTACAGTTGTTTCAATTGATCGAGTATCATTCAAAATCTACAGAAATATCCTCTATAAATGTTGACAGTGGAATTTAAGATATTCGATTATGCTAATGATCCAAGTAAATAGTAATGAGTAAATGTTCGTAAAAGTCCATCCAAGCAGACAAGAAGTAAGAATTAGACAAAGTTTCTTTCAGCATGTTTAGAGTTAGGGGAGCTGAAAAGGTTTGAGACTACTTGGAAAATAAAAAGAAACCGAGAATGTTTAATGTCTCTAAACCGTAATGACTAGCTAGGACATGTACTTTAAGTAACTGCCGATGCGACGTTACATTGGTTTTACGTAAAAGGTACACAACAAACAATTATCCAGTCTAATGACAGTTCGTTATTACACAGTGAAAAAATTAATTGCGCAAAAATAGCAACACGATAAACGACTGTCGCTCTTTCACGATTCGCACCAATCACACGATGACCTTTTACGAAAAATCAGCCAATAATTGAACATAAAATGGTCTACAGCCCTCAAGAGGAACAACGGGCTAGAATGCACTTGTTCCGAAGGCTGTGGGGGGTAGCTACGATCCTTAAACTAGATCAAGAAAGAATCTGTAATCCAAAAAGGAACATGGCTACCGCGAGATCGGTCGTAGAACCATCGGGTCAACGTGACAGAGTAAACATAACGTATTATTTTTATAATTTGCCATCTCGATACAGTTGGTACGATGGTTCGATGACATTTGTAAAATAAAAAAGAAAAGGATGTAATTTAACAAGCGGAGTTAAATTTTGCGAAAACGAGCCTTGCGGAGTAGATACGTAAACTCGCACACGACGGGTTAGCGATTATGGCCGACTGAACTAACGTTAACGCGAAACACTGTAATCCGTAATATGTAGGTTTATTCAGCCAAACTTTGCCGTCACTTTCAAGGATCCTGAAGACTTCGCGTGATCCCTGCCAACTACGTTATCGTTAAAGGATTGTGAACTTTTTGCCAAAAAAAAAACCTTGTCCTTTATGAAGGGCATCAATACGACAAGATTATATATGTATAGATTAGTAACGAGCCGTGACGTCGGCGGCCGAATAACACGCGGAGTAGCGCGAAGTTTTCGTGGATTGTTGAAAACCTATGGTTAAAAATGAAGCTTGGCTACTAGAGAGCTAGGGCCACGTAAAGATAACCCATATCATAAAGAATCCACCATAGATATTTGCGTGAAAATTTTTTGTCAAACCGATCACGATGGGAAATGTTTTTTTTTTCTTTCTCTCCCTGAAACGAAACTGCGTTCGGTATCAGTTTTGGAACTAGCTCGCAAGTATAATCAAAGGCTGATGATGAGTGTTTAATTCTGACACGATTTCTTTTTTTCCCTTACGTTTTGTAAATATTATGGAAAATAAAATGAAACTTGAATGTTTTATATAGCTAATAATTTATTTATTATTCAATGCGTGTATATAAAACTGCGACACGCCGCCCATTAAGACTGGGAATGATTTAAGAAGAGGGAAGCTCCGTAGCTGTGACGACTAAAAAACCATGCGAAGTAATTACGAGTTATTATACATTATTACAAAGGATTGATTTTTCTTGCACACATCTTATACACTGAAAAACACAATCAAGTACGTAAAGAAACCCGCGCGAGAGACATACACGAAACTGTAGATAATTTATAACAATTGCTATTGTCAAATAATCGTATGCACACGTATATACGTATATATTATTATGCGTAGTTATACGCATTTATCTGTACATATGTGCATACACACGTATATATGTATATATATATATAATTAATATATGTATATATATACATATATCGTTGCATATTATACCGATAACGATTAATAAAAGTAATGTTAAAAATTTGAATACCCTCAAAGTTTCCTTTTTCTTTGTAAATTTTACTGCAATTTGTATTTTCTTTTGGAAGAATTTCTTCTTCTTTTCTTTTTGTTGACTTTTTAACTTAGCCCAGCATTAATGACTTTTCAAGATAAATATAAAGAATTAAAGTAGTTCAACACCGTAAGGCTAAAGTATGGTCTTTCTTTAGGAGTACAAAACAATTTTGAAACTTCAACATGCAATACTTCATTATTCTATCCTGTTTTATCCTCGCGATGTTTTTCATTAGTTACTTGAAAACCTTTGCACGTGGTTGATCGTGTTTTAAGCAATAATGGCAATATTCGCTATAAACATTTTACTACTAAAATTTTTGGGTCTTGTCAGATTAGAAAAGAGAGGTGCTTTGAGAACGTGGCATTTAATATACTTTTCAATACTTTATATATTTCTTCTTATATGTCTAGTTGACTCGTTATTTCTGTGGTGTCAATCTAAAAGCATGACGGATATCGTGGGAATATTTCCTGTTACTTATATTGTACTGATATCCTGGATAAAGACTACATTATTTGTTTCCGCAAATGATAAAATTTGCAAGGATATTGAATTCGCAAGAAACACGTTCAAGAATGATAAAAAGATTGCTGACTTTTTTAAAAACTTCGTTACGGTGTGCAGTATTGTTTATGTTATTCCAGCTATCTGGAGTCTTTGTAATCCAAAATTAAAAATGCACGGAAGAGCATTGCCTTATCATACAACAATGCCGGCTGATTATAGCGATGATCGACAATATTATTTAGTTTATGGTTATTTGATATGTGGTGCATTTTATGTTATATATACAGACCTCGAAATTGATATTCTAATCATATCTTTGGGTATATACTGCTGTTATCAATTTCGGGCTGTTCAACAAGATTTAACTTATACTTTGAACGATTATCGTTGTAAAAATCGTTGGGATGATAGAAAAAATACGTATGATTTGAAATCGTTCAAGATCAAGTTTCATGAACACATACGTTTTCATCAAGAACTACTAAGGTAATTATTTTACATAGTTAATCAATTGTTTAATTGTAATAGAGAATGGTCTTTTAGATTTGTTACGAGGATTGACGAATATTTCAAGATGATTATGCTAACGGAAGTAGTTTGTTGTCTCTTACTTTGTGCCGCTACAGTGTTTCATGCACAAAAAGTAATAATTTTCAAATTTTTTAATATATTTGGTGCCATAGGCATCGATTTTATTGATGAGGATTATTTTTATTGATATAGTTTTCCAACAATGCGTATCTTACTCATGCAATTGCAGTAACGGCAAAACTTTTCGTAGAGACTCTTGTCTGCGAGATGTTATCCCATGAGGTAAATTTATCTTTTATTATTATACTGGCCAATTCCATAATTTCCGAAACTTTGCAGAGCAAACAGGTCGGGAATAGTATCTATTTAGCAAATTGGGTGGAATATAATTCCGATATAAGGAAGGACGTTGCCATAATAATATCCAGGGGACAAAAACCGGTGACATTCACTTATCAATTCGATCAAATGGGATTGAAAATTTTCTTATTGGTAACAAGGTTTTAATTGCTTAAAAAAAATACTTAGCCAATAGTAATGAATTGATGTAGTTGATCTATACACAGATACTGAAAGCATCTACGTCCTACTATATGCTCCTGCGTCAAACATTAGGTGAAGAAATGGTTTCAGTTTCGTAGGTAAGTGGCATAGTTGTATTGAAAATATTTTTTCTATATCATACATCATTCATAATACATATATTTGGTTAATTAACATTAAACGTACCATTGACGAATCATTTGACCGTTTTAAAGCCAAAAATACGTTTATAAAAAATTGTTGGTATGTTTATTGTTAAAAAAGAAGTTTCATCCATTATTAAATTACTCATTAATGATATTAATTATATTTTCTTTACAATTCACTATTATTTTTCTCGATTAAATAAGCTTTACATCAAATAAAACATTTTTTACCATTAGCAAAATGTTAATGATTAAATATAGAATGTCAAAGTCAATCTTGAGGATATGGCAGTTCTGCTGTGTTTCTGGAATTATCCACAGCCACCTTTCCCACAGCAACTACGTTTTGGTGGTTTATATCCTCGACCAGAACTACCCATGAGTGGATTATAATCTATAAATTATTGATAACAATTAAACACTTTTGAAAGAACTACTGTCTTTAAAATTTTATTTTAACAGACAATCTATATTTTTATTATAACATTTTTACCTCCTTTAAGTAATCGTGATTTTGATGGCCCTGCTGATGTTGACGCTTCGTCGTTTGAATTTCCTAATTTTTTGCCAAAATTTTGTCCTTCTGCAAACTTCAATAATTCTAGCCGTTTCTGTTCTCTACGCTGTATAAGATAAAACAAGCGAGATAAGTAAAATAAAAAAATTATTACAAAATTGCAACTTTCACCAACCATTTCCTCACGTTCCCGAGCCAATGCAGCTTCATTAAGATATTTTTCTTGCATCCTTTGTCGGGCAGCTTCCATTCCAGCTAGTCGCTCTTGTAGTAAATCTGGATCTAATAAAAATACATTTTCTTAAAGTAGACATATTAAAAAAAATGTATATTAGTTCTACCAGAAAGTTCCATCCAATAATGTCATCTCAAGTCAATTCAAAAATAGACAGAACTTTCCAGTATACCTAATATAACATACATTACATACTTTTATGATACTTGGCAGCATATTCAAGTTCATCCTTCTTCAATTTCCAGCTTTTATATTTTTCCTTAAGGTATGGATGAGCATAAACTAAACCAACAGCAATTGCAACTAAATACCATCCCACAGAAGCTATTGCTGCCCATGCTGGAATATAAAAATTTAGTAGTCACACTTAGAAATAATTGCAGATGAAATGTACGTAGTTTCCTCTTAACATAGATACATATATATTTAATAATATTAAATCATTAAGAAAGTAAATTTGACCCATAAGTAATGACATGTATAAATGCAAAAATATAACCTCTAAACTTACCAGCTTCAATATAGGATGTAATGCTCCAACTCATTTCAGCAAAGCTCATTTCTTTGTGTTTAATTTCAATTGTTATTAAAGTTTGATAAAGAATTACTAAACCATACCAAATTTATCTTCCACGTAACCACTGTTTTAAGACTGGACTGTCCCTGCTGTATCACTAAAGTTAATGTAACCAGACATGAATAGGGAGATTGTCAATGGGCCGATATTCTTGAAACCAATTTTATTTTGGAGTAAACGCGCCACCTAAGCGGAAGACCGTCGAACCATACCCACGTTTTTGATTGGTCGAGTATATATAGATATACTACGCGTGATATTCGTGAGCTCCGTGA
>JAYRCB010000359.1:1032047-1042088 GCA_036026315.1 Trachelus stipa
TAAGATAATTTTATTTCAAATAGTTGATTCTGATTTGCAAAGTTACATTTTTATATTATTCAGTCTACTTATGTTCACTAGCATAATAATTTGAAACTTCTTACCATTATTTTTGGATGTGAAATAATCACTCGCAAATCAAAGTAAACTGGCGTTGGTAAGCCAACTTTTGTAACAAAATTTCCAAATTTTAGAGCTTCAATATCAAAAAGCGCTTCAGCTAGTTTTTTCAGATCACCATCCATGTTCAATTTAGATAAAAACTAATTTCCTAAATTTAAACTGAATTCTTAAATTTTTTTCCACTTTCTCAAATTTTAGTCAATGCTGTAACTATAACTACCACTAGCAAAGTGCGAAATACCAGCGTGTCCTAGCATCTCCTCAGAAGAACATTTCCACTTTTCGCAGTGCATTCAACAAGTACCTACCTATACTTCCTTCCATGGTCGAAGTAGACAATGTGTGGTGGTTCTCGAGATGCGTTTTCGAACGTACTGCGCAGCCAATAGCACCGGCCATTTTGTAACATGTATATAATGTATACTGAAGTCTACATACATATAAAAGTACTATTTCATGCACGCGACCGCGACAACGAGGGAATCACGCTGTTTGGTTAAAAATTGACGGGATGTCAATTTTTAACATCAGCGTGATTTCTTCGCGCGACAGCTGTCACGGTTGCGTACATGAAATAGTACCTTAACAATACATAATACATGATCGCCAAACATCCCTACGCCCAGCCAGTAAATTGAAGTTTGTATCGAATTTTTAAAAATTAATGTAAGTAATTAATTTCTAAAACAATTTTGTAAACGTGTAATGTTGTTACTTCTTAAAAGTAATCAAATATCCAAAAATACAATCTAAATACAGATTAAATGCATAGTTTACCGCTTCCCTCGTCGAGTGATTCTAACCTCACCTTCTTTTAAAATTCTTAAAGGGATATACGTCTCCTCTTTTCACTCTGATACATAGAATCATAGAACGTCATCTACGCTCCGTTTAAACGCGTTCTGATTGGTCGCGTTACTGCAACTTCAACCTCGATTATCTTGAAATTTTGATATATGAAATAAAAAATGAAAATATACGTATTCCTTAGAATTTGACAAGGAATGCAACGGTGCTACTACAGTGCGTTTCATAACGAACACCCTGTATAATCACCGTTCTATACTCATCGCCCTCAAAGTTTTATAAGGTTTTTTTAATAGTACCTGTAACTATGAAAGACAAGTATGACCCTCGTAAACATTCTAAAACGTTAATATATGGTTCAAAAGAAAATATGCACAATGAATATGGTTAAACGATGGGGTCTGATGTTTATCATAATGAGAAGTACCTGAAATGAAATAAATGCATCATTATGTATGTTATAAAAAGTTATTTATTGAATGAAGATAAGTAAAAAGAAAAAACAAGTAAACAATGAAACAGTTTCTTCGATGTAAGATTGGGAAAAACCAGAAGGGAAAACCCAGACAAACTATAAATGTATAAACGAGACAAAAGGGAAAAACTAGAACATAAATTATTATAAATAACTAAGGAAGTAGTAATATGTAGGTAAACAGGTAGCTACATGTGAAGTATTTAACTTAATAAATATTAAATGGAGATAACATTATTTATGTATACTATATTCAATATAGAATTCCTCATACGTTGACAACTGGAGATTGTATATTCTCTCTTACATTCGATGCAGGCTGCACGCTTAAACGAAAGTGAGAATAAAACTTCAGATATCTAGACGTATGCCGCATTCTACAAAAAATATTTACAAGAGTATTTATATACATGCGTAAAAAATGTACACACTATCTGCAATTCAGAGAGTGCACGTGCTGTGGGTAAATCAGTACATAATAGCCTGCCAAAACATTCTATTAGCACTATTACCATACCTTATTTCTTTCTCTGATAAAATATTTTTAACGTTTGTGCAAAAGCATGAATCTGGAACAAAACTGTAAACGTCTTGAAGTTCAGTTTTGCTACAAAAGCATGTTCAGCAGAAGTTAACCAATCAAGATCTTCCTCATCCTCATCTTGAAGAAGGATCTGTGACTCTTGAAACTGACCTAGTTCTGGCTTTCTTAGCAGGTGGACCACGGGTCAATGGTTCAACAAGTGACGCAGAAGAAGAGGTCGAAGGTTCATCACGTTGTTCATAGGCTGCTACATTTGCACTTGTAGCAGCATTCACATGACTCGCATTCACATTGTCAGTATCACTCGAGGATACTGCACATTGTTCATCTGTTACTACAGTCGCACTTGTAGTAACATTTTCATCAATGTCAGTTGGTAGACGTAATGATGGTACTACATTTTTCCTTAGTCTTGCCTTCGTAGTACGAGGTATATAGTCTTCTGAGGAAAAATGTAATTTACACACATGATAATTTTTATTTAAAAGCAATGAATCAATGTCCCTCAACATGGGGTTGTGTATTGCTTCCACCCAGGCCTTTGACAACTCCATGTCTTTTGGGAAGCAATGAGATCCCACTTGTAGGCATACCGATGTACAACCAGGAACAACACATCTTGAAGAGGAAATGTCTTTCTTCAAAGGAGGCATTATGAAGTTCTAAGATGAAAGTAGAAGAAAAATAAGAGAGAACAAAACAATAGATAAATAAGAATATAAAAATAAGAAAGTATGAAATAAGGTTAGCTTGAAAAGATGAGTCGCGTAGCCTTCGTCTAGTTGCCGTAATTGTTGCAAATCGTTGTCCAAAAAAGTTCTACTAAGTAAATAATCTGGATGTTGAACACAATCACACTCAAAGACAAAACTCTGCACTGTAATTGCACTAAACATACTTCAAAATTCACCAGCGTAAATTTGTAGATGCTAAGCCGTCGCCGAATCGGAAGACAGTGACGCGTATACACACAAACTCTTATTTTCTGCAAGATGGCGGCTGCGCATACGCACGCCACCGCTGCGCCATCTGATCGGGAGGTTATATCACTAATCGTATGTTTCACTATTGCTCGTTTCCTCCGACACTAATCGAAGTTTAAACTCTGGTTACCCTATCTTAAAACTATATTAAAAAAATTGAACCTGGTTTAAACCACGTCGGAGGAAACGGGTACATAACCCATTGGAGTGTCAACCACCTGGTTCTAGCCATGGTGGAAATAGACAAGGCGTGGTACTGCGCATACATACTAAACAGCCAATAGGGAAAGGTGACAACAGCAGCGGGCTTTAGGAGCGGGAATTCGAAATCGTCATCACCCACATTACATAGAATTTGTTTCATGTGAAGCTAAATACGTGCACTGATTCCATGAAAATAATAGAAACAGCATATGGGGATCACATTAGAGTGAAAGAGGAGACGTATATCCCTTTAAGATTTTTAAAGGAAAGTGGGATAAGAATCATTCGAAAATGAAAGCGGTAAACTATGCATTTGTTCCGTATTCAGAATGTATTTTTGGATATTTGATTACTTTTAAGAAATAACAACGTTGCACGTTTGCAAAATTGTTTTAGAATTTAATTACTAACGTTTATTTTTTTAATTCAATCACGATTCACTCCAATTCACTGCGCGAATGATTACGATCATGGTTAAAATGTATTATGTACTGTTATATGTACACTCTGGTATATATTATATACGTGTTACAAAATGGCCGATGCTTTTGGCTGTGCAGTAGATTCGAAAACACGTCTCGAGAACCGCTACACCTAATCTACTTCCACCATGGTTCTGTCATTCTTATGGGCTCCGGAGTCCCATACGTATATTCAAAATTAAGTCAAGAGAGTGAGAGCATGATTGTCTTGGTCAAATGCATTCAATAAACAAAGAAACGACGATACTCTCGGCGCTCTCTGCTCTTTTTTAAATACACCTACAATGGCTGTAACAGTTAAAGAATAGAGTAAAAACACGTAATTCCTAATTTTTATACTTAAATAAGTTATTTATCATCATGACAAGTACAATAAAAATGAAATTATAACATTTGTGTTAGTAAAAGAAAGTTACCTTTCAAATTTTCAATTCTGTACTTCTTGCCTGCTAATACTCGTGGTACTATCTGGTTACCTCAATTAGTTAACTTCAAGTATTGTCTACAGTATCCGTTTGCGGGTTAATGTTTGCGTGACAGTTTCATCTGCATAGATGATTTCTAATTTCTTGATTTTTCTTTCCGCGGGTTATTCAGCATATCATCTATCGCCTAACTTGAAATACTAGCGTTACGAGTGGTGACAAACAACTAATTATTTCCCAAGACTTATGCCCGTTTCCTCCGACGTGGTTTAAACCAGGTTCAATTTTTTAGATATAGTTTTAAGATAGGGTAACCAGAGTTTAAACTTCGATTAGTGTCGGAGGAAACGAGCATTAGACCACTGAGATATTCATTTCCTCTCTAATATTACTTCATGAGTTTGCTTACAGCTGAGAATGGTATAGCTTTATCACAAATGGTAGTACTATGCATAACCTACATGCGTAGGACTTGTAGTCAGTAGTAGTTACACAGTGTTTCGTCAAGGTGTGTCTGTTGCATTTTTAGGACGGCGTGTGCTGTCAATAATTGCAAATAAGGAATTCTTCGTCTTCATAAAAGCTGTTTGGTAATCTCTTTTGTAAGTCGAATAGCTTGAATGAATTATTAACGTATTTTTGTTAACAAAAGTTACACTGCATTAAAACCGTTTATTTTGATTGAAGCAATTGGATGATGGGCGTGCCAGATGACGCTTTCTTTCAATTTTTGTTAATTTATTAATTATTGTTAGTTATTAACTTTTTTTATAAAGAATTCGAACAATCTTGATGATTATTTATTATGCCACGCGTATGTAAAACTATTACTAACTTTATTTTTTTAATTGGCATATATGTAACAGATGAGGAATTCATGTTTATTTTGTGATCATGAATACACCGTTATATTCTTAATTTCATCTGCTTAATGATAAATTTTAATATTTATAAATTGTTCAATGTAAATGTTGTGCTTTAAAATTAATGTAAGAACTTTTATTGAATATAGTACTAACTTAGAAGATATTTGACTCTGTACTTATATTTCTTACATCCATGATGAGTATTATTACTAAAAGAGTTTTTTTCTATAGATAGGTTCAAAATGAATTATGGAAAAAAGTCACCCAGTATGGGTACTCCCTCAGTTTATTCTCACATGACAACACGAAGTAGCGCTAATCTCAGATCATCTAGATCAGTACGCAGTGTGAAAGTTCCATGGTATCAAAAGCCATTATTGTCAAATGCGATTGTTCTTGATATTCAAAGAGGTGCTCTGATGACTGCAATATTCTCTTTGGTAAGTTATAATTAAAGTATAGTAGAACTATAAATTTTATGAAATACTTTATAAATTTATTCAATTTAGTGTCTAGCGATATTCACCATCAGCACAGCAGTATTTGACATTTATTGTCTTTCGCAAGCTGCTCCTGGTTCAGTACATTATGGATATTATGTTATATCCTATGAATTTGTTTATGTGGGCAATCAGCATGGTAAAAATATTCGATACTCATATATCAACAATAATTGACTTTCCTCAATTTTACATTGTTATTATTATACTATGTTTTATTTTACAGTTCGCAATGCATTGATAATTTTTGCTTTATTCTCCATGCTGGGTGGAATTGTAGTATTCGTTACTTCACTGATGTTGATTAATGCTTTGAGAAAGGAATATGAAAAGAAGATGAGGCCATGGCTGTATGCTTTTGCCGTCTTCACGTTATTCCGACTATTTGCCTTTATATTCTTCAGCATTGTGAATGATATGATATTTGCTTACAATATTATGATGTGTCTACTGTGGATAGTATTCATATGTTTCTCTGTATATGGATGGCTTATTGTATACTCTCTCTACATCGAATTGAGTGACTTAACCAGATTGGAAGATTTAGCGCATTTAAGGGTAACATATCTAGAAAATTTTATTATAGATTTAAGGTGAGAATTTTGTTTATTCATTAAAATATTAATGTTTACAGATTGGTACAATGCAGTCTTTGAATGCTTCAACTACACATTCTATTGCGGGTTCTCGACCGACTACTCCACATAGTACAGTGTCAACAATGCCAGTTGCCTGATATTAAATCTCAGTCGATGCAATTTGATATTGCGTCTTAATGCTTTTTCGCTGGGGTCACACGTAAATATTTTAATTAATATTTATGATAAAAATTAATTGTATATTAATCCGTCCTTTCCGTCCAAATGCAGCGCGATTAAATGGCTTTTTTAACCTACTAAAGAAATTCGCGATAGGATATGTCCCCATTGAAAAACTAAGATTTTAAGGGATAACGATATATCAGAGTAATATTTTCCGTGTAATTGTTATATGATTGTTATACAATATTTGATAGTTAATATTTGATAAGAACAGTTTAAGGGTTTAACAAATACTTTTCTTTTACAATCCAAGTCGATGTAGTTTGACAGTTTACGTAGTCGTACCACGATATTAATGAATTCTGTTATAGCAATCAGTTGTAGATGACAATATCTCCATCTGTGCATTTAAAAAAAAAAGACGAAGTAATATCTTGTATGATCTTATTTGCAAAACTTTTATATCTACTATTTATTATATATAATCTGGAAGTGCCTGAGCATGTCTCTACATCATGCAATATGCAAATCTGTTCAACTCCAAGTCTGAATGATATAATCCCAATAAAATTCTAATTTATAGTTTTAAAGTATATGAGAGATATGTGCACATTGTTTAATGATATTTAGAGAGTGACTAAAGCTAGTATTGAATCTTACGGTATACGAGCACATATATTCCGATGATTATTTTTGGATAATCCATATTTATCATCATGCTACGCATTAGGGTGTCGTCATAGGTTTGTCGGAAAAATGGGAAATTTGACCGAGTCTATGTTCTCTGAATTTTCCGGTCCATACGACAATTTTGACAAAATTTTATAGGCTTAGTTCAACATTTTTTATAACATATTTAAAATGAAAGTAAGGTTTAAAGCCATTTAGTTACACCCGTGGAGGCAATGCGCGTATATAACATGATGATACATAGCAGGCTTTTGGACAGTTTTTCTCGTCTATTTTTCATTATGTTAGTAAAATATTAGTAATATGTAATCTTGGACTATTTAGACTACACGAAACAAGGTAAATTCGACATACGTTGCAAAGATATCTTCATTTCTAAAACATTATCAAAAAAGAATTAAGTAATTACTGACATATTAAATCAATATATATATAGGACTCGCTATTGCGTCTTCTTCATTTTGGAATGTTGGTTTTAAAACAATGTCGATCTCACCTGGAAATTTTATTACATTCTTTTTTTCACTATCGAAGAATGTGAAAGCACTATTGTTTTAATAAAGTAAAACATATGTGAGTATAACGATATAACGATAGAATGTAATTCTAAATTTGTAGCTGTTTTTAAATAACTGAACAGTCGAATGTTAAAGATTTTCGCAGATTTGACATCATCATACTATAAACATCTTTTATATCTCTGTTTGAATTTACTATAGAACAGCGTTAAAAACGAATGTTATACGTTGTATGATATTATCATGTGTTGTAAACTTTTAGTTGCCAACCTAGGTGTTATAAATTTATGTAATTTTGAAATATTCCGTCCAATTCTAGTTTTAATAATAACATAAATATTTTATTTCTATAATTGCGATATTTTAACAATATATGGCACAGCGTTTTATGCGCGAACTTGTTTAATACGTTTATTTTGTACATACAAATCTAAAATGCAGCAGGAATACAATTTTTTACATTTCCTCTGTTTTTCCTACTTACCAAAACCATAATATAATCTAAAAATAAGCCGTACGAAAAACAATATTTAGTGTATCTTGCATATTACAAGTTTTAATTGTCCTCTACTATTATTATAAATTTTTAAAGAATTTTTATTAATGGCATATGAAAGTTTATTGTTTTAGCGCGCAATATTTTGCTATTTTAAGACTAATTTCTCTAAAAGTTTTGTGCTTAACCCTTATGTGTACACCCAACTTTACCAACGTTATTTCGCACCCGGGGTACCCGGGTATTCATTTACTGTTGTATTCCAGTTTTGGATATTTTAGATTAGGGTCGGTACGGGTAGCGTACATCAGCTCTATTGTTTGGAAGAGAGCAGGTGCTCGAAGAGCCGATAACAATGCGAAGGGCATCCTTTTCGTTCTGGTAGCATACGATTAGTAGCAAATGTGAGTCTGTACGCGCAAAAGCTGCACCGAGTGTCAACTACCTGTTTGTGATGAACACTCAGTAAATATTGTAAAATGTAATAAATATCATAAATAATAATATTTTATAAACAGTATTGTTATATTTGTTTATAATTAAAATAATAATTTACCTGCATGCGCCATAAAAAAAATAACTTTTTATGTACAAAGTATGAATACATATAGTGGGTACCCCGAGTGCGAATAAGGTGATGGCTTAAGCTTAGTTGAATTTATTTTATTAAAAAAAATAAATCTAATTTACAATTTGCTTGCTTTTGAGCTAAAGAACGACGATTCAGAAAGTCAAAGGAAAATTTTTATTTTTTATTTATTTTAATTCCACAAATGCACCATGATGGGCACGCGGGTACCTGGGTGTGCACATAAGGGTTAACATAGTATAATATTCCTGGGTTAACTAACTATTCCCAGTTACGTTCCTTCAAAATGACAAGATATAAAAAAAAATATTTTATACAAATCCTATCGGTGTTAATATGAATTTTTATTTGTATTACATTTTTCCGTATAACTCGGTACACCTTATACAAGCTGAAATTGAAATAATCATTGAAACAACGTTGGTGATAGAATGTAGTACAATTTTACATTGTATTAATTACATAATATCTATTTATAAAAATAGATAACTGTCAGATCTTGTATATTCAACTGAATTTGAAAGTACCTTATGAAATTTGTTAATCGTAATTCACATATAATTAGTATTCAATATGAGAATGCTAAATATAATAAACTACAGTCTAAAGATTAATGAGTACTGAAAATGTGATTACATCAGAAAGAGATATTAGTTTTTTTTAATAAAGTTCTGTCTATCAAATTGTTCTAAAGGTTCCACTTTTTGTGCACATGCTGGCATTATTTATGTTCCATAACGCAAGTTTCAAAAGTATTATCTACATCATTTTTTTTGAAACTTTTAATATATTAGTAAAATAAGAGATGCGATGATCTTTAAAGATAATTATGCGCGTAAAATTTCAGCTAAGACCAGTTTGCCTTAAGGATACGGCTACTTGAATCATTCGGTCATATTTTATGTATTGGTCGTTGTAGAAAAAAAATTTACTTTGACGTTGCGATACTTTCATACTCGAAGTATTCGACACATGCGAATATTAATATTCCACCTGAATCCAGATTTTTATATCCTCTACAAATTTTAGCTCGATTAACTTAGCCGTCTGTTTGGAATTTGGCCTACAAATTTTTCTTTGCACGCACAAATCCCTTCGTTAAACCGGCAAATACATAAACACTTCTACATGTTCAAAGCAGTCGTGCCTAAATATTAAAATTGTTTAATATTTTTTTATTCATTTTCCCAAAAAGACTAATTTATGTTGTATGAAAATCTTCGTCAATGAAACATTTTCCAGATCAGCCACATGACGAAAGATACAAACAAGAGTCGAACGGCAGTATGAATAATATATAGTCTAAAAAAAAATGGATGTATGTTTATATTAATCAATGCATCTTATATTCTAATTATAAGATAATAAATTAGTTAAAAATTCTATGGATGACACTGTTCATTTTGCAAGAATATTTATTTGTTTAAAAGAAGTTATTTGATTTAGTAAAATTTATAGTCAAATGTTTATATTCACTTATTTGGTATGAATTTTGTCTCAGTGTATATACGAGGGTGGATTGATAAGTTTCCGGCCTGACCAAGAAATGGCGCCACTAGGCCTACCTGAAGGTGACAT
>JAYRCB010000359.1:1046680-1089715 GCA_036026315.1 Trachelus stipa
ATTGGTGCATCTTAAATGCTTCCCATTTAAAAACTATTGCGAATTTTGGCAAACGGTTTGCGGGAGGGTACTCGGGGACCCCCAGCCATGACCCACTTTCGGGTGTAAAAGTAATTCGGGGACACCCTGTATAGTGTTTGACATCATCTTTTAGATTGCTATTCAATCATTATTGTGTACATGTGTAAACAGAGTGATTACGTTGGAAATTAACAGACTTTTTTTTTCTTTGTGCTCAATAGATATGTCCAAATTTCGGTTAACCCATCTTTCTTGCGTGATAAAAAAAGACAGGTCAGTTCTGTTTAATTTGATGAAACTGCCGGCATGGGTTATATGTCTAAATAACATCCACAAAATAACCTCAAATAAAATGTCTTAATGACTAAATAACTTTTTACAAAATAGTTCCCTTTATAAAATAACCATAACCTGTATGTGGTCGGAGCTGCGAACATTGCCAGATGCTGAGGATAATGAATTCCAAAATTTATTACATTTTGTTCGAAAATTGCGATAATTGAAAACAGCTGAAAATATTGACGAAATTTCAAATTTGGAATTATGGTTTATTGTAGCTCTATATGGTCCATCATAGCACTTGCATTATTTTGCCGGTTTTTTTTTTAATCTAAAACACTATATTGTGTGTGATGAAGATATGCATTTAATATAAATTGTTTTAATTATAATGTTACGATTTACTAATTTGTTAATTTATTGTTATTATACATATGAATTTGTATTCCATTATGAGATGTGTATTTTATTGATTTGTATCCAATTAAGAAATTAAAAACGAAGTTATTTTGTCATGATATCATTTTGTCGAAGTTATTTAGACGTGACACGATTAACACGTGGGTGTCATCCCAACTCAATGCTATTCGGATATTCTCTATATACACACGATATGGATCGATGACGTCAGAAGCAATGAAACCTTTCCAACCGGTTTTTTCTCTTCAAATGTTCGATTAATTTGATACAGTATTGATTTAGTCATCTTCCTTACCCGATAATGAAACCAGGTCACCTAGATTTAAAATTCACAAAAATCACGTCTTCAAGAATAATATAATATCTATCAAATTCTCATAGCGGCCACCATTACGCTTCCTTCATTTTCGTATATTTTTCGTCAAATTAGAATTTTAATACATTTAAACACAGGTGGCTCATCTACCGTGTCATATAAGGAATGTGGTTGAATTAATGTCAAATGGAGGAGAAAAATTGTTGTAAAGCTTTCATCGCTTCCGATGTCGACAGTCAATGCATGTGTGCACAAATGAAATAGCTAAACAGCCGCCGCGAGAGAACAATATATGACAAATATTTGATAGGGATTGAAGCGTATGAAAATTGAGCGTGACATATACTTAATGACTTTGACTTCTATATTATTGTCCTATAGACAATAAGATGTTGATCTCAAGAAGAAGGCTGTTTCGAATTTTCTAATCGAGCTCAGCCTAGTTTCTTTGTTGTGGAATGAAAATGACTCAACTATTTCTTGATTTATTTGAAAATAAAGAAATAATAAGGATTGTACAGATGATTTGCTTCTGACGTTACTATTTCATGAAAGTATATGATTGTGGAATAACTGTCACGTGCATTCGATGAATTATAATTGTGAACTTGGTAATAACAAAATACCTCGTTTGTAAGTAAAATTCGATCTTCCGGTGAAACTCCCAAACCACTGTTTGCACCATCGCCGTTGATTCCAATAAGTTTCTTCTTATAGTCTGGATTTTGTTCTCTTAAAACACTGAACACCTAAAGTTAAGTTTGACAATAAAGTTATTCATATATTGAAATGTTAAACAATTCTTTTCACGTCTTATCGTAATGTGTAATTACATTATCGGATAATAATTTATCCATTCTCTCTTCCATTCTTTTGCCCCGTTTGAATCGTACAAGCACATAGATATTGCCAATTCCTGGACAACTTCGAAGTAGTTTCTCAATTAAAATCTTTCCCAGAAATCCCGTTCCACCTAGCAATAATATGGTGAGGAAAATATATTTACATGAATCTTGACAAATATAATATTAACAACGTAAACAACAATGCATGCACAACACTTACCAGTAATGAAGATATTAGCACCTTTGTAGAATTGTTGGATTTCGGAAAGTGCTTCAGGAATGGAAGACATCGTATCACAAAATAAACGTAGTTACCAGTCAAAAATGAATATTCACAGTATGTATTTAAAAGATGATTCGCAAAGAAATAATATTTGTACTGTGATGCTTACTAAAAAAATTAATGGCACACCTTTGTTTCTTGGAAGTAAGAATTTTGAAAAATTCTAATTTCGAGTACTATTCGTCATTCTCTTTATAACGCTCAGAGAGATAATTACCGACCCTGAGCACTGTTAACTCGAACGATAATGTTTGAAGAAATGCTTTGCTAGAATACATCGAATCACTTATATGCTCACATTGAATTCCTATGCGTCCATTAATAAATATTCAATAATGGGACTTGATAGGTCGCGATACTGGCCGTTTATCGCTATAAGTTACAAAACATATGTGTAGTCAAATATAGTATTTTGTTTGTACACGTCGAGCAATTTAAATTATTGTTTGAAAATCTGGCCAATATTCAACTTAAACTGAATAATGTTACTTGATTTACGTAAAATGGAACTATACATATTTACGGGATACGTGATATAGTATGTGTCGTATACCATTTGTGTAAGTTGCACTGTCACCGATTTCCATTTCCTTGTTGTCAATCTTCTATATTTTCCATTTCGTTACACGTGTAAACATTTTGCGAAGGTATGGAGGTATACGTAGATTGATCTATACCTTACATTATGTTCACAAGAAATTGGTGTGCGAGATCCTTAAATAATATTCATTTTGAAATAGTACATTATGATACAAGTGCGGAAGGTACAAGTAGGAATCACCAATCCGCACGCGTATCATATACTATTTTTTTTAACAATGTACGGAAAGTTCGCAGTTTACGCACCAAAAGGAAGCACGAAATGGTCGACTCTGAACTCATTAAGAATGGACCATTTTGTACTTGTTTTTTGGTGCACAAACTGTATACTTTCCGTACAGCGTTGCAAAAGAATGTTTTTGCCTAACTACGATAAAATAACCATATTCCATCCTTGCAACGCGGGCGGAAAGTAATCAATTTTTTACCAGAGGGAAAAACAAGTGATTTTACGGGCAAAAAAGTGATTATTGCGGGAAGAAAAAAACTCTAAACAAAAGAAATGAGATGTGAACCTACACCCATATATTGTAGCGTTGTGTCATTGTAGGCATAAAAATATGGTTATTTTATAAATAGTCGGATAAAAAGTAGTATATGCCACACGGGAGGAGTGCGGATTTTCAAAATCACGCACTTTCCTCCCTTGTGGCATAACGTACTATTTATATACAGGAGAAGCAGGAATATAATATTTTCATGTAAAGGAAAAATAGGAATATAAGTTTGAAGATTTTAAAAATAGAGTAATTTAATACCAAAAATTTAATACAAAAAATAAGTAATCACTATACTTTAGGTGTTTACAATTATTCAACTATTCTAGATCTCGGCTTTCGCTTGTCTGCAAAGATGTTTACAGCGAGAATCGATACTGTGCATTTATTGTGATTTATCTATTACACTATTAAAAAAATAATAATTTTTTGAATTGTCGTTTTGAAATAAAACGTAAACGATTATCTGATCCACTCACTATCACTAAGCTATAGGTATACATTTTTGGTGTGAGACTATCGATTCTTGACGTTTTGTTACCGAATATATTGGGTTGGGGAATAAGTTCGTAGCATTAGTTAAATAGAAGTCTTTGATAAAACGCTACGAACTTATTCCCCAACCTAATAGTGGCAACACTTTATAGTTGCGTAATGGCGGGTTATGAATTTAACGGATTTCAATAACTTCTTGATACATAATGGCATAAAGTATTTTATTAAGCCCCTTGTAACATTTGGTTTTTTATTGTTGAAAAATAAATATACTAATCCCGTGATTTTACGTTAATAAAATTATTTTAATTTAATGTTCTAAGTTGATATACATACATTTCATAATTTTTCAATTAGAACATATTAACTTTTACTTTAAGTAACTTGATCTCATTCAAATTTTAACTTTAGGTTATTTACCCATTTTAAATTTCAATTATGGTTGTTAGTTTTATTCATTTTATTTCAATGTCAGGCATTTATTTGCATACCACCTAATCGTGTGCTAATATAAAACAAGATTTGGTTTCGCTAAACTTTGTGACGGAAGCAAATGAATATCAATGTAATGTATTTCAAAGAATTACGTCCATGCGGGGTATATCGAAAAAATAGTATATCATAGTATACAGTCTTATCACTTATATTTAACTGTCAATACTAATTGACATAATGGTACTGGCCCTAATTGCAGAAAGCTGAAATTAACAGTTACATATTAGCAATGTCACAATTGTATACATCAAAGACTTCAGGTACGAAACTATCATACTGTGATATGCGTAGAAAAGTCCATTAGGTTCTATTATCATATATCTTACTACAGTTCACGTGCTTTTATAAAGGTATAAGGACGATCATTGGAACAAAAAGCATATTCGTTGTATGAAGAATTTAATGACTTTGAAAAACGATTCACACATTTTGGTTTTTGACGGAGATAAAATTAAATTAGATTCAGATCATATTTTGGGGCAGTAAGTCACTTGATTACATATACCCTTAAGTTTATTTAACATATAATATATTTAATTCTAAATACCATCCATGTATACTACATTTACAAATCAAACTTCTCAAAAATGCTGATAATGCTCAGTGATTAGATAGATTAGATAATGAGCGTTTATTGAATTCAAAAATTGATTGTTATGGAATATCAACGTTTTGAATTCAACTTATGATAGTCTTATCCTTATGTAATAAGTCTACAATCGTGAAAAAGTGTGCATGATATGTCGTAATGAAACCATTGTCTTGATATCATAATGATATGTAAAGTAGTCCATGATTGTCATATTCTCCACAATGTCATATTGTTTCTATAATTATTCATTTTAAATGAAGGAAGTGTTACATATATTGACATCAGAAACATTATGAATTCGTTGATTATGCGAAACGATAACTCATGTTAAGAAAAAAATGTGTCTAACCTATTTATGATTCTCTACAAATTCTGTACGAGTAACTTGAGTATGTAGTTTTAAGAAAAGTCATGATAACGTTTAAATTTGGTATAGGATACTCAACAAGAAATATGTATGAACTGTAAAACAGTTTCAAGTCTCTATTTTTTTCAATGGAAACAAAATAGTATTGTGTATTTACATTTATATGGAATTTTTTTGCTGAATTTCTTACATATGGTTATCAATTTGTATGTTATTGCTTTCGTAATGTAATCTGACTTTACAAATCCCTGATTAAAAATAATTGTAACAAATACGATTATTGTAAGTAGTCCCTGAACCCTTAATAGTCATTCAGTGACCCAAATTCAGACATAATTAATATATTTTTCTTCAAATATTTGCAACATGAGACGATATTAATTGTATTATTCTTCTTTTAATGGTATTCTGAATTACGGCTGCTTTTCACCTATTCTATGCATCCACATATAAGTGGAATGATCACATCACAAGACTTTCACAAGAAAAGCTTTACAACTGATATTGTTCTTTTAATTATTTGAAATTTGAGTAATTCTTTAAAAATAAAACGCCTAATGTTGTAATTTTTCTGATGAAGCAGAATGACAGGTCATTACGTTAAATTTGTTATGTAATGGGTTGGGAAATAAGTTCGTAGCGTTTTTAAAATAAAAGTCTTTGATAAAAACGCTACGAACTTATTCCCCAACCTAATATATTCTGCAGTGGTAATTTCATATTACAAACTGGATCGGAGTATACTCTATATACTAATAACCGTGACACTCGTACGTATGAATTCGTTAATTTCATTTACCTCTACCTTCCCGCGAAGTGGCGAGGACAGCCCCTCTTGGGAGCGTCAATACCACTACATTTACGAATTTGTTTGAAATGAAGGAAATAAGGATTTCAAAGTTTTTTTCCTATTCTGACCACATTAATCTATGTACATGTGTATATATAGAATAGGTAAATGGTAGTCTTAACTAACAATTATCATTGATTAAATGTATGGTATGTATTTATTGTCCGATTGAAATCTCACGGATCAACAAATTATAAGATGAAAGGATAGCAAAGTAGTACAAAGCTACTGAACCAGGCATGATATAAAGTATGAATGATATGCGCGCACGGTACAGCATTGATTGTCCATGTGAGCATAAAATTGTGTTTCACACTACTTTGATTCACTTACAAAAATGATGATAAAAGATGTGAATGTCTTATTTGCCAACAACAATGAAATTCCAGACAAGTAACGGCTAATATTTACAAATAAAAAAAACATTGCGCACCAAGTCGATCCAATCAAGGATCTGAAGGTACATTCTTGATTTTCTCTCGTGTGCTGTGTTTTAAAAAAATATTATTGAAAGAAGGCGCCATATGATCCACATGCTCGAAAAGATTATTAGTGTCTTTAGGGTTTTGTGCATCCAGTAGAATCTGAAAATTGATAAAAACAAAATTTTAGATATAATTTTGTACCAGTATGGGGAAGCTTGAATTTAATGTATCGTGTAAATTATAAATTTTCATTACTTCCTCAACCTCGCTCGGCTAGCTTCCAGTGTGCTGAGATCCTCATTGAAAAGATAGACCCTGATGCCTTTCATATATGTTCTGAAATAATTTTGCCAGTCGAAACCCTTCATGCTGAATCTGAAGAGCTGCTGATCCTTCGAATCCAATCGAAGCCACATTGTTTGAACGTTATCATTCGTGAATTTCCATTCATGAGTGCAGAAATATTCAATGACAGTGGCGAACTTGTGAATTTTTTGGTACCCCTTCCACAATCTGTAAATAGAAACGGACTCAATTCTTTATCTATAACTTAATGCAGATGATACCAGTCATCTTCATTATCATCATCATTCATTGAGTAACAGCATTTCTAAAAAATTAATCAAATTATGTACCTTGGTTTTTGACCAAAACATATGCTGACAGTATCAACAAGAAGCGCGGGAAGTAAGTGAAGAAACA
Organism: Trachelus stipa; assembly: GCA_036026315.1. Taxonomy (NCBI): domain Eukaryota; kingdom Metazoa; phylum Arthropoda; class Insecta; order Hymenoptera; family Cephidae; genus Trachelus; species Trachelus stipa. The sequence continues at coordinate 1,053,868 of JAYRCB010000359.1, forward strand.
AGACATATAACAAATGTATTATTTTATGTTTGTTCATTCTGAAGGACAAATACCAAATTGAATTGCTCAGTGGATACTGTTGACCATATTTTAAATTTGTCTCGCAGTAATCACCCCACGTCAAGGGTGCCTCTACTGAAGACACATAATTATAAATTAACATATCGTCATCTCTCCTGCGAACAAAATAACAACATTATGGCAAAGATGACTTATGGAATTTATTCAAATTAACGTTTATAAATCCAATATACTTCTTAGTCTGTGTCGCAACGTCCCATGCACTGACTATTAGAGCATTCACAGCAAGATCTACAGGTACAATATTAGCATTTATATTAGCGTCACAGTAGAGAGTTCTCAAAAGGCCAGTGGCAGCCCCAGCAACTACCCCAGTTGGTCCATACAGATTGTTAATCCAGCCATTGATAGGTTCATTGGCAGTGGAGACAACTGCAACAAAAAGAAAAATATATATAAAATACGAAACTGGTGGTGACATTTTGGGAATAATAGGTACGATTAATAATGAAATATTTAAAAACCAAAATTATTTCTCCTATCCATGTTCCTCTGTTACGTTTGTAGACTTGTGACGCTTTACTTCACCATTATTTTTTCTTTTTGATCCTGAACTGTCTGATTTTTCTATGCCTTCTGCGTGTTCCTTGGGTTCAGAATCCAGGACGTCCATACTCGTAATCGTTTCCAGAGATGCTCTGGTCATCGCATCGAAATCTTCTTCAAAGTCATATTCCTCAGGGTACATTGTTGTATCGGATACACCAGGTTCAGAATCGACTCGAGTTCGCGGATGAGCAACGGTGTACATCACAGCGCATACAAAGAGAATGCTTTTACCAAGAAACGTTAGCAAAAAAATGCTAATGACCAAGAGAAGTTGCCATATTATGGCGACGGTCCCGGTGACAAGGTACATAGCGATTGCCAAACACATTCCTGGAAACTGAATATGCTATGTGCCACTTTTTAACACTATTTTTATTCTTCTCTTTTCCTTTGTGTGGACTAATGGTCCTTTTCCTTGCTCTCTTCCCGATGTGTCAACAAATATTGCAGTTAACTCTTCTCGTTGAACGTTGCCCAGGTAAATAACAAAAACATACTTCTAAGACTGATGTAATGGTACCAACATACCTATTCCAGGTCTGAAAATTCCCATAGGCAATCCTTTGTTTTTCTCTTTGACGAGGTCTTCGGCGATGGCCTTGGTGAATGCGTATGTGTTTGGCCAACTTCCGATAATTCTGTCGAATTTATTTGTTGTGTTATATTTTATTTTTAATATGCTTATATGCGAAATAGTTTAAACTAGGTGAACAAACATATTGCCAACCTGGGTGTAATCTCATCAATGACATTATCCGGTAGGCATTCCATCACTTTCGATAGGTCATTGTGTTTGATTGGGTAATTGTAAAATCGTTCATCTATCTCCCATAAATGACTGTTCGCGTATGCAGTGGAGACGTGAATTAAAGCCTGAAACAATAAGGGTATTATCATAATAATAAAATATATATGTTATCCAGGATATAATTTCGCACAATAAGCCCTTAAATAGCAAGTCAATGACAACGGTGTGTCAAGTTTAATGACTTATCCTAATTTCGTAAAACCGTGGATTAATATTTAAAGAAACGAAAAAATCTATTGTCTTTTTCTCTACAAACCAGAAATCTTTTGACTATGTAAATTTCATTATTCAAGGATAGAAACGTTCATGCTAAACAGATACAAACGAAACGATGTCATGAATAAATATTGACAATCATATGTCTTTTTAATGATAGTGTAATCATTTTTGCAAAAAATAATTGCGTAATATTTAGCCCGATTGACGTTATTCGACCTCGGTAATACTAATTGGAATTTGTTGTACTAATTAATAATTGTAAGAGACGTTTTCACTAGTGATATATTATGTAATGCGAGAACAAAGAAATACAAAATTAGTAATGCAGACGTACACAGCTGATCCGTGTCAAGGAACAAATACCAGTTTGGAACTATGTCGAATGCAATTTATACTTTACTAAACGAACCACGTATACTGTCCAAATGTTCGATTGAGATGTCACCGAAACATATTAGGTGCCTTCAACCTACTCCAGTATGTAAATTGCACAGTATTGGACAAGGATGTCTTAATCTTTTCGCTATACAATATTTATGAGTATAAGAAACTCTAGAACATACACTGAGTATTTCTCAAAAGTAGCGGACCTTGAATAATTATATTAGTTATGTAGAGTTTTTTTTTTGAAAATAAAAACGGACAAGAAAAAAATGTCAATATCTTTTAAAAATTCATAAATTCTTTTACCTTCAGTTTTGGCATGTGTTTGCACAAATCAATGATGTCACCAGTACTGCGTACATTTATCGCCGTTGCAAGTTTCAATTTTTCATCAAACCGAACAGTTGCTGCCACATGGAAGACAGTTGATACCTAAAGCAATATACCATTATTGTTGTTTGTGTTGTATTAAGGTACTTAGGATAATTAAAGTAAGCATGTAACATTTCCTGGTGGGACTCCGGCGCGAGGGGGGGCAGAGGGTGAATATTTAAGGTGATTACGAGTTGAAATTTCCGGCATTGAAGTCCGTCATTGCGAACGAAATTCATCCCAGGTGAAAAAGCGGGTATATTATATCAGTTACGTGCTGATCTGTTCGCTTGGCTCTACGTAGTTATTCAACCGTTACGTCAGACTTACGTTACGAATCAGAAGAGTTCTGTCTGCTGAAGAAAGTCCCAGATCTTGAGCGCTGCAGTCACCGGCTACGGCCACAACTTTGTGACGAAACTTTGGCACCTCTTCCTTCACGCGATTGAAGATCTTCACATTGGTATACAAGAATAACGTCATGTTATGACAATATTACATGAGAATTTATTATATTATTATAAAATGTAACTTAATATTTCCCTCGTACCTTTTTTATTATTTTCTTGCAATTTCGTTCACGCAGTTTACATAGAATAGACTGTGTTTGTTATAATTTTGAAAATTTTTAATATTGTCTCGATGACAATTAAGTGAAACTAATAATTTTATATAAATAGTATAACGAAAAAAACGTAGAACTTAAAAGTTTTAAATATATGCAATTATTTGATTTCTGACCAGTTGTTCACTTGGATGATCGAGTACAAAATTTATTATTTAAAATTTCTATTAAACTGTCAATTTATACGCTATTAGTAGTTATCATTACGTCATGATTGTTCGCCTCCTTGAAGGTACGCATACATGGGTAGGGTAGTTATGTGATTAACCATATCTACTACTGTTTTATTCGAGCTAATTTATCATGTTTCTAGTAACGTTTTGCGTACATATAATATTAATGTGTACGATTCTTACAAGTTTTCTATGGCATAACTTAGTTATGTAGTATATAACTGTTTCTTCCGTAAAAACTTGAAAATCATTACCTACTTTCCTTTGTACAAGTTATACGAAGCATCGTAACAATATTGAAGCACACAGAAAAATGATAAATTCTGCTTTGTCTGTTAAATGTAAAATCTTTTCAATGCATATATTTTCTTCTCGGTGGTGAAAATTGAAGCAGTTAAGTTTTTAGTTTTAATGAAATTTCCAGTGAAATTAGAGAATAGGAGGTAGACGTAAGAAAGTACATGTTATGTTATACACGCGGAAGTAATATGATATGGCATCCGCTGTTTTGCGTGATTGCCACTAATACTGTATTTCCATGTTGCATAGGATATTCAATAGTCAATTAATGTTAGGATATTTCGAACATAATTTTCGTGCCACTTCGTTATTATTTTATGAGCAGACATTAAAGGAAGAAGAAGAAATGGTTCCAGAATCAAGGAAATACTTACCGGGTCTGTGAATATTTCTTCTAGCCGGTTTTGAATGTCTTTACCCTTCTTTGGTCGTACGAGTAAATAAATTGTTGAGAGATCCGAACAGCTTCGTAGTAATTTTTCAATAAGAATGTGTCCAAGAAAACCGGTTCCACCTTAAAGAACAGATTAAAGAATTATAATCAATAAAATACACGCAATCATATCTAATTTAATGAAGAAGGAAAGGCAGGAGAATGTTCTCTCGTAAAATGGTTATTATTCAGGCATTTTTTTTAAAGAAAAATATTAATCCAAATGAGAGAGCGGAATTTAACAGAGAATCTTTAAAAATATGTAAAAAAATCAATTTTTGAAAAAGAGATATGTGTATAGTCTCTCCAACTGTGCACAAGATTTGATTGAAGCGATGACAACTATCGATAAAAATATTGAAGGTTTATCCACATTAACAGAAATATAAAGATCTATGCCAGAATTTTTATATACACGTGTATTCCGAATATGACAAGATATTATGATGTGTACTAAAGAGAATATAGACGATATGAAAGAAAAAGATAAAAGAAAACAAAGCAACAACAGTTGTTACACTTTTAAGAATCCTTTGGTTACATTTTTTCACCGCGACTTAAATGAAGTTTATTGTCAGTGTCCTCAAAAAAGTGTACTTTAATGACGTAAATATAATTATCAATCCTTAATTCTATCGTTCACCACGTTTCTACCCACCTGTAATAAAGATAGACTGTCCAGCGTAAAATTGCTGGAGAGTCGTTCCTTGTCTGATAGTGACCTCATTTTCTCCGATATGATGAGCGAATTCATTATTATTGGCCTCATTGGTTATAATGGAAGGATCCTCGTAAACTGTATCTGCCTGTAATGAAAAAAAAATACAACTTTTTTCCACCTGGATCTAAAACAAAAGTTCTCCAGGACGATAAAGTCCGCCAAAAAAGCATGACTACAATTTCAACAATATTAACGATGCTTTCGATCGTCCAATAAATAATACCTGTTACGTCACTTACTGTACTTTAATGTTACGTGACATGTATACACAATAAATATAACGAAGAACTTGGTCTACAGGTATGATATCTGCACTAATGATACCTTTTATATCACAACTTTTCTTTGTAAAATATATCACCTTATAACGCTTATTACCAAGTAAAAGTTATTATAATAAAATAGAAAGTGGATCTTGATGAAACAATATGATTTTCTTATAGGAAACATTATTTCGTGTGACTCGAATACTTGAATCCACGCATGCCGAAAGTTGGTCTCTGTGTCAAGGACACTTTAACACCAATAGTATTGCTTAGAGTTATTTCCACGATTTGGTCAAATCTCTTACAAAATTCAAAATGATCACAGCGCTTATGATTTTGACCAGCAGCCACCATTCCCACGAAACATCCTCTGTTTTCACAGGACTGTTTCACTTTCTTATGATAATAACGTGAATGGCCGTAACCACGCGAAACCGCGATTCGTTACGTTGGCAAAATGAACAAGACACGACCGACTTTATGTAATGCCAATCAGGCAATGGCTTGAGCGACTACAGTTCCGTAATGCACATGTTAGTTTAGCCATGTACGTTTAATGAAAATCTTGGCTCGTTATACTATCCAAAATCGTTTTCGTCAAAAAACTTTTTAAAAAAGAAGAAAAATATACTGCACGTTATAAAAATAGAAATGATTGTAATAAAAAAAATATAAACACATTATTCGTCAATGTTACATGCCAGCCATATAATGGCGAGTAATCTTATCTTGCGTTTAATTAGAGTTATATGAACCTTTCTATAAAGTTCGTGATGCGCGTATTCCAGCCGGGAGCGACTTACGCGCGAACTTTCGAAATCTCTCGATTCCTTACTTGGTTTTGTCTGTTCAGTACCTGGGAAGAAGTTTCTCGTACGCGAATGCTATATTATTTATTGATTCGACCTTATGCATCGACTACAACCACACGCATACAATAAAACCTTTCCGTATATACTTCGAATTATACGAATTATTATAATTCTTTTAAAATTTTCTATCGAATATCATTACCGCATTCGTATATAATACATAACGAAATGTATTCACTAACTTCGCATGCAGTCTCGCGATTCGGAAGATCCATTTCCAGTAACATTTCTCTGTGTTATTCGTTGAACTTTCGTGAAAAAAATTCTGGAGAACTTTTCTCCAATATCTTTGGAGCACTGCACTACCCGTAAGAAAATAGGCGAAAAATTGCTATCGATCTACGTATCCGCTATTTGTAAAATTGACAATCACGGTCAAATACTTTTTAATACATTGGAATAAAGGATCGCAAATTTTTTAGATTCACAATTTAAATTTCACTTGCATAGCTTGCAACTTCACGGGGCATTACTGTTTTGTGTTTAAATGAGTCTCAAGTGGAATTTACACGTGACACGGAATATCGCTGACTGTTATACGTATACGTCGGAAGGTAAGTTTACGGTCGTCCTTGCGGTGGACGTTGACTCGACTTCAGTTTAGAGAACACTGAGCCGAGCGTTCCTCTGGAGAACGCACTGTCCCCAATTACATTCTTCCCGGTGACTAAACAGATTTTAACCCCGTTTGGTCCTTACTCGATCGTCATTCTATTTTAGTCGTTGCTCAGCAAAGCACGAGTCTGTTGACGCCATCGTCCTTTAATTAAATACATTATAGTTGACATTTAGCCAGAATTTTAGTAACTTGGAAGTCATTGTAACTTGTTTAGTATTTATCCTGACGATGTATCTGTACTGTGATATTTATTTTTAGAATTAAGTGATAATTGTGTGAACGCTTTGTAAACCTTTATACTATGCTTAATTTATTGTGAAATCGGTGTTTACATTTCTGCCTAAATTTTCAAGATATATATTTTGGTACTGGATATTAACAGTGTTTTCGTGATAAACCCTATACCGGTTATATAATAGGCTGGTCGATTTTGTCTGAACTATATTGTTAGTTGAGATTGTGAAAGTCACTAATATTTCTTTTATCTATGTCTAACAAAATATATTATATTCAACGAGCATTTGTTTTCGGATATATGACATTGACAAGACACTGAATTACAAGTGTAACAAATACTTCACGCATACATATGATATTTCATACAGTAATAAAGGAAACTCGTAGATAACTATGAAAGTCATTGTAATTTCACAATTTACTCATATTACTCAAATCGTCCTGTCCTTTTCTTATTTTTCCTCGGATCGTGCGATTGCAATAGAATCTCTTTTGAAACTGTGAAAGTCAATCAAAAGCGTCTGTCGTTCACGTTATTTTAACGCGGATCGTTACTCGATAACCTACCTATAGGATGATCACTAACCTTCGTTCGATGAGCTTGCAGATTCTTCATCATTATCAGATCGTAGGACGCAGTTGGCAACGACCTTGTTAAATGTTGATCAACCAATAATTTCAAGTCGTCAGCAATTTAGCCACCTTCCGATGGAAGTAACATCAGCTCGCTTAGTTAAGTTGTATGACGTTTCGAACGTAGCTATGTAAGGTGGTGTGCTATAGTGCCGTTATATGGCCCACTGTACGCCTCACTAGTTAGGCCTTTGGTCCACTCTGAAAGCAATTAGGCTAACGTATTATTATGATCTCATTACACCATTTTCGTCTTTCGAAGTCTTGTAAATCTCTATAGAAATCCTCGTAATAGGTTCCGTTATGTTTTTCGAAGATTCTTCGGTTCGTAGGGACTGACAAAGATTGAGATCAGAAGCAGTCTTAGCGATACATCTTTTCATTGAACGTTAACGTCGCACAGTCTAACCTGGTTGTAAGCTTTGTGTCGGGGCTGTAAGGGAAGTTTTCATACAATAAAATTACGGCCTCGCTACCACTGCCAATGCAGTTTTATTGTGTCAGACTACTTGTTACAAGTCTCAAGCGAACTCTATTATCTAGACTCCAAGAGTACGCGTGTTTGAGCTTATCTATTCACATTTAACTGAAATATTAACCTCCTCGCTCGTTGGTAATGATCGGACGTGAGGCATTTATAGACAGCAAGGTTGTAACCAGATTGATTGCGAAAATGTAAAATTATTATTTTTGAATTAAACTAAGCTTGATATTTCGCGTGTTTCTGTATTCAAAAAGTTACCATGTGTGTAATAGTAAAAGTAACGATTTGCATAGTATTAATAAAACTAAAACTTAAAAATTTAAATCAGCATGTCAGTCTGATCTTCAGTTACGATAATTATGTAATAAATTTTACAAAAAATTTGACCGTTTTGGTGTCTGCTTGATTTAATTGATTTTATGCCAGCAGACTTTTTTATGCTTAACGAACAGATAAGATTAATTTAAATCTGAATGACGTATGAATTAAAAAAAATATTTAACAAATTATGGCATGATAAATTATGTAAGGAAAAAATGAGATTCTAGTAGTTTTAAAAAGAGTCGAGTCAATCGGTTTAACGCTGATTATGATTCCATTCGTTTTTTTTAATTTATTTTTAAACTAACCGGTCACAGAATGAGTTATACTTTACGATACATCTTGAAAGTCTCCATTATGTAAAATACAATTGGGCTGTATCATTTTAATATATCCACGTGTATTACGGTGAATAGTATTCGATAAAAATGTAAATATACGATTATGCAATGGACGTCATTAGGAATAAATTTACTATTAAGCTTTCAACTGTCAACTTTAAACCTCTTGAAAGATTTCCAAACGTTCTATCTGATGTTAAGTTTGTGATTCAAAATTTGCTGAGAATACTATACACAATAATGCCCAACAAAGTAATGAGTGTTGTGTAACGTTAATAATTAGAGTTTCGCTCAACCAAGTGATAATAATCGCATATTTTAATTTTTCTCATGCTCTGTTCCTCATCATTTCATTTTTTATTCGTCAATGTTCAAAAAATAATTATGATACACTCTAGAAGCGCATTGCTAAATCTTCGTACTTCGTAAGGGGCACTGCTTTCTTTACTCTCATGCTGTTCACGTATCATAGAGATATCGTCATCAGAAACGCCACGTGAATTTTTAATATATGTAATATACATAAAAGCAAGTATAATCGAAAGTAAAGTGGACAATTAGTGGATTGCAAGCGTCCTAGACACACTGTATTAAACTAACCGGAACAGGAAGTACTGAGGTAATTGGACGCCTGCGGGTATGTACGAGTTGAAGACAATTCAAAAATTTAACTTCAATAAGGAAAAGAGATAATTTAATAAGCAGTATCGCGTGTCGTATTATAATGCAGGTTTATATGTAAGTATGGAGCTTGGAATGCGCCAAAACTATTTCAGACAGATTTTAACCAGGAATGAACTCTTAATTTTGAATGAATTTCTTTGATCGAACGTCTAAAGCATCAGATTGACATTTTGAAAAAAAATTCCTTTTTTTCTCATTTAAGGGTTTATCGATAAGAAGAATAGGTATTTATAAATTAGTTCGCGTGCATAGATATTAAGTATGCACACTTAAAAAATTTTCAAATATATTTGAAGTATTCTAATAATCATTAATATCGCGGAAGGAGGAGTTTTACGTAAGTGCAAAGACATTTGTAAGTTTAAAAGGATAAATTTGTAGAAATTTCATGCATCGCGTCTTATCGACGGTCCGTGTGCATATTTTATACTCAAACAAAAAGTTGCGTCATGGATGAAAGTATTTCGGTCTTTGTCACGTTCACACGACATCGTGCCACTTTTGTATCGACAAAATTATTAAAATACTAACTTGATACAGTTTACGAGTTGTCTGCTTCTCGGTTGAGCCTAAGTTTTTAAAACTGGGCACTTATATAATCGCTTGATATAGGTTATACAATTGACGGGAAAAGGACAGATTGTGCGCTACACGCATTTCACGGCGAAAGACGGATAATAGCCTAAAGGCTGACATAGATGTTTAGCTATTATTTCACAAAGTGAAAGTTTAAAGAGATCTTACACTGGACAGAAGCGTTGTCGGCCATCATAGGAATTTATGACGGCTCAATCTCGAAATACTGAAAATTTTTTGTCGATGATGCGTGAAATATTATTTTATTTATTTATTGAATGCTAATGTTCAATTGAGTAACATCGCACACACACTGACATGATCATCACTGAAGTAATGGATTGCTTGAAAGTTTAAGAATTTTTCACCTTACAGCTGAAGTCAAATAAATATTGCCAATGAATCACTAAATTTGCACTAGACCTTGATTCAAATTCATAATTGCATGAATAGCAACCTGTTAATCAGAAATTCTGTTCAGGTTGCCATTACTCACTTTATTATAGTTCACATAATAAAAATGCATGTAACATGTGATTAAATAAATAATATAATTCCATGATGTCAGTTTGTTGCCATTCTGCTATCTTATTAGTTGCAGTATATGTAATAGAATGCAAAATCATTGCATGCTGCTACACAAATTAGAGAAAATCTAATGTATATTTGAAATAAACAGATGACGTTGAATTTGCCCTTCTTCGATACTGTTTGGTATATGCATGTCCACTAGAGGGCAGGATGTGAAACATTAACTCTCAACTATAGTATATCCCTCAAATGTAAAAAAGTAAGATAATACTTTTAGATAAAAAAGTTGAATAAAAACGTGTTACCATAACGCAACAGCTATACCCACAATCCAGCCCCGACTACATTTCAATGCTAGCATCTGAATAAGAGTTTGACAAACTAAAGGGCATGATGCAAATGTATGAAGAATGTGAAAGTTAAATAAAGTTTTTATTATCATGCTATGTATAAACTAAAACCATATTTATCATTAAATTTGGCAGAGTATAAATGAGATAAAATAATCTCCCTTGTTTAGCACGATAAATGCAGCATCACATGTAACTAACATTACCGATTCTTTTGCAGTTCATTTCAACCTTTAATTTAGCAAATACAACTTTTAGGTTATAAGGTCTATATGAGATAATTACGAGGTTTTCGATAGCGATGTTATATATTATATAGTTTTATATACAACTTTTATACGATGGATGTCACTCTATATTTACACTTCAATTTGAACTCTGAGAAATTTGGATTTTACAAAAATTTGTTTCACTTGTTGTGTAAGAACTTAGATACACGTATGTTGAGATTATTTTCATCATATTTAGATCAAGCTGCCTCACACCGTGGTGCGATGCTTTGTTGTGGCTTGTACGTGTACACGCGATCCTTACATTTGCAATGCTTGATGATGGAATTAAAACAAGATCAAGTGCAAAAAAGTTCAGAACACGCGAAATCGCACGCAATTGCAACGTGAGTTCAGTTTACAACAAACGTGCTGCTGAATTTATAAATGACACATTGAGATTAAGATTCTTCTAAAATATATAATATTACTTGATTTAGATTTTGTATCATATTTCTTTATAAGTAATCTAAAATTTTTTTTAATATCCGGTCATATAGAGATTCAAAATATACTGATGGAGGTCCTGTCGATGCATGCTAGTCAACTGATCAACTATTGAATCAATTCCATAAATCGATTAAAGCAATCCGGACTTTCTACGAAATTATTCACATTAAGTATAGAAATATGTTTGTAGGTGTTTATCTTTGTGAAATTAGCTCATTTGTAGATGAGTTATTAATATGTTATTAAATATATTTATCAAATATATTTAAAAATCATACTCTCATTTGACTTTTATTTATTTATCTATTGGGTCTCTCCCGGTGATATTTAAATTTAATTTGCACATATTCTTTGAAACACCCAGTAAGACCACTTTTTTATGGTATGTATTGAATCCTGAAGAATTCAAGAATCCGTAATATACCATTTTTTGCTTCAAAGTTCACTTTAAATATGTTAGTTTCTCGTCCAAAGTGGAAATTCAATCTCTGTGACCTTTGAGTCCACATATAGAGTTTCGTTTTTAATATTACTTTTCTTAACATTTTCGTCGGTAACCGACCTTCAAATTTTGCAATTAAGTTCAGAATTGTTAAGTTTATAACCTGTGAAAGTTTCGGACGTGAAAATTCAAATAGGTAGTTTCGACAGGACCTCCTTAAAGCTTTCTACAAAAGCGAACCTATATTTTCGTAGAACCCATCGTTATAAAAATATCAAATACTTTATTACCTTAATATTTTAAGAATCAGTTAAAGCTTCAATTTCCTATACTTATATTTCAAAAATTATCAAGGTTTTCACAGATATAAAATTATAGACAAAAGCGTTTTCCAAAAAGAGCACTGGGTCTGAACTACTTATAGATAATTTTAATTGCAACTGTAATCAATGAGTTTCCCCTGTTCAACTTTACACTGTATAACTTTGACATGCAACAAATATGTTTTCACGTACACGCGCTAATTATCAATAAAATATTATTTAAGACAAGAGTTCACTTACTCCGAAGACATGCGACCGACCAATCATGGAAAGAATATTTTATTTTGAGAAAATTTAAAGAATCACGTTACCTCATTTATAGCGAACTTAGTGATTCAAATAGGCAGACTGTCTAAATAGAACTAAACGTCTTCATAGGAGTACTGCCTTTAAATATGCGGTGAGGTCACTCCGTCTTACCCCGGATTTGTGCACAAAGATATTGCTGTATGGTTTAACACGCATATTTCGAAAACTTGACTGACTACTTTATGCACACCAAACGCTTATTCGTTCAATGCATTTTTTTTGAAAATTAATTTTAACTATTATTACCCTCCTCCATTAATTCTTTTGTATTACTAAACTACAATTGGTATATCATTTAATAATTTTCCAAATACTACTTACTTCCTACTATAAGTTTTTTTTATTTTTTTAATCGATACAATGCATTTTTTAAAGGTTGTGGAAATATCACTTGTTCACATTTATTTTTATACAAACAAAACCATAGGCTTGGGCAGGCATGTTTATTTTAAGAAATTATACTAAATTTTAATAGCATATTTTAATTATGACAACTGGATTCATAGTTCCAGTATGTTAAATCCTTTGCACTTCAAATTTTATCCTTGTCGTGTAGAAAAACCGGAGTACAAATATGTATGTTAGTAATGTTTTTTAGTTTCTCAAGATCACACGTGTTCCGAAAATTTTTTTTTGTTTTTGCTGATGTTACAGTGAGGTACAAGGTTTATGCAATTAGCTGATTAGCTACACGGACAAATTCATGAAGCTTCATGTTCTTTTTAAATGTACAACACTGCATATTGAAGTGATCGATCAAGAAATATCAACGTCAGCACCATTATCTCATATTTGCGATGATGACGACGGTCTTGAGAAAACCTTTATTTGGATACGTCCCTGGAAGATCATCGTTTTTGTTAAGTAAACTCATTCATAGAAAATGACAAGTTAAATTTATAATTTCAAAGAAAATGTAACAAGCAAAAGCTATTTTTGTCTGCTTTAAGAAAACTGATAAAAATTTTGTAAGACATGTAAATTAAGATTTTAATTTTTTACCGAATACTGTTTTTTCGAAACTTTGTTGGGTAGGTCGATACACTTGCATCTCGCGTGTAAAGCCTTGAACAGTCATGCTAGAATTATATACAAATTACACATTCCTAATTAGACAAGATCTAATAACATGTAATTTTAAATATAAAATTATTTATTTACGACCACATTGAAGATTTTCTTAGTCGTATCCACCAAAACACAACATGTTACTATTGTATCACATTACATATGTGTAATGTGGTAAGCTAAAAATCGTAATCTTATATTATATAATATTATCAATGTAATATATTAATTTCATATCATTTTATTAAAACGAATAATTGAAATGTTTATACTATGTTATGATAATACTCATGTTATGGTCATTATATCGTAATATTACTGCATTGCTATGCTAAAGAAACTGTTTTTGTAGCAAGTTATATCAGTAAAATATCATGTTAATATTTATTGCATAGAAAATTACTTGTTACAATCAACGTGCATGTACCTACCGTGTTCAATTCCTTGTTATAAGTAATTTTATTAATATTATTTCATTTACTAATGTGTATTTGCTTGGGATTTATCGATCAATACTATTCGAAGAATATGGCAATACGAAAAGAAAGAATGATCTGTATGCAGCTATATGCATTAGTACAAAATTTAACCCGCATGCGATTATATTTTATAGGAATTCAATAAGATTTACTCTGAGCATCCTAGTAAGTGAGTAATGCTCAAGAGAGTTAAAATCAATTTTCACATTTCGTATATATTTTAGATGTACTTCTATCGGATATACTTCTTTAAATTTTAATTTTTCTTTTATATACTACTTTCATTCGAACCGTTAAATGAATTAGAAGTCATGTCCGACATCCATTTCATTATCACCAGATTCGAGGACACCTAACGGTATGTTTTCATCATTTCTGATGCTGTGAATATTATACCATTTTATACGATAAATTTCACACACATTAGTGTCTCATATTTACTGCGCGCTCATAATATTCGTCGTTCCTTTAACTTGTGTATTTTACGAACGCCTTGAAGTTGTTTGGGGTTTTGTTTCACAATTGGTTAATAAAGATGGGACCACGTTCTCAGTATCAGCATAGTTACAAGATTCTACAAAATACTTAAGGCCATTCTACAATGCAACGGAACACGTAACACGAAACATATAAGCGGCGCGATATTCAATTGTATATTTACCTAATTCCATTGAATCCTCCAATCAAGAAGGAGAAAATCGTTTTTAAAACCGAGCGTTTACTAAGTCTCTACGGTCTTGGCTACGTCCCGGACATAGCAAAGATACGGAAGCGGTTCGAGGGTCGATAAGGATTTCACGGAGCAAGTAACGTGATGAGTAACATCGAGCACGTCCCGTTTCGTGCACCATAACGGCTTACATGAAAAAAACAATTGCCCCGCCAATATTTTCATGACGAGACGTAGCTAAAATCGTAGAGACTTAGTAAACGCTCGGTTTTAAAAACAATTTTTTCTTTCTTGATTGGAGGATCCAATGGAATTAGATAAATATACAATTGAATATCGTGCCTTTTATATGTTCCGTGTTACGTGTTTCGTTGCATTGTAGAATAGCCTTTAGTAGAAATAAATTGAGTCCACTGTTACTTATCAGACAGTACAAACAAATGATCAATGTATGTTTAACATATTTAAATTAAATAAATGTAATGCTTTGAATAAATAAAATATTTCGGTTTTGAAAAATATCTGAATCATTCTTCTTATGTGAATAACAAATGAGACTCTTTGGCACATTTGATTACAAGTTATTAGTACTTATTACTGTGGTGAAGATATTGATTTGAATAACATTTTTTCCCCTTTGTCTTTCGACAAACGATTATGATGTAACGTGCTACACGTTAGATGAAAATATTTATCATGTGATATTTACATTTTTGCTATTGACTGAGGTACAATTGTCGACCTTATGACGTAAATCGATGTGGAAGGAATTTTACATATTTATAAAATTGAAATAATCTGTATGCTCAGATGAGTTTATTGAAACTGAAAGAACAATGGTAATATATCGCTAAATAACTATGATTGTAGAGAACCAAAAACTAAATATCGTAAGACAGTGCGAATAAAATAAAAATTCATATAGTTTTTACGTCAATGCTTATTTTTTCTGAGTGTCAATAATTTGTGGTCTGACGTACATGTATCTTACAGCGTAGACTTCTGTGTTCGCTCGAAGGTCGTAGGCTTATTCAATTAATTTTTTTGCTTATTAAATTAGGGAAAACATATCCTACACTTCAATATCATACACGTTAAACAAGTAGCATTTAAGACGTGTAGAATATGCAGATGTAAAATATTTACGTGTAAAATATATGCTTCCTATTAACTTATGTAATGTGATAATTTTTCTAAAAAGGCAGGATTCGTGTATAACATGATATGTTAGTAAGTCTGTATTATCTTAATGAATAAATGTGTAGTGTTTTAAAAAAATGTATATATTCGTTAATAACCATTCACCAGATATTGTGAACTTAATTACACATTAAGATGCACGTATAGCGTAAAACTTACAATATAATATTAAACATCGATTTGTGTAAATATATAATACATAATAAATTTATGAACGCGGAACAAAATATGTGTTAACGTAGGACACACAGGGTTATTTAGTACAAATGCACCACCTGAAGTAGCCCGTCCATTCGATTTCTATGGCAGAACCATATTCAAGGCGATGCGTTTCTACTGAATAACTCTGTAAGTGCAGCTTTGGTTTTCGCTATGACGAAGATAAGAGGTCATATTAAACAATGGTGAAAACAATTTGTAAATGTATAATTTAGATTTGAATATTTTAAGGTGTATTATATCATCATACGCTAAAATAGAAAGAAAAAAGAAATTCGTTCTCTTAAATTCAGGAAGTGACCGTTGATATTTTTTTAAAGAAAAATTGAGTAATTTCTGCTACGATGAAAGAGCTCAGAATGTGGCTGTCAAGCATCCTTGTCGTCATGCATCTAATTTATGATATTTGGACACTAGTCATCGAACTTTATATATCATCTTTACAAAATGTGTTTAACGGCAAGGTCGTAGGGTCAATTCAGAGGTCCGTTTAAAAGTCTAGCATTCTTACTTGACCATCATTACGAAATATCTTATTGCCTTCAGCGTGTTTTCACTCAACTGTTTCATAGTTCCTGGTGAAAGCCTTCATGATTACCGCGCAACTATTAACCAATTCTCTAATTGGTCTGGTGACAACTTGGACATTCTCATAGGGACAATGTCTATGTCACTTCAAATCTCAGATTTTAACTTACCTTTGAAACACTGCATTTAATTGTAATACGTGGCAATAATCATTTGTAGAAATAAAAAGTTATAATTTAAGGTAAGTAACTACTAATGATAATTGTTTGTACAAATACTAAATAAACTATACAATATTTTGTTGCGAGTAATTCGCGACGTAATATTTAATCTATGTATCGCCAAAATTGTGTTTATCGATACAGTTTATATTTATTAATTTTTAACTAAAAAATTAACAATTTAAAAAAATGCATAATCATACAAGTTTTTTAAAAAATTACTAGTAATCATTATTTCATATTTAAATTAAACAAACGTAGTGATTGAATCTTACATTTTAAGATGCTCGTTGTGTTTATAACTTTGTTCTTACGTATTTTCGCCTGATCTTATATCCTTTAAGAGTCAATAAATGAGTTATAACATACATAATATCATCATGCAATTAGTGGGTCCAGCATATGTCAATTTTTCATATTAATATTAAATAAAAATGAAAAAAAATACTACAATTACGATCATAAATTTCAAATCCACGCAAATTATTGAGTTACTAATCACTCATGATATAAAAGAATTTTTTTAATTCAAATACTTGTTTTAAGACTTTAAGAGTCCACGCAACGAAGTTCCGTATATTTTAAAGAAGATAGAAAATTGTCATAAATTACAATATAATCATGATAAAAAGAAGTGAGATATATTCAAGGCGTGGTAAAATGCTTACGTAAAGATCTTTGTAAGTTTAAAATAATAGAATGTCGTCGATCTGCTTTACATTGCAAATGCAAGTATGTAACGAAGTGTATTATTTCCTATCTTTTCCATCGTAGTCACTTTTTACACACTTATATGCAGGTGTGTGCTATTTCCACGTAGTACAACGTAAAAACAACACACTTATAAGCGCATAAAGGATAGGAAATAACACACTTCGCTAAACACTTGAATTTGCAGTGAAGTAAAATACTCAATATTATTCGTGCTATTGCAGCGTCGGAATTCATCAACAGTTTACTCCCTTTAAGCTGCGGTGTGAAAATAAAGACTGTTTTTGATTTGTTCGTCAGTAATATCGATATCTAAGTAATTATACATGATATTTATTCTGAGAACTCTCAGTGGTAAACTGGAACTCTATGGATAAAAAATGTGTATGTCTACCGAGAGTTTGTATCAATTTGAGAGACGTGCCTCAGCTTTGGTCTAAATCTATCAATTATGGGTCCAAAAGTATTCAAGTTATTAGCCCTTGATATATTGAATACAAGAGTATCTTTATATTCTTCTTTTTAAGCTTAATTATAGTCCCTTGTATTTCTACGCTTATCATTTGTATAAATTTCAAAAGCTTAATTATCATAATTGGGATTTTTTCATTGCGTTAGATTCAGTTTTAATTCATTCTTATTTATCTTACAATCAGCTTCATACCATGGCTTATTGTATTTGATTCTATTGTCAGTTGTTTTATGATGTCGCGACCTGCTGTTCAATATCCGCGTTATCCTGAGAGACCTCGTGGCGGATGTCCCGTTTGTCATATAATTGTGACAAATTAGTTTCTTTTCTTGTCTATTTGATTTAAGCTGTACCAACTGTAGTCAGTAACACTTTTTCCTGACGCACCACGAAATGTGGGATGGGCTGGGATGTCACCAGAATCTTGTGATAACCCGCTATTTACCGGACCGATAACCACTAGGTAACCCGAAAATTGTCTCGTAGGGTTTTTGGACGCTATATTAGCCAAGGTCTGAATCTATTCGCTCAGAACCTTCCCATTCCTTTCCTTTCTGGCTGTATCTCCAATGGGGGATGAGCCCAGCCCCTCAGAACCTCAACTGGTACAAGGATATCAAATTGAGCACGACTGTGATCCTGTGGTTGTGCGACCCCGTAGAGCAACTTGGAAAACCTGATCCGAAGTACTTGGTCATGGACAAATGCACCGTCGGCAAGATTGAGATCCTGTGTCGCTCATGTCATGGCTGTCGAATATGTTCAAGGAAACCAAGCTCGCAGTATTCATGCCTTTAGAGTTCCCAGATAGCCCGCGGCTACCAGGTCTACCTTAGTTCACCTTATCATTGTCGAGGTATGATCACGGTAACCCGAATCGCACGGCTACGAACCTTGACATCTCAGGAAATAGATCCGATCCTCCCAACCGAGTCTCTCTCTATTCCATACATCCGGCTTAATCGCTACTTTTGCCCATGTTCTCCAAATGTTGAACTGTGTTGTCAACCGTACCATTAAGAGACTCGGTCGAGTCTCGCGCCAAGTGCAGGCAACCGGCTGTACAGGGCACGGACCGCAGAGACTCATTACCCGAGTAACTCTTATACCTGTGCTTGGACTCAAATATCTTAAGAACCGCTATATATGAGAAAAATTATTGATACATTCACTATAGGAATTGACGGTTCTCAATCAATTGCTACAAAGATCTGTTGGAACTATGGTCTTATTTTGATAAGCCCGCCTAATCACAGAAGTTCCTAGTAACTTTGTGTTCATATATTGATCTCAGGCACAAACTAGAAAGGGGTCTTCTAATTGGTCGCTTGGCGAGCGTTTGTTTTTATATATCCCCCAAAAAACACTTAGTGTAAAAAACTGTGCCAAGTACAGGAGTGCTGTGAATTCCTCTAATAAAAAGTATTGAATTAAATTATTGAGGCCAAGTACTTAAGTCACTAAATGTTTGCCTACTATATGATCTAACACTGGCCCATCATTTTAATTGTATTTCCAAAATTTCCTTTAATATTTTCGCTACTCTTTTACATTACTGCTGTTTTCCGTAGTGGATTATGATTTAATTGTCATTTAATAATTAATAAAACTTTAGGTGGTTCCTTATCGAGTAATACTTGACGGATCCGTACCAGGAATTCCAAAGTAGTTACTTTAAACGTACTATTTACTTTGACTTCCACGTCCGAAACCAGATACAGGAAACTACTGAGAGGAACACCTGGACACCCTAGACTTCCACGCCCGACACCTAGATACAGGAAATTACAGAGAGGAATATCTACACCCTGGACTTCCACATCTAACACCTAGATACAAGAAAGTACGGAGCGGAACACCTGGACACCCTGGACTTCCACATCTAACACCTAGTTACAAGAAACTGCAGAGCGGAACACCTGGACACCCTGGACTTCCATGACTGACACCTAGATATAGGAAACTACAGAGAGGTATACCTGAACACTCTGGACTTCCATGACTGATATCTAGATACAGGAAACTACGGAGAGGCACACCTGGACACCCTGGACTTTCACATCCGATACCTAGATACAATATACTACGGAGCGGAACACTTGAACATCCTAGACTTCCACGTCCGACACTTAGACACAGGAAACTACGGAGAGAAACACTTAGACAACCTGGATTTCCATACCTGACACCTAGATGCAAGAAACTACGGAGAGGAACACATATACACCCTGGACTTCCACATGTAACACCTAAATACAAGAAACTACGGAGCGGAACACCTGAACACCCAGGACTTTCACGCCTGACATTTAGATACAGGATACTACGGGGAGGAACACCTGAACATCCTATATCTCTTAAAACTGTTACCTAAAATACGAGAAACTATATCGAAGCACACGCATACGTACACCCATACACGTGCGCTCCATATGAATGGTATTAAAAACTTAATAATTCTACACTGTTGTGAAAGCACCCTTATACTATCTGGAAATTCGGTGTGAACGGTAGCTCACGTATAAAGTGTATTTGATTGTGTTGTGTATTCGTAAATTACCAACACCATCCAGAGTATAAATAGGTAAAGAAGGCAAAGCAGGCAGTGCCACCTGTCGTGTAAAAAAGTAGATGGACGTGCGAAGACGATGACGACCGATGACGACGATGACGACGACGACGACGGACCTGAAATAAAATCATCTCGCTCGACATGTGAATACGTCCTGATCCCATATACTAATCGTATTGAATTTGGTGGCAATCAATTCAGAACCCTTGATTTCTATAGTGAATGCATCAATAAATTTTTCTCACATACAGCCGTTCATAAAATATTTGAGTCGGAACGCAAGTGCAAGAGATGCTTCGAGTAAAGAGTCTCGGCGGGCCGTGCCCTGTACGGCGGGATGCCTGTAATTGGTGCGAAACTCGACCGAGTCTCTTGATTTGAATCCCCAATCGCGAGGTGCCTGTATAAAGTCTTTAAACTCATAGTTGACGCAGAAGCCTCGGTATCAGTAATAAAATTTAAAAGTCTGAACAATTATGAACTTACTAATAATAATCGAATCACACTCAATGGAATTACCCCAAACGCGCGAATCAAAACTCTTGGTGAAACAAAAATTCCACTTCAAGTCAATAATAAAAACTCTAGTTACGAAATTTCAGGTTATCAATGCTCACACTAACATGCCTTTCGATGGATTGTTAGGTTTCGACTTTTTCACAGACCAAAAATGTAAAATCGATTATGGAAATTTGAGAATTAAAATCTAACAGATTCCTAACACTTTATTCCTCTTTACCAAAACGTTTCTCAGTCCAAACGTAATGCAATGACCACAATCAGCGCCAGGTCTGAAATGGTGATTTAGGTATACATAGCAAATCCCCAAAGCCTAACCGAAGGCATTGTATCAGCACTAAAACTGAATAATGATCCACAACTGATGATCGCACATGCAGTTGTTCACGTAAAAAATAATATAGCCCTAGTCACGATCGTAAACATTTCAGGGGAACCTAAAATATTTCAAAAACCAACGCTCAACATTTATCCACTCCGTAAACAAAGTGATGTTTTTCGACTCGCTCCAAATCAAGACAACAATTGCTTAGATAATAGATTAAAGGTCTTAAAAGGAAATTTACGTTTAGAACCGTTAAACTCTGAATAAAAGGAATTAATATTAAGATTATCTACAGAATACAATGATATTTTCCACTTACCAACAGACTTACTAACGAAAACTACTACCACGTCTCATTCCATAAAAACTACGGATGATGATCCAATCTATGTGAAATCTTATCGATATTCAGAAGTGCATAAACAAGAAGTAGATGAACAAATTAATAAAATGTTATATCAAGAAATCATCAGACCGTCAATGAGTCCATGGTCAAGTCCTCTTTGGGTTGTACCTAAAAAATTAGATGCATCGGGTGAATGTACCTAAATGGCGAATAGTTATTGATTATCGTAAACTCAACGAAAAGACAATTGGGGACGCTTACCCCCTTCCAAACATTGATGATATCCTAGATCAGCTAGGTCACGCGTATAATTTCCCTACTTTAGATTTAGCTAATGGATTCCATCAAATCCCTATGAATTTAAATGACGCACAATATTACTCCCATAATCTAGAAATGTTAGTAAACGATTATAAACAAATACAGACTCTCTAAAAATCTCAAATTCAAGTTATAACTAATACGATAAAAACTTTCAATGGTTCAATTAGTTCCTTGCACAACCAGGAATGAGCAATGAACCGCAATATGAAAAAAATGAATGAGTTCTCAGTAGAAACAAATACTCAGCTCTCGACCCTTCGCATAGAATCAGCACTAAATGACAAAGCTTCAAGACTTTTAGTCTTATGCTCTACAATCTCCGGGGAATATGATCAGTATATAGAAGCAATAAATGTAGGTAAACATAATATTATTTCTCCCTTAATAATTACTCCATAAATCCTTCAGAAAGAATTAAGATAATACCATGGTGAATCTGAATTAATAATGACTCCCGAATCAAAGAACATTCCCATAATATACAATCTTCTGGATATCCAATTAATAGCAGTAAATAAGATTATAATTTTTGCATTGAGTGTGCCATTAGTAAAAACCTTAGCCTACGATCTTTGTCAATTAATTCCGTTACCAGTCCAACGTCAAAATAGTTCAGTTTTTGCATATATAGAGCCAAGACATCCTTATCTCCTTATGTCCCAATCCAAAACCCATTTTTCCAGTCTCAAATTTCTGTCAGAGTGCCAGGAGTATCTTAGCGAAAGGTACGTGTGCTTCAACCTGCAAGGTATCAAAACCACGGACCAGCCAACTTCTGAAGCCTAGCTCTTATCTCTTCGCATCAATCGTATTCGGAGTTCCTGCGAAAAAAAGACAATCAGAGCTGTCATCAAAACATGGAACTACCTAGACCGCAACCAATGGATTTACGTATTACAAAAACTAATCAACTTAACATTAATCTGCAAAAACACAAGTGATTCCCGTGACCATACAGAGGATTTTTTCCCCCATCAAACTGGGACCATAAAAATAGATAAAAGTTGCAAAGGGTATACGAACTCATACGTCTTGGAAACAACTAGCCATCACGGTAAAAACATAAGTTATTATATTCCAAACGCGAATGTTTTTAATGATATAGACTGCGAAAAGGAAGAAGAGGAAAACCATTTCACACCCTTGGATCTACAGCCAATTCAATTGACTAACATCGATCTTAACGATCTCAAATTCGCAACCAAAATACTTAACGAATTCGACGAAATCCTCGCCAAACGACTGATAACCCCATTTATTATCACTCATACTCAGTGGTACATAATAGCCTTATGTGGAATTGGAGCTATAATATTCCTTGTCATCTTCTGTTATTGTTGCCGTTTGTGTGGATGTTTACGATTTCTAAAACGATTCTGCTGCTACACACGTGATTCACACACTGGAGAAACCATTCTGCCAATTATCAAGAACTTTATGAATTGCGCGTTTGACTCAGAAATTCATAATCAGCACATTATTCCAAAGAGAGAAGTCACACATACTGCAAGTAGACGATCCTTACCCCCAACACCAGAAACCATGGAATTATCATTTCCACTATTAATGATGGATGATTCCGACCTGGAAGTCAACTCCACTGCCGTAGCACCAGAAGCTCATCAAAAGTACTGTAAAACACGGATGAGAAGTCGACACAGCACAACACCAATATAAAATTTACACATAGTTCAGCTATTGTAATTATCTTATATGTATAATCCAAATTCTAATTACAATACCATTCTAATAATCTCATAATCTAAATTAGCTATACTATTATAATCATTTTATGCAATTTAATCTAGTTATTGTAAAGGATTGGAAAAATACTTTCCAATCTTAAATAGGGGAGGTGTTGTATAACCCTCCGAAGTATTATATTTTTACAAATTTTCTATAAACGTGACCAACCTATAGTGAATGCATCAATAAATTTTTCTCACGTACAGCCGTTCATAAAATATTTGAGTCGGAACACAAGTACAAGAGATGCTTCGAGTAAAGAGTCTCGGCGGGCCGTGCCCTGTACGGCAGGTTGCCTGTACTTGGCGCGAGACTCGACCGAGTCTCTTGATCCCATACGCCTTGAAAACTCCTTATTTGTTAATTAGAGATAGCTATTTACAGTATCCTATTCATCAGATTTATTGTTGCTTCTTTTTCTTTACCCTCTATTTTGTTTATTTGCAACATAAAAACCTTTGATAGAGGTTTCTGTTTGTCCCACCTCGAAGTCACACTCGTTCAAATATGTAATTCTCTCTATTTTAATAAACAGGGCCAACATGGATATTCTTTGTGCGATAGAGAACAATTGCAATGTTCGTTGCGTTGAAGATGTTGGAACAAATTTTCGAACAGGAAAAACGATGGAAAGAGAAGTATGTGGAAAAATAAAAAAAAAGATAAATAAAAATTCTTATGAAATGGGCCCCTCACACCGACAACCTCCGACATTGTCGAAATTCGGTACAGGTTAGGCGTAAAGAACCACGTTCTTCAACGGTGACGAATGACGCTGCCCGTCGATCAATGCGCAAAGTGTTTCAGACAGAGGTGATTGAAGTTATCAGGTTGGTATACAGGGCACCTTTACTTCAAGTGGAGTAGCATAAGCGAACGCAGGCGGACGTGACTGTTCCTCTACAGAGCGCAGTAAGGGATGCCGACACCAACCCACGACACGCCACCGGTCAAACCGTCTTACGTATTTACTATGGAGTTGACTGTGATAGCAAAGCGATATCACCAAAGAAGCAATAGTCCAACGAAATTAGCGGAATTAGTTACACAGACATAAAGAGAAGATCACGCAACGAAAGAGTGTGAGAGAGGGTGGAAGGGAGAGAGAGAGAGAGAGAGAGAGAGAGAGAGACAGGAAAGAGACTTGTCGCGGTGGTAAGGTCGCACGTGGCCAGATGGATGGGTCTAGGAAGCATGAATACCCCAAGCCGATAAATTCCCTTCTTAACAGTAGTAATCAATGCGTTATATGCACATGCTGAATGGGTTTCAAAAATCAAATGATACGAAACGTCTAGTTCTACATCTATGAACCTGGTATCCCTTGAGTGCGAGAGTGCCCGCACAGGCCAGTGCGTTTTCCATGTAAATACTCCTTTCTTACTTGGACTTATATTCATCTGCTCGGTTTGTCACTTACGAGCTCTCGAGAAGAAGAAGGGCTCCCTGATTTATGTATTTATTGTATATATTATAATATAACCTTTTTATTTCTCACAAAGTGGTTCTCCAACTCGTGTGAGTTAGGCATGTCAGCACTGTCGGTTGTTATGAATTTAAGTTAGGGTAATAAGCGAAACGAAAGAAATAAAGATGAGGTTTTGTTTACAAACAGTGAAACCAAAGAATATATTGTCCTGAACGGTATACAAAGATTTTTTATGTAGGTTCAGCCTAAAGGTGCTGGATATTAGATATGAGAGAACAGTGTTAAAGCTGCATAAAAAAATATAAATGCGTTAATGGAAACATAGCATATTACATACTACTAATTGCGTGATGAGATAAATATTATTAATCTAGCTCCCCGTAATTCATGGTAGTAGCTTTCAGAACGTACTGGTAGACTAGGGATATAGAACCGTGTCGAGAACCGTGTATCTGGCTTCTAGAATATAGTTCAAGAGTTGATTTGTTAAAGTGCCCTGAGTCATGCCAATGAACATCTACTATAATATAAACTATGCTCAAAAGGGTTAATCCAGATTGCATAAAAGTTGCGCTGGTGAACAGTATCTGGTATTGCTGAATATGGTCACCGGGTTAACTTGATGAATAGATTAATGGTCGTGCCACCTTGCCTTTCGCTCAGATAGCGCGTCGACGCTCAAATAAAATTGGTTTTCAGAACATCTGGTAATACCACAATTCTTTCATAATTCTATTATGTATGTATAATCGTACTCTTTTTTATTTTATATGGAATTAAATCACTTTTATTAATTATTATAATATGGTAATAATAATTACAAATGTTTATGTATGTCATCATCTGTGTCATATTTGTAACCTTTAATTTTCCACATGAAAACGTGTAAAATTTTTTAATCAAATTTCAATATATCGTTTCTTCCGACGAAAGTCTTACAATAACACTGTTCTTAAACTAATATGAGTATTCAATAATATCTATGAAATAGCAATATAACAAATAAAATTATATATTTATGAATAAACAGTCAAAAAGGGATTTTAATTTTGCGCTCTTGACAATATACATAGGTATAACAAAATTGATACTGTACTTACAGCTTTTTATAAATTATATACACATTTAGATAAACTATCCATTCATATCACAAAATCGAATAATTTTTCCATATATTACTAATACTATTATAAAAAATTGATTTGTAACATTTTATTCAAACAATAATGCTTATGTCGTTCTTTATTCTATTACACACCCTTTATCCATTCTATTTATTGGTAACATTATTACGACATAAAGTATAGGTTTTCACATGGCGTTTTCAATTGCAGAAATTAAGTGCTCCAAATTTAAGGTGTATCCATGTACGTATTTTTTGCAAAGTCTATACAAAATAGTCAAGTATCCACGTTACACCATGTTGTCGGTCTAATCAAATTCTCTGAATCGAAAATACTGTACATTTATAAACTTAATATTATAATACCGACGGTCGGTAAGGAATGAATTTGAGCAAATCATTTCCGGTATATAGGAATTTCTTTCCAGCACAAAAAAGAAAATCGTTTCTTACAGCTGACATTTCAACCGCTCGATATTTCTATGAGATATCTACATAACCGATTCGATTCACCTTGAAATATATTTTATCGTACGGTAACAGTTTCACTTACCGACATGGTAAATACACTTATTGAATTAATCAATGGAAGCAAAGCAATCACGGAATATATGAACCACACGAACAACCCTATTGATGTGTATTTAATGATCCTATGAAAGATGAGCAATCTGCAACAAAAAAAGATTGAGAATAATACCGAAATATATTTGAAAAATTGAATGTCCTCATTGTATGAGTCCCCCTAAAATAACTTTATAATATATAATAGTATAAATGATCCTCAATTACGGTTTCCAGTTACGTCATATACAATAAAAAATATATATGTGTACATATTTTAAAGGATGTACATTATTTTTATCTGATCAATTTATATATTGCCATGGTTATAACAGCAATGCATAAAATTCTCTGAAAATGATTTTCGAAAAAACTTACTATAATGCAACAAGCAAGAATATCGATTGAATAATATTATTATATGATTATGCTTTAGTTTAGCTTCATATATTTAAAATATAAAAACACTGTTATTAAACTTTTCTTATAGAACAATACGACGGACCAAATACTAAACTTCTAAATTCTGTTTATATCATCTTATATGGTTTTTAATTAATGATATTTTTCAAAGTTACTATGTTGACCATGTTCGCAAAAGGTTTACAATCGTATTTTTATATTTCCGTTAGAATATTCATTACGGTATATCGTGTAAGATATGTATATAAGAAATGCTTTACCTTGCCATACGTTTTTTAGCAGCAGGTACAGTACTGAGGTCATCTTTGAAAATATATTGTCGAAGTCCTGCAACACATTTTTTCATATAATCTTCCCAATCGAAATGATCCATAGAGAAGAAGAATATATTTTTGTCTTCGTCATTCAACGTCTCCCACAATGTTCTAGTATTGTTATTCTTGAAAATCCATTTATTCGTACTAAAATATGTCGTTACCATACAGTACTTGTGAATTTTTTTGTAAATCTTTAACATTCTGAAAAAAACGAATACCATATTATACATAGCTTAAACAATTTCTTTTTTTTAAAGATTTCCAATGTATACGTATTCTTTGAAATATTTTCTAATAATATTTTTCAACACTTTGACTGTCACGTTACTCGTGTATGGATGACACCTCCATTTCACCAGAGACCATGTGCATATAGATTATATATATCACACGATGATTAAATACCCCTGAACTGTTAGAACTATTTAAAAGCATAACGTGGCAGTCAAAACTTTGTATTTAATACGACTGGCAAGAGGTTTTCAAATTTACCTGGTTTTATGCCCCGTAAGGAAAAGACCTACGTCAATAATAAGTGCAGGTAGTACGTGAAGTAAGACACTCAATATGTAATAGACGTAATAATTTTTAGCAACGGTTACACTATAACACCACATACTCCTTAAACTAGGCATTTTTTTCCCATATTTCATTGCTAAATTGATATACTGTCCCCAAGTCAAATTCTCGTTCCACGACGAATAATAATTGTAGATGGGTGGATTTGCTTCGTTATTCCTATACATAAAAGTATTTTTGGTTTAATTACAAATTGTACATATTGTGTCTAAGTAATTAGTAAAAAAAAATAGTAAACTCATGGTGGATGTAACATAAAAATCTAATAAATAGAAACAAAGGTCTTAAGCCACACAATGAACATAAAGCAATTTCATAAATCGTAATGCTATGGTTTAGAAAGAATATAAATAAAATATGCATTTATGTAATGCACGTTGTATAGACATTCCAATTTATGGGGCGATTCATTTAATATGCAAATGCTATTATATTCTGCGATTATATAACAACATGAATTATAATACATTCTATTCATATCAATAATTCAGTTATTAATCCAATTGCTGTACTATGTAATAAATTATAATTTCTCTATTGATTTACTATTAACAATTTGCATGTGACAAAATATCAATACATATCATATATGGCCTGGTAACTGATGAATCAAAATGCAAGAAAGTGTTATCGAACCGTGAAATAAGTAGCATTTTCATATATGTGTGTCATATAGTATAATCATGTAATAAAATACAAAAAATGTATGACATTTACAAAAATGCTCAATGAAAGTCAGATACATTTTGACAAAAATATATTTCTATTATAGTATTCCTAGCTTTGTACAAACTATAATTTTTCCGTGCAATAAAACTTACTTATTATTTGCGACGTCCCATGCAGTTGCGATTAACGCGTTAACAGAGTAATCAACTGGCACCAGTTCTGCCGTACAATCTGGATCGATATTGAGTGTCCTTATTAATCCAGCACCAGCACCAACAACTGCACCAGTTGCTCCACCGACATTATCGACCCATCCCTCAACTGGTTCAGCATAAGACGAGATCACTAAATAAAATAATACGTTTGAATAAGATGAACGATGGATGAAAAATTTATTTCAAAGGTGTTCTACAACTGATTATTTATTTGGAAAACTTTTGCTATGTGAAATTGTATGGTCGATCCAGGAGTTTAATATTTTTTTGACAATTGAGAAACAATGAAGTCTCTAGCAAGTGACACTGGCTACCATTTTTTTCAGAGTAATATTATACACCGAGATATATGCATTATATTTTTCAATTTTAAAATACACATTCGTAATTTTATGAGAAACTACACATGATTAGCTAAGCATTGCATTGTCTATGAATTGTCAAAAGAACACATTGAACTCACGCTCCGACCATATGCATTTCATGCCGGGCATCAGGCGTGCTATATCTATTAGATGCACAAGCGTTCTTCGCTTATTTATTATTTATCATTATTCAACTACTATTATATTCTATAATTGTTGTGGAAGATTATTTAATATGAATATTAATAATAATCTTAAAAATCATTGTGAAAATGTTTATTCGATAATTACTTGAAAATTATAATTATAATAAATAAACGACTGTAGCATACTTTACTTATTTTACAATCGAAAACTGTAGGTCCATCTTTGACCTTGGATGCATTTTAATGCATCATAAAAAACATTTTCCGGGGATACAGTATTTTCTTACAAGGAACATTACTTTAGTGTCCCCCTCCGATTTTGATGAAACTCAACTATGTTGTAGCGCATGAAAATCTAAGAGACACGTGTTTTTTTTATCGGCGGGAAAACGGTTTTAGGGAGTGAAATCAACTCCCAAAGTTCGGCATGTCGAGGGGTGGTAATGCAGTTTCACCTAGAAGGGATCCATCGATTTCAATGATACAAAAACTAAAATGTTTCTCATCGCGAGTAATGTAAAATGCACCTAGACTTTAAAAAAAAATTATCTCTTGAGGGGGTCAACCACCCTTCGATTATTCTTTTTTCACCCTGTTTAAAAAACTTACGAATGAAATTTAATGAAACACGTACCATTTGAAAGAGGAAGTAAAATTAAAGTTTACATGTTTTTGCTTTTTTGCGAGAAGTCACGTTGAAGGGGGTAATCCACCCCCTGTGTTCCGATGCATGAATTCCCATATAGGACCACTTCTCGCGTAATTTAAAAGTGTAAATTAATTTAAAATATTCTCGTTACTGACAGTCTATACACAATAAGTGAATAGTAATGTATTACCCGTAATTAAGGGGGTAAGTTTATTTAAAAGTTGAAGATCAATTAATTTAATTGTCCTCCCACTTTTCAGCTAGTGTATTGTTATTGAATTCTGATGTCAATTTACACTTAAGGAATAATGTAATTAAATTAAAATCTCTTACACATAATCAAATGTCATCTCCGAGGTATACGAACCTTTTCAAATATGCATGGTTCAAAGGCAATTACATAATAAAAAGACCAGAAGGATGTGAAAAGCCTGTTGATTTTGGTTTCGGTCAATCTTCTCAAGCATACTGTGAAGTACCCGGGTGTAATAATGTTGCTATTACAAGATGTGCATGGTACAAAAAATCTTTACGTTTGCAACATTTCTTCGATGATTTCCATTTCTGTACGAATTTCCAACCATGGTTGCTATAAACCATAACAGCAATGTATAGTTAATAAGAGAATTTATGTAAAAATGCTTAGCAATCAGTAAATAAAATAGAACTTGCGTTTAAGAAATTAATCATGAAAAAGAATTGTAAAACAATTTTTAAAATAACTGGATTAACGTTCACTAACGATGGGCGGAAAGTTAATATAATCTTTTATATACCAATGTGAGGCGATATTTATATCTGTATCCCGTGTCCGTAAGACGAGACCCGTTCGGCAAGCGCGAAACGATAGCGACGTCGTGCTACGCGTCATGGAGAGGGAACGAAAGACGAGGCAGGAGAAGGACCAGAGGCAGGAGAATTTCGTTAATATTCATTATTGTTTATCGACCGTAGTAACGAGAATATTTTTAATTAATTTACACTTTCAAATTGCGCGAGAAGTGGTCCTATATGGGAATTCATGCATCGGTACGCAGGGGGTGGGTTACCCCCTTAAACGTGACTTCCCGCAAAAAAGCCAAAACACGTAAAGTTTAATTTTACTTCTTCTTTCAAATGGTACGTGTTTCATTATATTCCATTCGTAAGTTTTTTAAACAGGGTGAAAGAAAGAATAATCTAGGAGTGTTTCACCCCTCAAAATACAATTTTTTTTAAAGTCTAGGTGTACTTTACATTACTCGCGATAAGAAACATTTTAGTTTTTGTTTCATTGAAATCGGTCGATCCCTTCTGGGTGAAACTGCATTACCACCCCTCGACATGCCGAAATTTGGGGGTTAATTTCATTCCCTAAAACCGTTTTTCCGTCGATTAAAAAACACGTGTCTCTTAGATTTTCATGCGCTACAACATAGTTGAGTTTCATCGAAATTGGAGGGGGACACTAAAGTGATGTTCCTTGTTGGTATGACATCCCGAAAATTAGTGTCTACGTTCGAAGTGAACATATCATATTTTTTATACGCCATGTACCATGAAAAAAGGTTATTTTTCAAGAAAGATATGGGATCAGTCCCTTGAGTAATATTATAGTTAACAAAATCGCCAGTTTGAATAATGACCTGTTAGGGTCAACATTTCTTTGTGTGCATTTGATAAATACGGCGCTACCTACACCAGAATGATACAATTTTATAAAACTCACCTATTGCAGGTCTAAATATTCCTACAGGAAGATCTTTTCCATATTGTTGAATAACTTGCTCAGCAGTGCACTTAGTGTAAGTATACGTGTTTGGAAAGTTGCCAAGCAACGCTGGCGTAATCGCATCCAGCTTCTCTTCGTTTAGACTTTGAACTAACCTAATGATATTATCTCCTGCAAGGAATTTTCATAACCCTCTGTTTGTTTTAATGATAATTATAACGCGGATATGTAATAAGTACGCAGATATATGATGCTGATCGAAATGAATACCTGTAATTGGTGGTGAGTAGAATTTTTCATCAATCTCTCTTAGATTACAATTGCTGTAAGCTGTTGAAACATGGATAACCGCCTGAAATAATGAATGTTGCTTAACTATAATCATATTTTCTACGAACACAAATTCTCTATGGTAATGATTTGAAATGCACAAAGACTATGCGACATTTGTATGCGCATCACCCTCGTGTACTTAGAATTAGTCATATCAATGACCTTGTCGAGATACGAGATATACTCCTAATTTTTCGGAAAAGTAAGTGCGATAATTATTTTTTTAAAAATTGTTTCTACATAACTTGTAGTTACCTTCAGATTACGTATGCATCTGCATAATTCCAATATTTCTTTAGTTCCACTAATGTTTATGGCTACCGCTTGTTTCAATTTCTCGTCAAATCTGACTGTGGCGGCAACGTGAAAAACGGTGGATATTTCTCGCAATAACAGTTCTCGGTCCACTGGCGACAAACCTAATCCTGGCAAAGTGCAATCACCTTCCACTGCTATGATTCTATGACGAAATTTTGGCATTTCTTTTTTCAAACGGTCGAACATCTGGAAATTTATGTAATTTAACGTGTTACTAGTATCACTAGTATATATTATTTCAAAAACAGATTCCGCTTGAAAGACAAATAGGAAGTGATATTAAAAGGTCAAATGTACATCTATGAAATAATTAAATAATCAATAATCACATAGATGTTGCATTATTGAAAAATTGCTATTAGCATGCAATCAATAAGTTAATAAATACTTATAATTTTTTGGCTGTCAATCCTTTATAAAACTGTATTATACGTTTAAAATTATACGAAAAACTGTACATTCAATAATTCCTCATATTTCTAACTTACTTTTTTATCGGTGCAAAACATTTTTTTTTTCTTAAACACATCATCCTATATTACTACATTCGTTACAGCATAGAACTGATAAACTGATTTATTTGAGTCACGAACGTATGTCACTATGTGGTATTGTCTTATACATTCGCATTAACAAGAATGAGTATACGAATACGATGCATTATACAACAACTTTTCGCGTGTGCTCTACCATAACCGGAAGTGCTGGACACCTTCAAATATTGCCGTACCATCTACATCCATAAGTTAACGAAACCTATTTGTATAATTATTATATAATAATTTCATACATTTTCATCAGTTCTAGTTAAGCTATTACCGTTGCTCTCGCATTAAAAGAAAAATAATTTTTATCTGCTTTCTAATTCTGCAGTGTGTCACTTGCTATTTTGGACGAAGAACCGATAATGGTCCATGAAGGAGCAGATAATCTATAATGTATCAGTGGGTCCATGAACTTATAAATCTTATGAAAAAAGAACAATTAAATTATAGCAGCGAACAAGCTTTTCGCGAGATGGAACATATACAGGGTTATTCACGGCAAACGCATCAGCTGAAGTTGGTCACAAATGCGTGATTTCATTAATCAGAATAGTGTAACATCATTAAAGGAATTAAAGTTAACATCATAACATTATTAGCATCACGAGCTACAGAATGTTTCATTTGTTTAAGAAGGTTCTCGATTATCGTAATCGTTAAATCTAGTCCAACTTCAACTGGTACGTTTGTGGTGATTGACCCTGTATGTGTTTTACTGTACCGTAATATCTTATGGATCTGGCTTTGCAATAAAACTCAGTTTCTGAATGCGTCACTCTAAAACTGAAAGTTTTCTATTTAAGTAAACGTTACGCTGTTAAGTGCATCCAAACTTGATATTTCATACATGCATATATGTACATTTATTCCAACCAGATCGTTTCCTCATTTCACACATCTCAAAGTCGCATGTGCAAATACACATAACGACTTACCACTGGTGTGCTGTTGCGTATAGAAACGAGTTATTCCGAAGCGACTATGATCCTTTTTAATTTGACAAATCATGTTGACCCAGCTTATGAAAAAGCAGTTATGTAACAATTCCATTCGGTACCAGATTCATTAATGATACTAAAGAAACTCATTTTAAATATTGACCTTCTTTGCGACATTAAAAACACTAAAAAGATTTTTGCAACTATGATTGGTTCTGTTTATTTCGTCTTAAAAAATTCAGATACAAAAGCAATGAAAATGTTCGAGCAAGATTATGTAGGATCTTAAAGATTGGGGAATCTGAATTCTAAGTTCCTTGCAGTGATGATATGACTAATAACTATTTAACAACTGACTAATAACTGTACAAATAAAAATAATCGTTAATAACGCTTTTTGTTATTAATTTTGCATGAAAACATAATACAGCTTGTTTTATTTTATTTTGAGTGATAAGCAGATTCAAACCAGTCGCAGTTACAAATAAGAACTTTCTTTGGAAAACAACGTGGATTTGAAAACGCATTATCAAAATCGGCAAAACATGAATTTTACATTGGATTAGAGATTCTCTGCAACTTTATGAGGACTATCGCATGTTTAATAAATATTTTATGCTGTTCAGAATAACTAAAGATTCAAAGTTGCCAAAAAATAAGCTTCATCTGTTTCAATTTCCTGTTTTTTGGTTTCAAGCTTTTTATTGTGTTAAATACTTACGGAATCGTCGAAAATAGCTTCTAAGCGACTGTGAATGTTCTTGCCCTTCTTTGGTCGTATTAGAACATATATACTGACGATATCCGGGCAGCTTCTTAACAATTTTTCAATTAATACTTTTCCCAAAAAACCGGTTCCTCCTGTTACAAAAATGAACAATGATTAACTGTGTAATATTGTTTCAATGAAAATGATTACAAAAAACTACATTAATGTGTACCTGTGATAAATATGTTTTGATCGGCATAGAAATTTTGAATGGGAGTTCTCAAATCAAACATGCTTTCATCCGTAATTACTGTCATTCCTGAAACAAATTATAAATCACAATTTTATTATCATTTTTATCAAATTGGAGACGAAAAACAAATTATTTAAATTCAATACGTTTTCTTATTCTATTTTTGTTTTTCCTATAATAACTTGACGTTCGTCACACGATATTTACAGATGCAACTTTGTTCAAAGTACCTGTTATTGGATTACGAGAAACTAAAATTTTTCATTCAAAACAATTTTTATATTATACTCTTGCTTTTCCTTAAATACGATAAACCTGATCGAAGTATGAAACGGAAAGTTTCAAAAAAACAGTGTCATTGTCCAGCATACTATTTTTACGTTGCGTAAATCTTTTTCTTCATTTTTCCCATGTGCTTACGGATTACCAAGTTCCAAAAATTCCAACGAGAGTTCGTAGGAAAATACCCCGTCTGTATATGATAAACACAGAGATTCATGTAAGTAAACCTCCTTGACCCGTCAAACATCATCCAATGCACGCAATGCACTGCATCCACATACTATACTTATGGATTGTATATAGGAACCTGCAAGATCGCTTTCTCTAAGAGAATTGGGGTTAACAATTTGTGACAGTTTAATTATTTCTTCGTATCTATAAAATTCGTTCACGATTTCCGCGGTTGGCGATATATAGACGTCACGGGTCATTCGGACACCTATGCAATTTTTTTGTATAGCGCGCCCAGTTGTACTGTAATATGCAATTAATATATATATATATATAT
>JAYRCB010000359.1:1089815-1105037 GCA_036026315.1 Trachelus stipa
TGATTGATGAATACATGCATCAGGTGTACTAGCTATTGGATGCATCGAATAATACCAGGTATAACGTCGTATGTGCCAGTGTACGTCACTTTGGATGAGGAAACATATATAGATCTACATATAATTGCCAAATGACAAAATATTCCTCAGCAATAATAAAAATATAATCCTTAATTTCGTTAAGGTATGTGTGTATGTAAATATTAATAACAAATATCTACATATTCTTACTTTTTTTAACGACTATTAGAAAGATTACTATCTGTTAACAATTTATGTGGCAATCAGTAAAAACGGTTAACAAAAGACAGCTAGACGAAAAGAGTGGCGGATTGACCTAAAAAAGTATGACTTTCAGTAAAACTATGCTCATCTGACCTGACGGGACATTACACGTATGTTGTAAGTGAAACTTAGAAAGCAAAAATCTGAACAACTTTAAGCCAAGGCGTGGTATAACATGTACATACAGTGATCGTTAAGTCAATGACCGGTGTTTCAGAACAAGTACAGACTTTTTAAATAAAATGGGATATGTTATTGTGAAAAATATAGGATTTATTTTCTATCTACTCATCTATAAATATAAAGTTGAAAATGGAACACTTCCCCCTTAACTTCTTTAAAAACGAACCGATTTTCATGATTTTTTTATATTTAGAGGAGTACGGTCTGGCACGCTGTCGTAACACGCAAAGGTTTAAATAATCATATCTAAAAATGTTATAACTGATATTACGCTGTCTGTCCACCTGTTCATGATAGGCTCAGAAAATACTGAACGAATTATAATACTATTTTTCTATTATTTTTCCTTGATTCAAATAGCTTCCGGTTTGTTTTTCATCCACATTTTATCTCGCTATGACATTTAGAAGCGGAGTAAGAAACCACATATATCTGGTCATATTTGTTATTATTTTAGCCAAGGTGGCTAAAGGTGGTTCGATCGCTCGAGCACTTCCAGACACAGAAAATCGAATACTATTATTATGATGCTAGGCGAACCACCTTAACTGCATCTCATTTGATAATGAACTTCCTACAGTCTTAAAGCTACCACAACATTTATCCGGGTGAAACCGGAACAAACAGCTAATCCTTTAAAAAAAAATCACAAAAATAATTATGATGGATTTGTAATTTATACATATAACGAATACGAATATATAATATTATACTAATAATAATATGTTATATGTGCTATTGATATATGGTCAACGATTTTACATATGATTATTTTAATATCGACAAAATCTACATCAATGCCACAATTTTATAATGTCTTTACTGTGACATCATATTTTTTCAACAAGTTAAAATGAATGTCTAATTATTAGGGCGCAGTTCTTAGGAAAATCTTGCTCTTCATGACAAACCAAAATGTTGTCGAATTTTACTGTAAGTTCAAGATTACTTGAGAAGAATAAATAAATTACACTTATGATGTACCATATCTAGTATGTGACATCGTGTTTATGCAATTACGTGGTACTTGTGAATTTTTTAAAAATGGACAGTGAATAATTAGCTTTGTCATAATTTAAAATATAATTTATAATGATTGTGATTAACAAGCTGTTTTGTACAAACATACATATAAATACAGTTTTTTACATTAAAACGTCCGTACCATATAAAACCGGTGTTGCAAAAACCGTAAAAAGCCAATTACGTCAAAGTATTTACATTGTAATATAATCATCTACAACGCCATGGACTTCATTTACATTATGATCTAATGTTATACGAAATGCAAAGCAAGATTTAATTTAATTGTAAATGCGTATTCTCATCTCAGAATTAATTACTGATAACGTGACTAGCTGAACTACTGCTCGTTACATACAATATAACTAATTATCTTGCTAATTTAGATCTAAAAAACTCCAAGTGACGTTTTATACTGAAATTTTTTTTTATTCAGACGTATAAACCTGTTTTTTTTTCTAATGTTATGCATTTTCTAGAATTTCTCTCATTAACTGTTGCGTACTTACAATTAACTGAAAAATTATGATCCTGGTTAAACACTATATTTTCCAGTATCATTTTCTAATAGTTTTTATTTTTATTAATTTTAATTATAGGACGTTTAAAGAACTCTACGTTGTAGATACCAAGGTCACCTAAAATTCTAATGAGTCATGTGTCCCAAAAATTTCAATGCTTGAGAATATAATACGATTCATTCCTGTGAAAAAATGATTATATATAATCAGATATAAACTTTTTTTCTATCTGATCATGTTGAAAACTTTACAAGAATTGATTATGAAAATGTAAATTCTATATAAATAATATTCTGATAAAGTAGTTTTATCCATAAGGGGGTTCCTTACAATTATTTTAGGGAATATCGCTTGTATACAATTTACATTTTGTTAATGTACTTTTTTAATCTTTACATCTTATCAGTTTTAGACTAGTTTTAAATGTGATTATGTACAATTTTATGCAAATTTGTATGATTATATATATTCATTTCTTCCGTGGTTGGTAAGATTCAATTCCATGCTGCAAAGATTATATTAAACTTCAAGAAAAAGAATTAAGTTCCTAATACGGATAAGATTTCAACAAAATTTTACGCACTTATAAATTCATAAGAAATTGCTTGAGATACTTGACCTCATAAATAAATTACAAAGTAACGATATAAAATTATCGATTATATTCAGCTGTGGTAAAATACAAAGTTCTAATGGCAAACATTTGATTACGTGCAATTGTCTTCTAATCGACCAGTTAGCTGAGGCAATAAAATCCAAGGTTTTTAATGACTTCATTTCAATGAGATATATTTAGTCTTGTATATAACAATTAAAATATTCAACCTGAAATAACCATTTGATAGAATATTTAATGACAAACTAAATACTGACGAACAAATTTTTCAGCACAAACAATGTATAACGTAAATAAAAGCAAAGTTGACAATAAATAAAATTTCTAAATAAACGAATGACAATCAGTTCGTGTGCACGTGGATGCTTTTACACTTTCTCTAAAACAGTTATACGTAACTGACACGATTTTGCACGAGAACAAGAATCAATACTCACTGCTGCCAATTGATATAATTTCGTTATCGTAGCTGAAATACTTGTGATCGCTCAGGAACAAATTTGGAACAAGATTAGAACAATAAAGAAAACAATACACAATATTCACTTGCTCTTCGCTGGGAAGTGCATTCACGTGATACCACAGTCTTCCAGAATGCAACGCTGACGCTGTGGTCTGAGACTCTTATATAGGCATGCATCAAGTTATCCCTCCACCTTCTCCACTATTTCCACCTTCTCCTTTACTTTTTATTCTATTACACACTTGTAGATCTCATATAGTCCCACGTTGCGAGCTTCACGTGACAATTCTACATTAGTTCCATATGTGCTGTCTCAAGCTACCTGTTATTCTATCTCAGTCTGATTCTTAGTGTCTAGTTAGCAAAATAAAATGATATTATGCGATCGAAATGTTAACGTGCATTCTACCAGAGGTGATATTTATTTGCCTACAGAGTGGTATATTATGCGAGTGGTTAACCGCCAAAAAGATTATAAAGATATATAGTCGACCAGTAATATATTTTGAAGAACTAATAATTTGATAAGTGCAAAATTATGCATTATATTTGATTAGTGAATGAATTCACACTGCAAGATGTATGGTAAGTGTGTGTAATACTTTTTTCACTATATACAGGATTTTGTACGAAATCAGTGTCCTGAATGATAAACACATAAATTTTATCATGTTAATCATTCTTTAATAATATACATGGATGAACAGTGTTATTGAAAACTTTTTATATCATAGCAAAAACAATGATTTTCAACATTTTGACCGCTCAACGCAAATTATATATACATATATTTGTAATTACTCACAAATTACCTCTGTATATCCTTTTTATTAAATACAATTGTTATTATACAAAACTCTTAAAAGTTATTTAAGTAAAATCCAGCTAATTAAGTGAAAAGAACTATCACCCATATCTGGGTGACGTGGCGGTCAATGTATTAAATATATATTTGACAAAAATGTTAATATTCCAGATTTTGAGTCATTGCTTTGATTACATAATTCCTGAACGAATAAGATAAAATTGGTTTAATGCAAAATTGTTCTAATTAAAATTTTTTAATGTTTTTTCACTGTAAAACTCAATCTTCCGTTATAATAAGTATGATAACGCCTGTCATTGTCCTTTATTAGCTATGATGATGTATTATTAAGTATTTATGTGATCAAATTAGGCTTCAATGATGACAGATTAGTTTCTTGAAGTTACAGGATCATACAATTTTCGTCTTGATATAGACCCGATATAAATTGTTTAACTGTACTTTAAATAATGTACGTGTACGTTGTAATATATTTTCTGAATTTGACACCGATAACGAAAGTCCCCTTCGAACGTCCACCCATCGTCCATGCATCCGTTTGCCAGGCGGGCGCCATCCAATTCATTTTTCATCTTTGAAACACAGGCAGAAGATCGGTTGGATTTTCTGGATATAGGGAGAGCAACACGAGAATTACGCGAGCGAGAATATTCTATACCGCATGGGAAATGCAGAAAATAAACTATTGTATATCAACATGCTTGTTGACATAGGGCTGCTGCCGAGGAGCGTGAGGCAGCTCGAGGCACCTCGATCTGTGTTCCAAGACAGATTGCTTTGACAACAGTCAATTTCGGGAACTAATCATTCTGATTGATCGAGATCCTTATAGCCGATAACTCTTAACCTTTCCCTCGAGTCGTCCCTTTAAACTATATCGAGAGCATTTCTTAGCGAATCGACCTCCACGGCCGCTTTCCCAGGGCATCGACAGACAGCTGGATCCCACATTCTTAACTCGGATCAGAATATTCCTCCCCTGCCCTTAACTCTAACAAAACTACATCTTCGCCTGCTGTACAGCCATTTAACTCTCTCCAACAGGGCGCCGATATCTCACGCGGACCTCTGCCGGTCCGTGGAGAAATCTCCGCCTTGTACTCTCCTCTGCCGAGCAACTCGGCATGTCGAGATTATCTTTCCACGGCAGATTCGAGCACCTCGACCTCAACTCAACAATAACAAATCTTTCAAGAGCATTGGCGTAACTGTACGAATAAAACTGAGAGCGCAGCGTCTGAGCAGGGTGGCGACTCGAAGGGAACTAGAAATCGAGAAGGTTATTGAATCGGTAGCTATAATTGTCTTGTGACCTTGAGTCAAAAAATCACGTCACAACGTATAACCCCGAATGAAAATATAGAAGTATGGGATATAACAGATATCTCTGTTAAGTATGCTTAAAGTGTAAGCATTAGGGGATGATTCCATACATGGCATGGCATGGCAAACGTATATTACATTCAAATATAAAACTTATATACACTCATAATTTGATTTCAGCATTTATTTTATTATTATTTCTGTTATAATCATGAACAGGTTGAAAGAGACTTTTTGTAACACATGCACGATTTTCGCGTTTTCCGTACCTATTAAGCGGGCGTAAAGTACCAGTTTTTTTACTGGCGGGCAAAAAAAGTCGTCAGCGGGCAAAAAAAGTGAGCAGCGGGCAAAAAAAGTGAGTAGCGGGCAAAAAAAGTCAGCAGCGGGCAAAAAAATTTTTTTTTAAAAATGTTAATAACGATAGTTAATAATAAATATTACAACAATGTTAATAACAACTATTATTTCTAAATAATCATGGCTGTATAGTGGCCGTGTAAAAAAACAGCTAATTCACTCCCGCTTTATAGCCATGAAAAACGCGAAAATCCATACATGCGTCACAAAAACTATGGTGTGCACCAAGGCCTAAGCGGGCTTTTTGACCTCGTGTGGTTTGCAGTACTCGGTCTAAAAAAGCCTCCTTTACGCCCTTGGTACACAATATACTATTGTCCATGCCCGGCGATACCACTTAATATTTTTTAGTTTATTTGTCGAATCTGCCCAGATCAATGCTGAAACTCTTGTCAGAGTATCCATACTATACTACAAATTATGTATTAGGTTAGCAGCAGGACTTTGCTCATACTAGATATTATCATTAACCATATTAAGTATAATTAAACATTGATTAAATTTTGGAATTTTGTTATAATAAACCTGTTGTATGTTTATTCTATATGTAATTCATACTTTGAGAATAGTAAGTGCAAATAATTTCTAATGTTAAAATTTGAGCTATACATCTACCATATCTAGAAATATGGATAAATCAACCGGTCGATGCATACGAGATTTATATGACATATAAAATACTTACCTTATACATAATATGTGAATTCTTATATATTATAGATCCAGTCTACAAAGTAGGTTTACTCAAAGTACTTTTAGTTTTACCATGTGTGAGTTGTACCACAAATTTGAGACCCTACACATTTGTGCGAATCGCAACGGACAATCTATTTATCTGTATTAGCATTCAAAATTATTGATAAAAATGACGTATTAACAGTTTTTGTAATTTTTCTTTAGTTTGATAGTAATCGGTAATCACAAATATTTATTTAAGCAATATATCAAAGATTGTCTGACATGTCGTATTAAGTGTGTTTGATTTCAGGAAATAAAATGTGATGATAACAGTATCTTAAATATTTTCAAACAATCATTAAAAATACAGATTAACAAAAATTTTCCTGGAGCCGGAGGCTAATAGAAAAGCTGAAAGCTGGACTGAACGTTAATTTACTCGGAAACGAAACCACAGAGATAACCTGCCTGCTCTATGGTTAATTCCGGGAATTTAATTGAATTCACATTTTTCAGTCCGCTAACACGATTCTCTGAACTGCAGATATCTCTATCACATGAACTATAAAAACACTTCAAATTTACGTGCTGTCATGTGAAAGTGTAGATTCTCAGTGTCCGCTCTAACAACCCCGAAGAAAAAGAACGTTAGTAGACCATTATAGTTTATTCAGAATTATATTAATAAATATTCACTTCTCCATATAAAATATACAAAATTGATTAC
Source organism: Trachelus stipa (assembly GCA_036026315.1). Lineage (NCBI taxonomy): Eukaryota > Metazoa > Arthropoda > Insecta > Hymenoptera > Cephidae > Trachelus > Trachelus stipa. The sequence goes on from JAYRCB010000359.1 coordinate 1,096,821, forward strand.
ATTTTCGATCTTTATCAGTGAATTGAAAAATTAAAAATAATTCAAATGTCTAATTTTTATCGTCTTTCGAAATTTAATTGTACTGTAAGTACGTTTAACTGTTTTACATATATTGATATTTAAAGCATACATACGTATAACCAAGTTAGGAATCGTGAAATGAGGTAATGTATGTGAAAATTACTGTATTATATGAGATATATCAAACAATTTGTAATATTGGGAATTTCAATTACTTTGATTTGAAGTGTTAAAGACATTATATTCCTTTCATTTAATGATCTGTTAATTTAATTAATTGATAGAATGGATTTTTTGAAAAAAAATCATGACTTATTAGAAATTTTATAACTTACTTAACTTATTACCTTCATCACTTTATTACTTACTTCCTTACTTTAATTATCTTGACTTAAATTCAACAACAAATACTGAATTAGCTGCCACTGAAACGAATGCAATTCGCTGATAAGCCAGCCTTAATCTACATCAGAAATAGCATAGGTAATCAATCATCGAAAATCTGAAAGGACGTGTTTTTGAGATATTCTACATTTTCAAAAATTACGTCGTCAACTGACCGATAACAATGTTCTATTAAGAGATTAATATATCTTTGACCAATTTTTATATTACATACGTAATATAATACATAACATTTCCATTCTGCGTTCATTTCAGTGCAATGTACATAAGTCAATGATTAACTGCATAAAGAAATGTAGGATACTTTGAATCAGTTTAAAAAGTCACATAAATCAATAGTCAGTATTGTGTCCTATCTACGAATATAAAACATCAATCTTTTATTTTCGGAAAAGAATCTTTAAACACTCTAACTGATGAATACCATGGAAACACTTTGTTTACCATGACGTCAAAGAATTTTGAATGCAGTACGAGACTAACTCCTTATGAATAATTTACTCAGTGCTACCTGAATGAAATTCTCCGTGACTTTTTCCATATAACCAGATACTCTATACTATGCGTGACTGCGTTGTATGCGCATACGATTCTACCCTGTACGTATTCACGCTAAGATTTGTAGGAAAGTTTCTCCAAAAATGTATTAAATTGTTTGCATTAAAATTAGGAATAAACATTAAGTGAGGAATATAGAGGATAAAAATATTATCTGATATTCGGAAATTTCAGTTTGAAAATATCGCATGCGTGAAATTCATTTTATTCCTGGCAATAACCAACCAACTCACCAGTAGAATATGAGATTCAGGGGACTTTGCTGCTTTGAAACTCATAAGAAGTTTGCCCTTGTCAAATATATTTTAAATGTACGTAACATAAACATCCTACGTATGTTTTCGCTGAGTCATTCTCTGGGAATTCAACCGTTGCGTATAATTTATAAAATCCCTGAGCATTCGACATGAATTAAAAAAAAATTGTAGTTTTATTTTTTCTAAGCATTAGTTAACGTCTAGAATCGGAGTTAAGGATTAAAGCTGTTAAAAAAATGTTAATAATACAACAATTTAAGGTCGACAAATATATCAACGCAATAAACAAAACTTACGTGCATACTACACTAAGAAAAATTGATTTTTGTTGTATATGATGAAATACGACACACTCTTTCATAATCACGTAGAAATATATTAATTTATGCATTACGTATAGCAATCAATATTCTTTGGCATGTAAATTATTGCCATAATCTTCTTGCATCTTCAACTGCAATACTTAATTCGGGGATTCGACGCTCAGATTTTTTGCTCTTTATGCCAGATACTGTAACCACAGTTTCTTCGTGTACTGATCTCATATATAGAATCTATGACTATTTTCAGTTATTTTATTTTCAAAAACTAACAGCTAAAATAACAAGGTTGTTCTCAACTTTCTTTAAGGATTCATCCCCCGATTCATTAATCTATAAATCCACTAATGCGCAAGAAACAATCACAAGAAACCATTAAAACTTTTTAAGTGTCTTTAAAAACTTAAGTCAATATTAATGTAAAGTCATATCTTTTTTATTTCTAAATTATTAAAATGCAAAAGCGAAATAATCAGAAATTTCGCTTATTTTTATTTAATTTTTATCACATGTGATATCTTAATTTCTTGAGTGCCGTGAGTGATCTGGAGTCAATATAGTATTTATGAATTTTCATCTCTCATGGTTGAATTAACATTATAATCATACTCCAATAACATACGTAACTAAGATAATCTAGATTTTTCAAGTCGAGTGTCTTTTTAATGGGACGATATAGGTAAAACCATTCTTAATATATTTTTGGGTTGTTATGAGAGACCCTATAGTATTACATTGTATACATACATTGAACCTCTACTTTTTTCAGTCCACGTTCTACTTCTTAGACTAGATTGTTTTAGCATTGTTATATAAAAAAAAATACAATCTTTATAATATATAATATCTTACAAAAATAGTTTGTAACTAAGAGTATCACCAATAAATATTTTATGTTTTATCCAGTGTCTAAATTTATTGTAACAAAAACTTGAAAATAACATAAACGACCCATGTATCCAAAAGTCATCTTCCGTGTTTAGACTAAAACATAATTCTGAACCCAATAAACGCTTTAAAGACGACCTTTGGTTATGTTGTGTTGTCTGGCATATTTTCACTTTACAATTCGTGGGACTTTTTAAAAAAAATCAAGCAGTAATATTACAAATTGTAAAAACCATTATGAATTTTGAATTCCATTTATGAAAATTAATTCATGTATTATACTTGGCGTGAGACTTGGCGAAGTCTTTTGAAAACACTTAGTAATCTTCGACCATTCATTATTGTATTATTAAGTTCCATTGATCAATAACGTTCGAACATTTAAAATTCCAAAGAACTAAATTTCCTTTCATCGGAATATTATATTGCATTAAAATTTCATTCAGTAATTAGTCGCAATAAATCATGCTTAACAGTCTCTGATTTAATTATAATCCTTTTACAAATATTACGATTTTTCCCACAAGAATACATAATTATCCCAACACGCACTTCCTAAAATACCAATACGCAACCATAGCCTTATAAGATTAAAGCTTACCAAACAATGAACACGAACGAAAATTACTTTACAAAAATTTACTTTAATATAAATAATTCAGATACAACACATTTTACAATCTCACCTGTTCCTACTAAAAGATTAATAATATACTCGGTTTACAGTAGTTAATACTTAAACAAACGTTTCGTAGAGATACTCTACCGATGTTCCAGCAGTTCTATGCGTACGGACAATCGTATAATACTTAATTGTATCTATGAAATACCAATTATTTTTCCTACAAAAATTTTACAACATATACAATGCGTTAGTATTGTATGCATGTGCATATGTAATTAATAAGACGTTAGTTGTTGCATCACGTTAAAGGAACGTGACGCTAACGACTATGTCCGCATTTCAAGATATGGAAATATAATGTTGGTTCCTCCATTTCATTAGATTGGTAAATCCACCATTGATTTAAAATCGTTAATTACTGTTAAACAACAGTAATGCGATTCCGGGATCACTAAATAGTATACGAGAGTATCGCGGATATCGCAGCCCATGAAATCCGAATGAAAACATAGAGAAGTAAAAACTTGGTCGCTTGATGAATCCAATACATCCTTAAAAAATAATTGATGAACATTAAGGATGTTTTTCTTGTTAATTAACTTCAGAGCTGTTTTGTTTTAATCAATGTAACGCATACCTTTGCCACTTTACACGTGCCTGCGGAAGAGTGTCCAATGGATCCTTGATGAGATACACTCGAATTCCTTGCATGTAGGTTTGGAAATATGTATCCCAAACAATCTTCTTAATATCGAAATAAAAGTTTTTCTGATCTTCGGGTGTGAGTTTTTCTATCATAGCTTTCACTCTGTTATTCGTGAACTTCCATTCTTTGGTCGTAAAGTAATTGAGCACTGCCATGAATTTGTGAATTTTCTTGTAGATCTTAAGTAAGCTGATAAGGTAATAAATTGTACATTAGTATGGCGTTGTTCATAATAATATTTAGTACAACATAATTATATAACTTTTGTTCACTTTTTCAAAATTCAATTCTCTCTTGATGTCGTATAGATAAATTTCCAAGATGATTATTAAACGTATACTCGCTATATAGAAGGATTCAAGTTAGGAGACAACAGAATATAATTACACGTTAACGTACGCCGATGAGATGATGTTAGCGGACGGAGAAGAGGAAATGGAAATACTAATACGGAGGTTGCAAAAGTATTTTGGGAATAAGAAGGTGGAAGTAAAGTTAGGGAAAACAAAGATGATGAGCTTCAGAATAGGAGGAGGAAGGTTTAAGAAGGTGGATTCCAGGTGGGAAGGGAAACGAATTGAAGAGGCTGAAGAGTTCAAGAACCTGGAGTATGTTTTCAAAAGGAATGGGGGTGATGGAAGCGCACATAAAGGACAGAATACGGAAGGCAGGGGCGATAATGGGAAAAGTGTGGAGTATAGGGAATAGAAAATTTGCTAAGGATCCGGGGAGAAGGTGGTGGCTCTTTGACACATTAGTTTGGACGGTGATGGGTTATGGAGCAGAAGTATTGGGATGGGAAGAGAGGGGAGGGATGGAAAGGATGCAGGAAAGATACGAAAGGTACGCAAGATACTGGGACTGGACTGGAGGACACCGGGGTATATGGTTAGGGAAGAGATGAAAAGGGACTTGCTGAGGATTAAGGCGTGAGGAAGGACATGGAATTTTGGGAAAAAGTTGAAGACAGGGGAGGGAAGTGAATTGACAAGAATGTATCGGGAAGAAATCAGGAAAAGGGAGCGAAACGAAGAAGGGGATTCGACGTGGGAGAGAACCAGAAGAGGAATTTGTGGAAAGGAGCGGAAGAGGGCAGGAAAGGGGAGATGGGAGCTACGAGGAGATGGAAAAGGAAGAAAGACAGGAGGATGCAGGAGAGGGAAGGAGAGGATATGGAACTCAGGATACAAGAAGTGGTACAGGGAGGTTGTGACGGGAGAAGTACCGAGGTACCTAAGGAGTGAATGAAACGTGGAGAGACAAATCAGGATAGCGAGATTTAGATTAGAGAACGAAATGAGAGAGGGAAGATATTGAGAAGAGAAGGAAAAGAGGGTTTGTAGGGTGTGCGAGAGAGAGGAAGACACATGGAAGCATGTTTTGGAGAGGTGCCGGGAAGGTGAAGGAGAAGAAGACAGAGAGATAGGAAAGAGAGTAAAAGAGATACTGGATGAAGCAGGGAGAGGAGAGGACTGGATGAAAGAGTTGGGCAAATACAGAGAAAGGGTGGAAATGCTGAGAGAAGCGGGGGGTTAGGAGAGGAGGTAGAAGGAGAGAGTGAGTGACTGTGAGAAAAGAAAGTGATAAGAAAAGGAATGGAATGAATGTGAGGAAACGGACGTCGAAAAGGAAGTAAAGGATATGGATGGGGGCAAAAAGAAAGGATCTAAATAATTGTAAAAGGACATGTGTAAATAGGAGTATAAATGTAAATATAAGGAAGGAGGAAGAGAGTTAAATAGAGTCAAATAAGAATGTAGAAAGAAAACGAATAAAAAGTAGAGAGAAGAGGAGAGAGAGAAAATGGGAGAGAAGCGTGGGGCGGCGGCGGCGGTTAATATTAAGGAAGAAGTAGGTTTAAGCAGTAGGAAGTAAGGAAAGTGTAAGAAAAGGAGAAATTGTAAGAGGGACGGAGTTCGGTGTAACCCTTAGGGGATGCAATAAAGCAATACTACTACTACTACTCGCTATATATTTACCTGGGTTGCTTTCCAACGCAAAGTGTCGCTGTGTCAATCAGAAGTGCTGGCAATAGGTGAAGAAAATATACGTAAAAGAGATGAACAATTTTGTACTTGTTATTCCGGAAACTATAATACCAGATGGCTTTGTTCGTGGGGATGGATATTCCATGTTTCGCAGACATCTCTTTCAGCTGGTTGTACGTGATTTGATTCTCATTACATACGTAATTGTAAATAGGGATATCAATTGCATCCTTGCCTTTCCTATAATATTATATTATCCAATTACGACCTCTTTCCTCGTTTCAATCTTTACATACATTTAACAAATACCAAATATTTTTTAAAAACTGAATTTCATTAATTTATTATAATGTATAATATTATATTTATAACGTCATTTAATACATGCAATTACCTTTGCGTAATGGCGACGTCCCACGCGCTGGCAATTAAAGCATTCACAGCCATGTCACCGGGTACCACATTAGCGTGAATCGACCCATCGCAATGGATAGATCGGAGTAATCCAGTTCCAGCACCAGCTGCTACACCAGTTGGACCATACATATTATCGATCCATCCTCTTATTGGTTCTTGATATGTTGAAATAACTGGAAAAAAAAACATAAGTGATAGATTCAAACCTCTTACAAATCGGAGAACGTTTAAGCCTAATATTATATACAAGTATAATTAATACTAATTTCAAATTAGCTCAAATGACCTTACGATCTGTAACGCAATTCGCCGAAGGTTATAATTAAAAAAAACTCTTAACAAACTAAGCTAGCAAAAAAAGTTGAAACCGGAAAGTGCCTGTAGCGTTTTACTTTAGAAAATCCCAGTCTAGGACATTCGAAGAGTACTAAGAACTTCTTACTTTTATTTGCGGTTCATTTAGCACGGGTTACAAGAAAATTTTACTGATATGCCGAGTAATGGTCTCTACGCATTAACTTCGAATGAGTTTCTTGATATGTTCAGAGATTGAAATTTGATAGCGTGAAAACCTATAATTTTTCCCGCAATAAAAACTTTATGCAACTTCATTATCATAAAAGTGTACATATATATGTAGAGCAAATAATATTGATCTTTAAATCGTATTCATATATCTATTTGTAATGAAGGTTAACAAATAAATATGTAAATACAAAAGATCTCGAGTTCAAATACTTTTTATGTATGTTGTCATTTTTTCTCAGATATCCACTGACGCAAATCAACGGAATTATTATAAGAAATTTGCGTCACTGCTATTACTCCATTATACCACAACTGTTTGTACTAGAAGTCTAGTGCGAAGAAGTATTTATATTACTGTCATAGTTCTACACGTCAAGGCGCATTCATAATATAATATGTTCTCGATTGACCATTTACTCTACAACTCAATGATATACAAATTAATACGTTCAAATAGAATTCCATGGAACAGAGGAAACGTCCAGCAATATGTAAAATAATAGGAGCACGTATATTGATGTCATTCAGTAAACGATTAATAATTACATTGGCTAATAGAATTTTTCTCATGGTCTATCTTATTGCGATAATAACTTTTTTTTAAATGGCAACTAAGTGTAAATCTGTATTCAGGAACTTAAATACGACGTTATTCACAGTTGATCCTATGATCCTATGGTTCGAGGTTTACTACTGACATTTGAAATAAACAGCTGATACTCGATAGTAACTACGGTACATAAATCATATAAATTAATAATACGACAGAGTTTTGATTACATTAACTCACATATCCACCTGCACGTGCAAATGTTTTCAGTAGTTTACAGTATTCGCCTTACCAATAGCTGGACGAAAGATGCCAATGGGTAACTCTTCAGCTTCTTCTTTGACAACATTTTCAGCGACTGCTTTTGTGTATGCATATGTGTTCGGCCATTTTCCCAGCAATCTAAAACCAATTATATAATTATTGTCACACAGTTAGCAAACGCTGTACGTATATGATTAATCAATATAAAAATAAATATGATTAATCGATATAAAGATTGATTATTCATATTTGTAAAGTTTATAGCGGATAATTTATACTATTGAGGAACTTTGTATTGATCTTCGATCACCACTTAGGGTCTGTATCATAACGAGTTACTGAATGCTTTAAGAGCGTTCAAAGAGCAAAGTGATAATAAATGACAACGTACATAAGATGATTATGAATAATTAGAGTTATACACTTAAATTTTTTATTTCCTAAGATCACATTCTCAAATTTAGTAATTCCTTATATTTAAAATCCTGTATGTATAGTTGAATATCAAGATCATTGTCATTTTCAGCAGTCATTTCCTTACGGGATAGACCGTAAAGAGTTCTCCGAATAACACTGACGTCCTGATCCGACTACACGTTCAAGGAAAATTATTTAAATTGTATAATTTAAGAATTATATTCAATTATATCTTCAAACACTTTCATAGTATAGATAAGCCCATGCATATAT
>JAYRCB010000359.1:1105066-1161919 GCA_036026315.1 Trachelus stipa
ATATACACATTTTTAACCACTAAAGGATTGCTTAACTTAGATTATTTTCTTTGTTTCACGTGTTGCTAAGAGCATGTCTCATCTGCTTGACTTTCCATGGTCAAATGACGATTTGTTTTCAAAATGTGTCCAAACTCGGCCTGATACTTTAAGTAGACATACTCTTCAAACTAATATAAATTTTTCCAAGATAATGGAAGAGAAAGTCAAGAATTGCAACTTCTCAACCCTTAAAATTTATATGAGGGTATTACGCACCAGAGTCACTAAATTTCTTGCTAATGGTCTGCACTACACTTGTCCTCAGTTTTAAAGAGTAACTATGACACGTCCTACAGCTATGCAAACAACTCGCAGCATAATCTAACTTTTTTACTATTTTTTTTTTAACAATGACGATAATTCGACTAAAATTTTCAATGGCTGATAGCGATGCCGGGTCAAAAATTTTAGACGATTTTTGTATTAAAAGTTGTGTTTTATAGTCTATTCTATTCCGTTTTTAGCTGATTTTATCTTCTTCTTTGAAAGCGTATATTGTTTTTGTCCGGCAGACTAAACATTGTACTGTTTTCGCCTGAATAGTGGTTGTTTTGTTCATCAGCTGGCTATTACGAATGCCTCTTTATGTTTCCTGTTCTCAAACTATACGATCGACAAGTTTATATAGATATATGTGTATTTACACATACATATGTATAATATCTGTGATCATCATAAAAATAATTAAATTCATTTAGTTATATTAAATTATTACTATTTATTATTTATAATTATTATTATTATAATAAAAGGAAAAGTCTGATTATTTGCCGTCTGGCAGATATAATGAAACTTAAAAAGTCTATACTTTTCCACTGTTTGTTGAAAATTAAAGACAAAAACAGAAATATAGGAAAAACGTAGTAATGTAAATTTGTTGACCTGGGATTGTGAATCTGACTAATTTACTTTGGAAATTTTATCCGAATTGTTGTGACGGCTACTGCGATTTGCCGTTGTTCAAATACTAACTATTGTGCTAGTAATTGAGTCCCTGGAAAGCAGAACGTCCTGAGCGCGCGGACCGACTTTGCCTAGTAGATAAGAGAGGGGATTCGCGTTGCTACGCACCGAGTTAATCCGACATAAAATTTTTAAATCGCGATTAATCCGGTAATAATGGTCATATCGAGTTGATTCTTGTGTAGAAATTTTCGTGAGTCTTTGCCGCTTCTAACGAATGTAGTATCGTGGATTATTTGTCGAAACTTCAAAGTACAAACAGTGCACGAAGTTTTCACAACTCTGGGCTCGAAAACATCGCTATAAATATTTGAATTGTCCATAACAGCTAATATCCATCGATTGTATGTACAATTAATTATACTATATGAAAAATTCAGCTCGATCGGATTAGATTTGTAAAAATGGTGAGCATCAATATTTTAACGATTACCGGATTATTACCGGATTAATAGCGATTTTTAAATTTTGTGTCGGATTAACACGGTGCGTAGCAACGCGTATCCCCTCTCTTACCTACTAGGCAAAATCGGTCCGCGCGCTCAGGACGTTCTGCTTTCCAGGGACTCAATTGCACTTACACGTTTTACTACGTGTGATTTAAATTGAAAATTAAAATTCCGTCAGTGCATGTAAAATATAAATAAAATTTATTCAGAATAAAATAAGGATAGACGTAAGCATATGAAGTGACGTAAATCACGAAAGTAATTTTTATGCTCAGTTCTCGATAGAAAATTTAAATGAAATTTGTCTTGTATACATTAAAAACTTTCCAATTTTTAAAAATCACATGCTAGACGTGAAAACCAGAAACTTCTAATTGCGTAATATTGTAAAACAATGTTTTTTTTTACTTTTTAGAATTTATACGCAATTTCATACGTACTGTGGCGTAATATCGTCAACAAGTTTTTCGTTCAAGCAATCCATCATAGCAATAAGTTTATTGGCTTCGATAGGAGGTTCGTAAAATTTTTCATCAATGGTGTCTTGCGGACAATTTGCATAAGCGGTGGAAACGTGAATAACAGACTGCAAAAAATACATAAAATATTCATGCTAAAGATTACCATTAGAATTGAAAAATAATTGTTTACAGCTTGCTTTGATTAATGATTATGACTGACCTTTAGTTTAGGCATTTCCTTACATAGAGTAAGTACATCTTTTAGACTTTGAACATTGATGGAGACTGCGAGTTTCAGTTTTTCGTCAAATCTTACTGTGGCTGCAACATGGAATACAATGGATACTTCTCGAGCCAAGGTAGCTCTATCGGCCGCAGAAATACCAAGTCCTGGAATACTGCAGTCGCCCGCAACTGCACCAATCTGATGACGGAATTTTGGTACTTCCTCTTTCAATCTTGCGAAAAGCTAAAAATTCAAATATTTCAAAACAACATCGTTCATCGCTTACCCATGAATGAGTTATATATCAAGTTTCCAAACTAGAAACCATATGAAGTTTCTGAATTATCGAATGCGGCTTACTGAGCACTTGTAAATTAGTTGTTTCTAAAGCGATTTAGTAGTACAATGGTTATAATGAGATCTAAATATTTTATTCAAAATAAACCTCTGAAGTAAATCATTAAAATTTTATTGACAATGAATATATCAATGATATATCTAGGCATAATTTTAGAGTCCGGGAATATCATCATACACCTTGTCATCATACAACTTGTAACGGCACCTAAATGATACCTTTGCGATATTTGAGCAAGTGTCGTCAAGTGATTTATAATTAAAAATGTAAAAAGTGGTACGAGTTAGTCAAACTTATAATAATATCTTGCACTTTACATGAATACGTTGCTGGAACGGTTTTACATATACATGTGCACTTTGCAAAAGTGTATTCTCATGTGCATTCTAGAAACACGGGAGATGATCAAATTTTTATTTTATTAATTACCACGATTTCAACTTACCGGATCATCAACGAGATTTTCGACGCGCTGATGAACGTCCTTGCCCTTCTTTGGACGCACCAGAAGGTAAATGAATTTAATGCCTGGACAGCATCTTAGGAGTTTATCAATTAAAAGCTTTCCCAAGAATCCGGTTCCGCCGGTGATGAAGATAGTTTCTCCAGCATAGAATTCTTGAAGGGGTGAAAAATTCATTGTCGTTGGTGAGATGTGAGTAATTTTCGGAGTGCACTCAGTTGGAGTCTCGGCCCTCGAACCGCCACTTTCCGCTATGGCTACTTCTTGTCCACCTGATTCCATCAGGACTTCTACCATTTTGTTTCACTAAAATATACAGAATAATATCAATTTTTTTTAATGAGCGCACAAAATTTATTTATGAAGAAATTAAAAGAAATAGTCCTCTTTCAAAAAACATTAATATTTTTCAATATCCTCTATAGCAAAGCAGATCAAGGCACCAGTAAACAAAGGTTACGCTCCTGCAAATATCATGGCCAATCTACAGTGTGAGCAAGGGATGATGGGTAAAGTGCTTGGTGAACATATGTATTACAATGTAACATTTTCATATCAAATAAAAATCCATTCCTTTTAAAAGCAGTAAGTGATGCCTGTACTCAACAAAAATTAATTGCTAAACGCCCAATTTTTTTAGCGTAAATTCAAACACCTGTAACATATTCTGACTAAATTATTTTTCTTGCAATATTTAACTCAACATTAATTGACCGCGAATTTGGAAACATTTTAAAATCATCCATGAAATATAATCCACTTCACATTATAATCATTGTCCTTATGTACAAGTAAAATACAAACAAAATCTGCATGCTAGATACTAAATAATTCTATTACACAAAAAACTTCAATACCTAATAGTGTGATATTTATAGCATCAAACGATTGTGTTACCAATTTTAATCAGAGTCTTTGGAAATTCTTTAAGTGCAAATAATGCAATAGGAAGGTCATTGAATGAAAAAAAAATGAGAGAAATAGTAGTGGATACAGTATCCTTCACGCATACTATTGTACAAACTATGATTTCCATATGCTTTGGCATATTGAATGTACTAAATAATTATGAATGCTAAATATATACCACTTTCATGAGGATCTTGTATACCCTGATATAGTCTCATAAAAGATTACAATCGTGTCGTAAATACGATAAAACCACTTTTCAAATGTATTATCATCAACTTTTTATCCTCCATATGCAGAATCACAAATTAACATCTAAAAATATCATTGCATAAATAGTGCCTATATAATAAATCCAAAATTATATTTTCTACGTCCCCAAATCATTGGCTAACTTGATACATTGGCAGCAAAGCCAGACAACAGTGACTTCAGTGACAAATATTTTATTGACACTTTCATACATATACATTTGTACCTCATATACAATTTCTATTGGATATTCGTACCCTTATAATAATTAAGTAATCGCACAGTTGATATTTTTTCCTATACTTTTAAAATTAACGCCAACATAGTCAGAGAAAAATGTGAATAAACTATCCATTAGATATCATGAAATTGACATGTTGCTTTGAAATTCCTATAGCTAAAGTTGAGTATGATATATGGAAGTATGTGTATTAGGTAAGTCTTCTTGGCCCATTGTATCTGACTAAGAGTCATCGCTCATTCAATTCGCGTATCACATGTTGAAACGACTTCTTCGCCATATTATGTTAGCACCGCGTAAGACTCTAATTTATGCACGCATGGAAAATAATGTATACATAACATAATACGTTAACCGGCGCGATAGGGTACGATTCGTATTTGTATTAACTGCTAAAGAATAAATCGACGTCAATAATATAACATTGATGGAAATTAGAAAATATTATATATAATGAAAAACTAAGTTTTTCATAAGCTCAATTTTTAGCCGGGAATGATCATGTGATTTTATTCTCCGTTTGAAAAGAATTCACTTGCCGTATCTCAGATACCTCACACTCCTATTTTCTAGTTAATATAATATTTAATAGTGGTATCATTATAAATCTAAATATGGGCATTACATGGCTGAATGATATAAACATTTTTCCGAGTCACGTGTACTCGCTTTATGATTATGAGCGTTGAGAAATGTTTAAAAAAATAATATTTAATCACTTAACCCCAGTAATCTTCAACAGATCCTAACTGGTTAATGGAAATTATATGAAGAGATTACCTGTATCATATATTTCTGTCAATTTTAAAATTTGTTTACTTTAGCGTATGCTTTTATTGCAATTAAAATACGCAGCCAGGTGTGAGTGCATAACCAGTTATTTCATTTAGAGATGGTCATGATTATTTTTTTTAGAAAAAGTTAGTGGCGTCAAATCGGTATACAATAATTACATGTTATTGTTGTTAAAAATAGTACTGCCAAAGATTAAAGCAGATCCTGCGCTGCACACTCGTCAAATGAGGGTTAAATTTTTATAATGAATTTTACAAAGTCAAATGTATTAATTGACAATAGTGGAGGACGAGTTGTATTACAGTACGTGTTCTTGATCTAGTGAAACAATAATAGCAATGTATTTTCTAAAGCATTAAGTGATCGATGGTAACTTCCATAGAGGTATATTTTCGTGAAGTTTTTTTAAAAGAATAAGTCGTCATTTTGTACCTATTATAATGTGCAAAAGTCATTCTGTTTCTTGAAAGTTGCTCTATGAATTCACCAAATGGATTTTTTTTAGTCTTGACCATTTAAAAAATTACAACCAGCTGATAAAATTCTATATAAACATACCGCCATAATTTTTAAACAGTCAATATTACAAACTTTTTACTTGGTGAATTCATAGACCAACTTACGAAGAGCAGAATGAGCTGTGATTCGTTTAGATCGGTAGAGGATTACTCAATAGTATACAATTTTCGCATTAACATGTGTCAAATTGGCGTTTTCATAGTACAATATCTTGAGTAGCCATTAAATTATAATTTGCCAGTTCTTATTCAGACATGATTGAATATTTCTACAGTCATCAAAATACTTAACAATTCAAAAGTATAATATGGAAATGACACTTTTGCAAAAGAAACCAAATAGAAACCGTCACTCCAGTACGTCACAAAAAAAACCTGAATCATTGACATGCGTCACTGAATTCTTAATTTCTGTAAAACATGGCATTCAAAAGGACTAACGTATTTACAGAGAAAGTTGGATATTACCATTGAAAAACAAAAAAAAAGTAATTTGACTTTGAAATATACCATAAAAATATTCAACTCTTCTTCACAGATTTTTTTTCAACTAACAATCTAATAATTAGTATAATTTACAATTCAACTATTCAGTCGAACAACTAATTCGTCATGACTATACTATGTACAATAGATATTGACTATTGCGATGAAGAGCGTCACACATACCAGACACGAGGCGTCGCGATGTGAAAGTTGATCGTGAACTTCAACGGTTTATTCGTCTTCGAAATATAAAACTGATAACTATCATAAAATAACCCGTGAGTGTTTCAGCGTATAGGATAGTTTTTAACATAGCAATCGTGATTTATGGCAACTAGTATGAAAACCGGATATTAAAGAAGGTCAAGATTGTGATATGACAATATTGTCAGAAAGTAGGGTTCGCAGTTCCGTACAAGCGCAGCATAAGCGTAAACTTTCAGAATTAATTCTTTTTACTTTCACCAGTTGAGCACAAAGCTTGTATGCAGAAAATATTGAGCAATATTAGATAGCGGAAAGTATGCATTTCCCTTTGACCGTCTTTCATGTATTATAAGTCAAACTGACATCAATCATTGAATAAATATTAATGATTTAAAAATAATTTTGACAAATATAATATTTACGTACAAATAAGGATCTTTAATACGAATAAACATTTCTATTGAAAAGTATGACATGAAAAATGGAAAATTGAAGCTTGTACGAAAGTACAAATTTCATTAAAAATTGTTTAATATAAAAAAATATTTTATTTTTGCACACAAACAGGAATTTTTATACTTCTTGTACATCCTGGTAGAGTGTCTATTGTTTATTGTAGTACTAAATATATTCCTGTTCACATAATTTCTAAAATGATTGCTCATAGGACTCGTAATGCGTTTCCTTATTCTCATTTTCTTATGTTTTATATGCTGTCTTCTCCAATTGGAGTAAAAGTTGTGACCAGTTCATTACAATCCAACACGGAAGGCTGATTAGATCGTTACGCAAACTCTGTATAAGAAAAATCCCACTTGCACAATTACATGATAACATGACATTTACTCATGTTTTATAATATGTAAGTAAGCATAGATGCGTGTAAGATATCTTCGATCGATATATTATAACAACCTATGATAAGGAAGTAAATGAGTTATGCGGTAGAGCATGCATGGTAGTTACACGAAAAATCTTTGATAAAAGTATTCCTCTTGAATATTTAGACAGTTCTCTCACAATGAACATTTTCAAAGAAAATTTATACTTGTGTGCAAGACAAGGATAATGACTAGAAAATGGAAAGTTAAATCATGTTGAATGGCAAATATAATGATACTTATGTTTTGGGTGGCGCGTAGTTAAAAACATTCAAAACATTAAATTCTTTGCCATTATTGTTTTTGCACTCGAATTATAATTATACACAGTTATGCAAGTGAAGTCTGTTTTACGCGTTCAAGATTAATTTTGTATTATGTGAAAATCATAAATGTCACTCAAACGTATTATTTTGTAAAATCTAAATTATCGGCTAAGTAAATGCATCGATATGTTACTCGTTGCACTTTTTACCGACCGAATATACTATAATGATAATAATAATACTTTAAACGTGTATTTGGACCTGAACACCTTGAACCCGAAGTATTTCTTTGACAAACGATGGACGATACCTACAGGTATTTCCATAAACCGTTTCCACCTATATTGACACTCAGAGGAATTCCGTGTTGCAAGCGTACCTCAAAGGTAACACATTAAATTCATTAATTAACACGAGTTTCCTCGACTGATCGGTTTCATTTACGACTGCTATGCGATAGGGAAAATAATTAACGACGTTATACATCATTGGGAAACGGTAACTTCAATAGGAATTTACGTATAGGCAGGCATATGAAAGCTAACTAACGTAAAAGTATTTTTTTATTAGAAATTCAGTGCGAAAAACTATAAATATGAATAACTGAGAAACAAACTACTTATTTATATCCTTAACATTTTTTTCGAAATTTGATTAAACATTTTAAAATTACCTATGTCCTCAAAGACTTAAACAGTTGGTGTACCAGATTCGTCACAGATTATCACATCAATAATCGTTTCATTTAACTCTGGTGAAAATAAATGCAATGTGGGACGTGCTAAAATTGTATTAACGGTAAATAAGATGAAAAATATTATGTCCAAAACCGTAAATGAAAACGGTACCTGCTAAATACTATTCAAGATGATCACAGATATACCTTAATTCTAGTGGGTCGTATAACACTAGCCTTTCTCTTAGGACGTTCACATCTCTGGCTTTGGTCCACAATGTAACGGTACGTGATGCTGTAAAAACACGCACCGTTCTTCTTCCTATGACACGTCCCGTTTTTTCTGTACTTATTGCGCGCCGAGGCGATACTTTCTACGAAATATCAAACAGTAATTGACGAAAAACGTAGAAAAGTGCATATATACATACTGAACATACCTATAATATATACAATATTCAATACGAAACCTATTAATAAATATAATATTATATCAAATAAATTTATCAGATCGACGAGAACCATAAATTATTAAATTAAACAATTTTAATTCGTCATTAATTTATTCGTGGTTTTGACTATAATGTCACAGCTTTTATAGCACTAATTTTTATGTTTTCCTCCTTTTCACAGGGAAGCCCATAGCCATTATATGAAATATCACGTTATCGAACAAATTTTATTACGCGCAAGTTTATCCAAAACGATCTTCGGTGCCGAAGTCCTGATGAATATCGGGAAAACATTACGGGCACGTACGTTCATCACTCATGGGAACCGCGTCTTGATACAGACACCTAATACGTCATACTTGAAGAATGTGCAAAAAATATCTGCCCTTGAAAGTGTCTAGACCAATGGGATTTTCAAAGTGTCGTTAATACGCAATGTCAATAAATCAACATGGATTTCAACAACATATATTATAGATCTTCAAAAAATGTATATGTCATTAACACCAATAAATAATAATTTGCAAATTTTACCGAATACCGTGCTTCTTTACTTTTTCTGCTTAAAGAGGTTCTGTCGAAACTACCTACTTGAATTTTCACATCTGAAACTTTTATAGGTTATAAATCAAACAATTCAGAACTCGATTGCAAAATTTGAAGCTCTGTCACCGACGAAAATGTTAAGAAAAGTAAATTAAATTAAAAACGAAACTTTATATATGGACTCAAAGTTCAAAGAGATTGAATTTCGACTTTGGATGAGAAGATATTACGGATTCGTGAATTCTGCAGGATTCGATACATATCATAAAAAAGTGACCTTACCGGGTGTTTCAAAGAGTAATTGCAAATTAAATTGCCGGATCTCCATCGATTCATCGGTAGAGACCCAATAAACAAATAAATAAAAGTCAAATGAGAGTATGATTTTTAAATATATTTGTACAATAAAGAAGAACAAAGATAAACACCTACTAACAAATTTCTATACTTAATGTGAATAATTTTTTGGAAAGTCCGGTTTTTTTTAATCGATTTATGGAATTGATTCGATAGTTGATCAATTGACCAGCATGCAGCGACAGGACCTCCTTATATGACGATATGTTTATGGTAAAATTTATTAGAGATGCATCTACATTTTTAGCCACTTTTGAATTTTTGCTTTATTAATTTAGCTTTTAACATTACGCGATTAATGTAACGGTTAGTTAAGCCAGAAGGAAAGAGAAAGAAGCATATATCTATACAGCGTTTTAAGGAAAGATTCATGCTTAGATTATAAATTATAATTATTGTAATAGATGACCATGACTTTTAGAAATGACAGGAGTGTATTGGCTGACATTTTTTATTGATACAACAATATTGAAGCAATTACGGGAATTTCGCAGATGCTAATCTTATTTACCACGAACGAGTTGATTAGTCAATAATCAGTCTAAATGCATTCTGCTGGCGTAATTATTTAAGACAAATAGTGGACAATTAAAATTTTACTGACTTCGGTGAACCATATAACGTGTAGAAGGTAAAATCTAACAAAATTCGATAAGATGTTACTAATGAACTATCGCGATTATTAAAGCATAATAGAAGGCATGGTAACAAAACCAATATGCTTTATGAATAGGTCAAAGTGATTTTAAATAAAAAGCTTGAAATACTTTCCTAACTTGCCTATTTGGGAGGCCTATTATATCCGATTAACTATTAGTCATTAAATCGTTATTTTTTATACTGCTATTGTGACTTATATATCATGTCGTATGTCTAAATATTCCGTGTTCAAACTCTTATTTCGATATAAATAATGAGACGCTGCAAATTTGAATTTGCTTAAAAATCCGTCAAATAACTTGCGTACATAATTCCATGTGTATATTTTCCAGAGATTTTTACGTAAAGTTTACTTTATGATCTCATGCATGTAAATACCTTCTAGTAAAAGCTACAGCTACATGCAAATTACACATCTTTTTTAGTCATGGAATATACTAGAAGCATTTTAAGATCATTAAAGATTTATCGTAGGGTGACATTCGTTTATGACTCTGAGCGGCTACATTATTTTTTGTTCGCATGCATATTAGGTTTTGTATCGCTGATTGAACAATCTAATATTGCAAACGAGTGTAAACCATTTGTATATCGACAAAATACTATTTAACAGGGAGTAAACCGCCAACAGAAGGAATTAAGGCACAACTGATCAAAGTAATTGTTCCTTTTATTTAAAAAAAAAAAACAAGCTTTTTTATAAGGGACTATAATATTGAAGCATTTCGGTAATGTTTGATAAATAGAGGCAACTCAATGTAAATAAAGTCACGTATTTCATGAGATATTGGTAGAAGAAATCCTTGTACAATGTATCTTTAGTTATTATTATTTATTTATGATTTTATTAGCTCCACTTTTAATCGTATTAAAAATTTAGTAGATAATATAAATCATAGAAAATATTATTGGCAAAATCTTATTTTAAAAAATTTGAGTTTTCGCATTTTTATTTGAAATTAGAAATCAGTGATTGATAAAAACGTTCGGGCACTAATTTTCATGCGAATCAAACGAGCAAAAAAATGAAAGTTTCAAAGAGCTATTATTTGTCTATTAGTTGTCGATTATTAATTTTTTCTTGTAACATTATTAAATCGATAATGACATTACTTTATATATGACATATTGATTACTGAACAAACACACGGTTTCGAATGTTCTTGCACAATTTGTCAAGAATTATGAAAACAATATGATACAAATCAAATATGTCTGATACAGTTACATTTATTAAAATTTCAATGTGAAACATTGATACGCAGACGTCATGATACTTGTCAATAATTTTATAACATTTTTCTTATCTGATCATTTTTACATGAAAAACAAAATTCTCAAAGTACCTAACTCGACAAGTACGACGAGAGCCTGAAATTTTTCAAAAACTTTACGATTCGAAATACGCTCCAAGCAAAATTTACTCTCTGAATTTAATAGCCGTAAAGTAAAAGCACGATGAGCGCTTAAGAATGTGCATTGAAAATGTGTAAATTCCACAGCAATGTTAACGGTACGCAGTCGGACAGACTTACTAAGGTTCAACTATGCGCTGAAGTGAAACTACGACTACAGAATGATCACACCAAATATTTTATTCGATACTAATTTGTACAATATATCAATAATAGCAACGATTCGATAATTCGTTTGAGTTAATATCCCATAAATGCATTGAAAAATGTCCATCGAATAATTAAGAATGCAGCGCGAGTATTCGAATCGTACGAAAGTATTGTGCAATAGGAGTACAATTGAAGATACCGTTCTATAGCGTACAAACTTCAACGTTTGAAACAGATGCACGAACGATTCAAGTATCGAATTGATTTTTAACCAAAATTAGTCAAGTAATCCACATTAGTTACTGACTCATTCGAAACACTTAAAAACATCGCAGACACAATTACAATAAAAAAAGTAGATGATCGATCGATCGATTACAATCAAACATTAATTGTATATAAATCCCAAGTCAATAAATTTCCTAAAATCAATATCATCCGTACGTAACTGCTATTGTAAAATCATAATCTCTCCCGCGCCCTTTTTTAACTTTACAACGCGCGAAAATTCAAACGATCTTTTAAACAAAGCAAAGCATTCCCCATAGTAATACCAACGTATGTCATTAAATACATATATAAAACAGGAGATACACTATAAAAATACAAAATCACAACAATTAATACGCAAATAATCGTATGGCGTGTCGACTACACTGCTAGATTGTCGTTTAGGTTACTTTAGTTTCACCAACCTTATTCGAAGCGTTGCAAAGCCAGCGCACAAGATGATACTTTCTCCGATGTTGTACAGAGTATTTTCGTCGACTTTTAAGGTAGCCCGGAAGGGAATTTTCAATGAGATCGGCACACTTGCTTCACTTTGATATAAAATAATATTTTTGTTCGTGTAATGGTATCTCGCTTTTCTTATTGTTTTGAATTTTTATACTCGCGCCAATTGACGACGACCTTATAATACGTGAGACCTAATGGGGGAACCTCACGAAGAAGAGGACGGTCACAATGTGTTCGAATCCGATGGGGGACTTGTACTGAAATGGGCCCGCGAAAGGAGGCTTCATTCTGGAGGGGGTGCTACGTCACTACACTTTACCAATTGCCACTCCACGCATTTGACGGGTTTTTAATTACTATTTGACCATGTACTTTCAGTCTTTGATTCTAGCGGGTCATCTGATCACGTGTAGGCGCTTTTACTACGTCACTACGCTGTATAATCTCATAGCAAATTAAGATGCAGATAATTATTTAAGTTATGAAATTATGTATGATTGGTGAATCGTTTCTCTTAGGGTATAATTAAAATTATAGTATTTGTAGTATTTTTCCATTATACATGCGTCCCGTTTTTTTCATGTCAGACGGTTTATCTTCATTTATTGATACGCATCTCGTTACAGCAAAAAGGATATGATTATTTGCAGAAATCTCGAAATCTAAAAGTATAAGTTGGATGAAAGTCTGACATTTAAACTATAATTATTGGTATTTCCCGAAGGAAAGGGACAATCTTTAAATTTTATACAGAAAAATTTGCCTTTTTTTGACATAAGGGGTTTTGTTTTTTATTTTCAAAAATTTATTTTTTTTAATATTTTTAAAGATACTTTTTTAAAGTGTTTTATTTTATATTTTAAAACAGATTATATGTCGAAATGAAAATTACTGTCGAAGTTACAATCGTTTGTACAAAATATGTCGCGCTAATTCGCAAGTAACTGCGGTATAGCGTGCTCGGGTAGGTGTAATAAAACTTTCAACACGTTTATCTTAAAACACCATTTTTGAACCGGGATGCATTCTAACTCGTTAACGTTTTGTCCGATCGGGTCGGGCGAGCTTTCTCCGTTTAGGTTAACTATTTTTTTAATAACAATGAAAAATGCACCGTTTACTTGATCCGAAAAAGTGATTTTCCTTTCTAATTCCTCGCATTTACCAAATTCTTTGAATTTTTTAATTCGCGCTCGTGACCTGAGGACTATAGCTATTGATGATACAAAAAAATTAATACATTTTACCTTGAACAGATTGGACCAGCTGAATCATGCCCTCCGTTTTCACCTCGCTAAAAGAAGCAACTCAGCGCATATGTTATATTTAAGCATATTATCAATAATTTTCTTTAAAAGAAACTTTTTTGTAAAGTGAAATTATGTACCTTTGAATGAAAAAGAAAACTCATCCATATGGACCAATATTTTGATATTAAAAAATTTCTGACATTTGTATTGAAATATGTTGAGATATCTGGGATAAATGTATATAACCCGTAAATTCTTTTTATGGTTTTATATTTATTATACCGTTGTTAATGAACTTTTTGTGTGTCATGCAGTTCACAAGATGATACAAAGTACATGCAGTAGGCCCTCATATTACGCGAGTTCTTACGTCTCGAATCCCTAAAACGTGACAAATATATTTCGATTACTGTTTTCATATAACTCGATTCTTCGCGCAACGTGCCAAATAATAAAACAGAAATTACCTGATTTAAGAATTAAATCCTTACGGCACGATTTCCTCCCGTGCTATACAGGAGTCTACTGTACATTATTATCAAATTATCATTCAAATACGTTCACCCGGCATTATGACGTCAATTGATACATGTTGTGTATAATGATGTACGATCGATCTACGTGTGACATATATGAGATCTAAGGGACTCCTCTGTATTCAATCTCATAAAGAGATGGCTCATCCATATTTAACTCATAGATGTTTTACAGAGTTTTGTTTCGGTTACAAAGAATTGAAAGCTCATCCTGAAATTTATGATGCAATGAATAGACAGGTTAGTTTAGTCTAGTTATATAATAATATAAGTTATCATTGGTAACTGCAAAAAAAACCAGAACAGCTTCTGGATATTTTAAAAGCGAGTTATACTAGAACACTTATACAGAACATTCTTATTTGTATTACAGTGCAAATTACCAAATGCGAATATTAATTATCGACACCAAGCATTTGCAACAAATAATTCACTTGCGATAAAAACGCGGCATAATGCTGATATCAAGTCATTGAAATAATAGAAATGACTTATTCTTTTCAACGACATATTCGTTACTGGGTAAAAAAGTGTGAGTAACTTTTTAAAAAAAGGCTAATGATAATTGGGAGTCAATTGTTGTTCAATATCATATAACACTGTTGATAAAAGTACTAACAGAGCCTCAAGGTAAAGAAGTATAAAAATTCATATTACTAAACAATTTCAACTAGGGTAGTTGAACCAGTAAATGATAGCTTAAAAAATTACAGTAACGAATGACATTTTATTTCAGACGTACTGTCTTACGCATTCGCCATCGAAAAAAAGGGATACACGCAAAATTTTGTCAAAGAAATTCCAAACTAATAGTTAACCTGGTCAGGCCTAAATTTATACTGAATATCAAAATTCGGGCGTAGATGAAACAGCAACATTTCCATTGAACGACCACTTGTGGATGACCACTGAACCCATGGACTTGAAATTTACATGAAAAATTCGATTCCGCATAAACACGATATTGAAATATTTGCATACGCCTATCATTAGCGGTTTCGAAATGGCACATACATATGAAAAGATCCAAAAACTGGATATCTTTTGTCTATATCCATAATGGAATCGGGCCATCAGTTCCACTTTGAGGGACTCAAAGTGTCAATTCACGGAAGAGTATTTTTACGTGAGTTTCACTCTCCCGAACAGTTCCGACAATAGCCGGAGAGTTACTGTAGCAAATTACTGTCTGGACCATGTCCACTGGAGAGCGTCTGTACTTAGTTCGTGAACATCGCGCCGCGTCAGTAGTTTCGGAGATGACTTCTCACAAACAACAAGTCGCCTCAGCGATGACAGTTGCATTGGAATTTCTAAAAAAAAATAAAAGGAGCTGCTAGGTTAAACCCTGGGTATTACGCACACTGCCATTCGGCGTTACTAATGATCTTTTACGTAAATTGGAAATACAGGAAACAGAAGGACCGCAGTTCGATTCAAAGAATTAATAAACCTAGTTGGTTCAACCATTACAAAAAAAAAGATACACCAATGATACAATCTATTCCAGTAAGGAAATCCCACTCCATTTTCTCAATGCTCTGTTGCGGTATTCTTGAAATTTTATATTCCAAAGCATTGGATTTTTTTTTCATATTCTTCGATTAATGCACACGAGTCTTCCTTGGTCCAAGTGCGCCCTGCCATTGTCATACTTCTAAGAATACTGTCGGAATTCGATCTGGGTTCGAATCTTTGTGATTATCTATCAGTTATCATGTTTGAACTTATCTCTCTCTTTCTCTCTCTCTCTCTCTTAGACTCTCACGAGTCTACTATCGGGGAGTTTGACGTTAATGCCTGCGAGGTTACTCTCAGGAGAGTGTCCATTGGCGAGTACTTTGCTCTCGAGAGCTTTACTCTCACGTGAAGAAGCACCTTCGTGCACGTTTCGATTCGTATTGAGATGGCCCCTCAAAGTGGAACTGACGTCATGGTTCAACTAAAGCTGCCTGCGCGAATAGCTTAACCAATCGGGATAAAATTTACAAAAAAAAATGAATTTAGATTGAGGAGTACCATTTACAGCTGTCAAACACTTCCAGTTTGTAAGTTCACAACTACGAAATTAATTTTTTTGGCAACAGCGAATCCGTAAAATGTGGTCAGCATGGTCCAACCAACCAAGGCAAACCTGTTTGCCCCGATATTTATTATCCGGAAAGATACTTTGAAGAATTTAATACGAACTTTATAATCGTAGTTTTCGTATTTACACAAACGTTAGAATACGATCTGGCACTAACGTGGAACCTGTGTCTAGATTTTTAAAAATCAACTATCTTCAGATATTTAATTATAAATTTGAAAATTACATTTTCGTGTTCGCCTAGTAATTAATATTTGAATTTTTCTCCGAATACAATAATTTGAAACATATAAGATGTCGTGGATGACGGCGATTGGAAAAAACGAGTCATTCTCAAGAACATTAGATCTATATCTTATATGACGGTCTCTTCTAATTATGCCTGCTATTCGCCTAATCTCTGTACTCGGATACACGGACAGATGACGTCACAAGGAGGAAATTCTAATTAATGTTATTCTCCTTTATTTTTAACTAGAGCACTTAAATAAATACTAAACCATCTTTATACGACAACAAATCTGTTTCGCTCAATGTCAGTTTCAAATAAGTTTTTTCCTCAATAAATCTCACCTGTCGAACTGTCATGTCTGCATTCTGAAACCTAACTATAAGTAATTCTGACACGAGGAAGATAGAACAATAATCAGAATCCCCTTTAACAAAGTTTTTTAATGTACCCAATGGGTAGCCGCCATTGCGGCTGATTCAATTTTTATACATTTCTCATCAAGTTACATCACATAATCAATTTAATCGGAGCTAAGTCAGAATTCTTATCACGCATAAAAAAAGGACTAAAAAAATGTGCATTTTTGTTAGAATCAAGGGAAAATAATGATTATTTAAAATTATGGTATAGGCATATTAATTTCGTTAATCTTTCTTTGAAACGAAAATAATTGTGGATTATTAAAAACGTGTTCCTCGCCTGCAACTGAAATTGCTATCTTTTCTGAAGACTCCTATCGAAGTTCACCATAATATATTAAATGGGACGCTGTTACGTAGCACTTGGTTTTTAGAATTGATATATAAAAGTTTTCGTTCGCAACGCACTCGACACAATTACCAAAAAATTTTCCGACGACCTTGAACTATTTTTACAACTAAGCAGCTACTTTTCCATTTGTTATCAAGATCGTGTTATATCTCTATGAATCGAAAATAATTTTGGTATAAGTACCACATATCTATCGTATGATACCTTAATGATATCCCCACGTCATCATCAGCGTGACATGGGGTGACCCTGATCTATGGAAAAATAAAAGTTTTTGTCATCACTATGTATTTTCGAATGTCTTGTACAGAGTATTTATTATGTGACGGTCATCGTGTCCGGACATTTTATCGAATAACATTTAATCGAAAGGAACGTTTTATTGCAAATGGAAATATTCGGTGTATTCGACGAATCCACATTCCTCAAACCACGTTTGTCTATGACAATTCATTGACTTTTGTTTTTCTGAACGGGTACACTTCTAGCTGTCTGCATTTGTCGTCAGTGTTGTGCTTAAATATATACATATTTTTACCTCTATTGCGTGATGAGCCACACATTTGTGTGATGGAATTCTATATTCTTACTAATCCTGATAGTGTTGGTTTTAGTTAAAAAAATATCGTCGATGAGCGAGTCCTAACGCATCCAAAATGCTGCTGTGAGATGAGCTTAGAAGAAATGGTTTAGTTAGGTTAGGGTAAGATAGGGCGAAATTCAAAGGTGCACTGTGAAGTTGGCGAGCCGGCGCAGCGAGCCAATCCGACCGCACTCAAGTTTTTTAACCCTTTGCGACACAGTGGTATATACACCTACGTATGTACTATATGTACCACCTGTATTCCATGGCTCTGGCGTTGCTGATTACTGTCGGATTAGTATGAAACTTGTCACTGGGGGGTTTTTGCAGTCGCTGATTACGAATCCGAGGCCAGATTTGCAAAATTCCTAGATAGCGCTCCGATACAGCGCATGCAAATATACTGCGAACCTTGAACAATACGTTTCAGATTGACCGATGAAATTCA
Source organism: Trachelus stipa (assembly GCA_036026315.1). Classification (NCBI taxonomy): domain Eukaryota; kingdom Metazoa; phylum Arthropoda; class Insecta; order Hymenoptera; family Cephidae; genus Trachelus; species Trachelus stipa. Next base: position 1,123,487 of record JAYRCB010000359.1, read on the forward strand.
CAAAAGTTTTTATTCACCCCATGCGATGGATTGCATAATCCTGTGCACAATTATGAAATCCACAAATTCTGATGATGAATCTGTAATCACCGATCCCAAAAACCCCCGAGTGACAAGTTTTATGATAATCCGTCAATTTTTCAATGATCTCCTATGTGCGCATGCGCCGTATCGAGGCGACATTTAGGAATTTTGGAAATCTAGCCCCAAAAACCCCCGAGTACAAATTTCGAGAGAAATCAGCCAGCAGAAAATGTATGACTCAAAGGGTTAATCAAATTTCTATTTTGACTAAACGTCCATTTTATAAACAAATTTTCGATGAATTATCTTTTCGACAAAGTGTTTTCGATAAACTGTCCGTAAATCGTCGGTCATATGTTTCGAACGTCTTTCATTACTTACAATAAAATAGGTTGCAGTCATTCATTACCTAATGAATGTAAATCCAATGACGTATACTGGATGTTATGAACTTTAAGTAGACTTTGCATCTCTGACTTTTCTTCATCGAGCATATTTACATATTGTATAGTCATATATTTCATAGGTTCATAGTCATTTCTTATATTTTCATCAGTATATTTTATTAATATACTTCATGTATACATTTTATGTGCAGAAGTTCTAGGTTGTCCGAGACAGGAATAACGATTTCAGTATTCACAGTTGTAATCATAGTGTTTTTTGACATTTTTAAACGTAACAGGCCGCTTTAAATAACAAACAATTCCAGTTCAACACGAAACTGCAATAACCTCGGAAGGTGTGCGGTAACCAATGGCATTCGAGTTCCACGAATTACTTAAGAGACCTAAATACATTTATGTCTATACCTATGCATCAGTATGCGTTGGCATTGACTTATCAGATTTTTCTGTAATTTCTGGATTTTTTTTAACCTGGCTCGTTAATGCCAATAGAGCAAGTTTTATAATAATCATATGTACATAAGCAACATTGACTTGCGTTTCCTTATCTTTTTGAAAAATAAAATTATATACCTTGAAGATTATAAATAATCTTCAGGATCAATAACCGTTTTCTGATAATTATAACAACTTTCTGGCTGGTCACGACTATATTATTCATGCTGCTGCGGCCGAACGACTCGCCGACCGGACTGAAAGATTTTGGCTCGAAAGCGCCAGTCAACAAGACGTTAATTCAATGTTTTCCTCAAGGACTTTCTGTGCGATGAAGTTATGTTATATTCAAATTCGTTTGTCCAAAAAATAATTTCTCCTTCCAGTTTAATAGGACATGTGACGAAAAGCTATCGTATTCATTACTGAGAGTATGAAAAGTGGGAAAGTATATTTCAAATTCATTTTTTATCTGTGATCATATAAGCCTTAGTATGCTACAAGTTGAATGGCATTAGTATTTAACAAAAGCGGAGAGCGCACCAATCATCCGTTGATGAGTAAAAGGACTAATTAGCACAGTTAATCACCTTTAGTGATATTGCCAAGGACGTCCTTTGAATTATTTACAATTACAATTTGTCAGAGTCAGGCATGGAGGTACAATGACGTTTGCGAGTGCTGCATAACAATGAGGATGATCAGCTTTTGAAAAAGGGTCTCATTGGCTCGTAGAAACTAAAACAAGATTCGAAAAGCACTTTTGTCATTTTGACTTTATTACATTTACGCCTTTTAGTTATATAACTACATATAAGATATTATTTCGCTTATAACTTTATTTCATGCAGTATATCTTAAATGCATAAAAAAGACGAGCAAGCGAGTCGGTAGACTTTATATTAAAATTTGTGCAGATTTATGGTCTTCAACACAATGATCTATCATTGCGAAAATGAAATTGCAATACAATTATAAAATACATAAAAGCTAAAGCGCTGGATCTAAAGAAAGAGAATCACATGATGTTCTTTTGTAAAAGGCAGCTAAAGACTATGTGACCTGTAGTTGACTTTCCTCATAGGCATCGAATTGTAATACAGAAAAATAATAGTATTAGGAAATTCATCGTGATCTCTGTTAAAATTTATTTAATTTCCATAGTCACGAGAGATACACAGCCGCAAATCCCAATAGAGGAACAGGTGATATGTAAGCATCACCACTTAGACACACTTATTTATATAAAATAAGGTAAATCTGCAAATACGGTGATCAGCACATGTGCATATATATATATATATATATATATATATATATATATGGGATTCTTTTATATTATGCAGATTTTATTACATTTAATACTAAATAAGAACTGACTATAACAAATTTAGTTTTCAGTTATCCTTATGAGAATATACATATTATGCCTGTTTAATATCGATTTTTTAAAATTAATTTAAGATTTTATTCTATTATGCTCTGACAAAGAAGACTAAAAGGAAGTACAGAAAGTTTTAGAGATATAAAGAAGTTGCAATGCATTCAAAAAGCAGTACTTTTGCTAGAGAGACGAAGTTTAGATCTGATACGCAAACCTGGTTAAATTATCTAAATTCATATAACCAGTTTAAAAAAAAAGGAAATTTCGACTTTCAGGAATATTAACCATATTTGTATGATGCATATGACACGTCATTAAGACGTTGTGGATTGAATAGATTTCAGCGTTACAGTGTGCATCACATAAAAAAATGCGTAACTTGAATAAATAATAAAACAAAACGGAACTGAGACTGGTTAAATTGTTTTCACAAAATGTTCAATCTCTCACGAATATTACAGATTTCATTATGTAAAATATTTTGCCGTCCACATTTTAGAACTGTACTGTGCGTCTGTAATTGTTTCTCTCGAAAACGCACATGCGCAATTTCATTCTCTACAATTTAACATTTGCAATGTCATTAAGTACATTCAACATTTTTAACATTCGTCAATCATTTTTGGAGATAAATAAAAAAGAATAATTCATTGTTAACGAAGTACAAGAATAAGTAGTTTTGATGATAAATGCATATGTATTATTACGCTTAACATTTTCTCAACTAATGTATACCAGTTCAGGTTTATGTTTACGTTTATATTAAATTCACATTTAGTATTTCAGTACGGAGTGACTTTTGAATCTTTCTAAATTAAGGCGATTGTCGTAACCGATTAAGCAGGAAACAGTTCCGTATTTCCCGCTTTATTTAATTTTGTAAACAATAAATATTTGAATATGTATAGAAAACCTAATAAATATCGTACTATGGCATAAGATATTATTCTTAAAATCATCTAATCAAAAAGACCGAAGGACACTTAAAGCAAGGCACAACTCGACTGAAAAATGATTTTTAGTCTAGCATTTCGCTTGTTAGATTAATTGTAATTATCTTATACAACTAATTGATTCTTTTGATCTGAATCGCACGATCGATGATCAGTAAAAACGGCATTAGTACAATTATGCTATAATCATCGACTTCACATATTCGACGACCTTTCGATAAGGAGACATATCTCAAGAATATAAATGTATTACATCTAGACAAGGTGTAATTATAAAATATGCTACCATATCCTAATTAACAACTTAGAAAAAAAAAGAAGATAATTCATGTGATCGTAAGGTAACATAAAATTCCACATGAGATTCTAGTCCCTTCGTACATGAATTTTCTACCTATAACAATTGTTCGCACAAAAATATATGACCTAAGCAACTCTTGTTTGGAGCTTGTTTCCAACTACATTGGAGCGATTCATGTTTACATATTAATACACGTAAATCATTAAAGAAACTTTGGAAGTACTAAGTGCATGAAATCTTTTACATATAAATGATGTACGTGGTAACATCAATTATGCCTAGCATTGCCTGTCATAGTTTTTGTCATGTTCATATTTGAACATGTTTTATTTAAAGAATGAGCGTATGGTGAATTCCAGTCGCGATGAAAAATATCTTCTAGCTGTTGCCTAATGCTGTTTTGATTTTTCTGACTATTATCTTCGAATAACATACCGATACCTGTAAAATCAAAATAATACATTCAATATTGCTTTGAATAAAGTATTGTTAGCTGCAAATTTTTTATTTGATGCACTAAATGATATGTAGATGATGCTGCTATGCTACTAATTATAAACTATCAATAAAAACCACGTTACATACGCACCAGCTGTATCAATGAAGTAATCACCAGACCAATTGCTTGTACCAATATATGCAGCAATGTCAGTAACCATATATTTATTATGATTAACTCTAGTAAATGGTATCTTATCAAAATCTGATGTTGTTGGAACAATAAATCTTTTCTGAAAAAAACAAAAAACAAAAATAAAACATAAAAACTAGTAAAAATATTTTAAATAATAGACTCTGTAAATTTTATATAATAGACTTTTGGGTTACTAACAACTTCAATCTGGACACCTTTGTAGCTATGCGTTAGATCCTGTAAGGATTTAAGGAAGAAGTCTTCAGATGTTCGTGAATGTTTCCACCATGATATTAGGAGCCTGACATTTATTTTGCGTTCAATGGCAGCTGACCTTAAAGCATTATCGATGATGGGCCAATATCTGTAATGTGCAACAAAACATATTTAATATTTTGTTAGACATGTATTTGACTTATTAATAAATAATTACATAATGTATACAGATATTAATAAATTATTTAACATAGAAATTATCTAAAAACTAAGTACATACTTTACTTTAGGCGTGTAGATGGTTAATGGAAAGTAGTCCATGACGGAAATGTAAATAAACTTTTCTGCTTTCTCGATGCAATGCAATATTGCATCAAGATCGTTGCTTCTACCAATTGGAGAAAAGGGAGGCGGTGAACTCTAAAACCCATTCGCAACAGCAGGTTGATACACATCCTACTATCTTTCGCACGCCAGGCAGCATCATTACGACAAACATGTACTTAATACCAAGAGAACCGAAAACTATACATACCGCAATAAAGCTCTTGTATTTATTGCCATCCAGAGTAAAGTTCATAGGATTATCCATATTTATTTTCGTTCTAAGAGATTCGGGCCATGAGGATGGCACTTTGCCATCTTTACCAAGCATCCAATAAACCTGTGGAAACGTAGGAACTTTTTAAAATCATGTAGTCATTGAACGACGTCGCAAAAAGCGAACTACATTAAAAGACGTATAAAATATAATTTTTCCAAGAGGTAGTTTTCTCATGGATGAACACGCTCCTGAAAAAATCGAATGATTGTAAATTTGGTTTTAGATTATACTCACGTCAAAAATTTTTCCCAAATCCTCTGCCAGACAAGAACAATTTAGGACGTACACGCCGAGCTCTTTCACTTGTGTCAAGGATCTCCAATCCATATTTGCTGAACCAACGTAAGCATGCGTTCTATCTATGAGCCATAACTTCGTGTGCAATACACCGCCCCCCAGTAATCCAGCAAAATTTAAGCTTCGAACCTTGGGTAATAAAAAACTACATTTTTCATTTCACATCAAATTTTCATGGTTTGTTCTCGAACAGTGACCACTCCAATAAAAGCTTAATATAATTATAAAATATCTTCGCAATAATTGATCAACATTTTAGCGGTTTCATAATAAAGTTATGTAATAAATCATTGCCAATTTAAATTTGCGAAATCCCTAAGACATTAATTATGATATAACGAAGAGCAGGTGCGTCAAAATTTTACTTGACGCTTTGTCAGTCTTTGAGAGCCAACTGTTTTCAAATTTACAAACGATTAATTGTCTTCACAACTTAAACCCGAGACCAAGCTGTCCAAAAGAAGGGAAATCGATACAGGCTTATTGAACCACAAGATTAATGACACCCAGATTTTACATCACAGTTAAAAGCATTTGAATCGAATTGCATTGTACAAGCCTTAATTACAATGATTACATGGTTCTTTTATAGTTTCCTTCATGTTTGCATACATGTAATGTAGATTCCATGTAGATTTTCAATTTATTACATGAAATTTACATTTCATCCCTTCAATAAATATACATAAAATATTTTAATATTATTACCTGTGCATTTGCTTTTTTAGCCAAATATTCCGTGTCCACATTGGGACTAAGTTGAGACGGGGCATTTTGTGCAATTTTTAAACGTACACCCCTATTTCTTCCTGCATCGAGAAGCGCTTTGAAAACGTCCTCACCCTGCAAATGCAAATTTTTCGATAGTCGGCGCGATTTATGAAAATTAAGAGGGGATAAATTATTGTCCGTGGCATTGTTACTCACTTCTTTAGCACTGTCGTCCGGATAGACATCCTCCCTACTCATTGTCCAATACAAGGACGCGATTTCTATAGTTTCTTGTGCAGATCCAATCAGTTCCATCCAAGAATAATATGTGCTGTCGTGCATTACCGATCCATTGCTGTAATTCAAACCGATGGGTATCGACTCTACGAGTGATACTCTGCAGCTATCCATGCAGGTCAACGAAGAGTCATTGTTTGAATTCGTTGAATTCAATAAATGCTTGTCTGCTGCATGATCTAGTAGAGGCAGTAGAACCACAAGCACGATGAGGATTAAGATTACGGTGATTGGAATGCAACTGGGTCTGCACCATCCTTGCGCACCCCACCTGCAATTGTTCATAAAATTAAGAAATTTAGTAACACAATACAATATAATATGCGTTAAGTGCATCAAATGGTATTCGAAGTAAAAAGCTTCTGCTAATAGTTATGATTTACGAGTGCTTTTATATCATCTAAACTCGTGATTACGACAAATACACAAATAGACAATAAATTGTGCACATAAATATTTCGATTATTTCATTATAAGTATGAGTAAATTTAATGTATAGAGCTATAAATACACATTTAAAAAATGTTCAAAATTATTAATCATGATGTTCCCACTGAAGTCCTATAGTTCTATATTCCAATGCTGTTACAGCGTATATTTCACGGTTCATGAAGTCATAAGGGCATTCACTGACTTTTACAATTTCACTTGTTTGAACAGCGACAATGCACTTCCCTGCGAGTTTTGTTACATGAGCTAATTTTATTAGGGTACCATTAATAATTCATATATGTCACGTATGCATTCGATGACTCTATTATAATATTAGGTGTTGGAATTAATTCGTAGCGTTTTACAAAAGATGGCGCAGGTAGTACACTATTTTGTTGTAACCGATAGTAATGTATACGTCGAAAAGAGTTATCATAGGACGTCATTTGCCGTACAATCCTTTTTTCAAATCATAAATAACAACAACTTAATAATTTATTGAATATGGCTAAGTTTGTGCCGAATAAAGTGTTCTTGCGGCGAGGTTTGCTTCATTATTTTAATATGAACAAAAGTCCAGCTGAAGCTCATCGTATTTTAGTGGAAGTATATAGTGAACATGCTCTAGCTGAGCAAACGTGTCGGAAGTGGTTTGCACGTTTTAAAGCTGGTAATTTGGACTTGGATAACAAGGAGCGACCTGATTAGCCGAAAAAATTTGAAGACAATGATTTGGAGGCATTGCTCAATGAAGATTCAAGTCAAACACTTAAAGAATTGTCTACGTCATTGGGAGTTGACTTATCAACAATAGGAAAACGTCTTAAAAGTTTGGGCATGATCCAGAAAGAAGGACATTGGGTCCCACATGAATTGAAACCAAGGGATGTTGAGAGACGTCTTGTGATGTGCGAAATGCTGCTTTAACGGCAGAACAGAAAAGGTTTTTTACATCGAATTGTTACCGGTGGCGAAAAGTGGATCCATTATGACAATCCGAAGCGCAGAAAGTCGTGGGTTAAGCCCGGCGAACCATCAACATCAGTGACACAGCCCAATATCCATGTGTCAAAGCTCATGTTTTGTATTTGGTGGGATCAGAGGGGTGTCATTCACTGCGAACTACTAAAACCGCATGAAACCGTAACTGGAAATCTCTACCGACGGCAATTGATGCGTTTGAGCCATGCATTGAAGGAAAAACGGTCGGAATACTCCGAAAGACACGAAAAAGTCATTTTGCTCCACGACAATGCTTGCCCACAAGTTGCAAAACCGGTAAAAAGATACCTGGAAACACTTAAATGGGAAGTGCTATCGCACCCGTCATATTCTCCAGATACTGCTCCTAGCGACTACCACTTATTTCGATCAATGACTCATAATAGCTTGTGTAAGCAGAACTTCACATCTTATGAAGATTGTAAAAAATGGGTCGATTTTTGGATATCATCTAAAGACGAACAGTTCTTCCGATGCGGTATTCGTTCACTGCCCGAAAGATGGTCAAGAGTAGTAGAAAGCGATGGGCAATACTTTAATGAATGTATTTTTTGATTTTCATGTGAAATAAATAATATTTTTTCATTCAAAAAACGCTACTAATTAATTCCAACACCTAATAAGTCAGTGATCGCAGATGAAAAGGATCTTTGATATTTCCTCTTTTCCTTTTTCTTTCGTTGCTCTTTTTATCAAACGGGGCGCTTCGAATTGCCCTGGGCATACGATGTTCATTTCTCTAGAATAACGTTTCGTTCAGCGAAGTCTATCGATCATTGTTTATCCAACAAGTATACATATTCAAGACACGCCAGTACTTGAATATAAAAACTTAAAAATCGTTCAGCGAGGGACCTCGCCTGTTTCAAAACTGCTGAAGCAAATCAGAGCTTTTCTCACTCGATACGCAAAGATAAAGCAAAGTGAAGAATATATGTTTGCAATGATAATGTCAACAAATGGAGATCTTGTTAATAAAGAAAACATATCAATATATTACAGGTATTATTGTACATATGTAATAAATGTATCAATCGTTCGAAATAAATATTTAGCAGTACGTCAGATCAAAATCAGTTGTACTTACTTCGAATTCGTAAGGGGGTCATCTACATCGCCCCTCAGCATGAACCCAGATTGATCCCACAATTCGAGATCATCATCACCGGACGGCGAATTTACATCCAACCTTGCATTCTCGGAAACAGTCTGAAAAATTGTATTATTTGAGTATTATTGAATGGAGTAAGCGAAAAGAAATTCCAAATGGTTTTCGTTATCGATCTTACACAGTTTTAAATATTATTGAGATTATATGTTCGTTAGAAAAATATACATGTAAAGTTGACAAAATAGGACACGATTTAATTTGCACATTCACAAATATAGCGTGAACCTTCAGGTTTATCGGCAATGAACCACTCCATAAAGTTCCTTAATCAAGGGTCGGCAGTTATAGGGATCTTCGATGCTGTTTTTCTGATCCGTTTCTTTGGGATAATGGCCACCATTGGTATAACCTCATCCAACGAAAGAGCGGTTTCAGTACTTTAGTTCGATTATTGCAAGGGTGAATCCAATATAAAATTTATTTATCATTTTGGTTCTTTACTGACCCTATCCCCTGATATCATAAAAGTTACGTAACATTTTGGGGCTACCGTAACTTCCTATTGTCGTTTCGTGAAGTTACTTTATCTCATAGAGGAATCACTGCGATGGAACATAGATATGAGTGAAAAACGGCTAAGACAAATAAAATGTAGATAATTTTTAAATGATAAAGAAACTTGAAAAGTATTAAACGTGAAACATGCAAAAGCAGTCCGTGTAGAAGTTTTCTTTGTAAGTAATTTCATCTCTCTACTTGATAATGCAAACTTGTAATTTGCATTTGTCTTATCGCCAGAGTACATTGCGCAACCCCTTCCGTTCATATAAATTTCAATCAGATTCGATAATAATCTGAATTTGCATTTTATCAAGTCCACAAGACGTTTTTGTTTAAAACCTTCGAAAGAGATATAGAAACTGACCGCAAGCACGAAAAAAAACTCAATAAAACTTTATAGGTAGTTTTTTCGCAAGCTTTCATCACTTTTATCACTATCGTCACTTTCCACGAAGTACAATTAAATTTTATCAAACATACGAATATCATATGAAATTATTTGAAAGAGTAATTTAATCCACTGAAATTCAATAGTATATATCTTCCTTGAGACGTTATTCTCGCTGCAATTTTAATGTAGCCGTAAACTAATAATGCAGAACGACATTTCAACAAAAATACTACAAGAATCACAGATGTGTTTAGGAACAATGAAAAATATACACGAAATCTAATCTCAATAGTATATTCCAATCGTATTCTCATATTACAACATATGGAATAGACTTTTACTTTAATTAAAGTGATAGTTGTACTCGCGATATTCCTCCGTCCTCCCAAAATTGTCTTGATGTACAAATAAATGTGCGAGAAAGCGCGGTCGATGAATTCCTTAATGTCACTGCATTATAACCTATATTTCACAAAACTCTGACCTTGGCAGTTTTATTATCGGCCAGCCAGATAAACTACACTTACCCGTAATTGTTCCTTCTTTTTTGCCAATTTTTGAAGGCCGACTCTGGTCATACTTCGTGGATACGATCAATAAAATAGTAATATCAAAACACACTGTCGTGGAGTACATGAAATGAGTGTCGTAAACAAGTACGTGACAACGACATACCGAGGTTAGGTTACCTACAGTAGGAACATAGCATAGCGCAGCTTGTGGCACACTCGAATGACAGACGTGGCAACATCGTACTTGGCGCCATGTTTGAATCCCCGTTTTCGAGGTTGATGCATATTTGATGGTGTTTTCTACTTCATTGCAGGGGAGTTCCGAGCATGTTATTGATCGGTTATAATATATTATATTCAGTTGTCACGAAGCTGAACCCTTTAACTCAACCATTTACGAGGGAAACAATGGAGTTGATATGAAAAACGATTAAAAATCTATAGTATGTCAAACAATTCGAAATAAATTGAACGACGGTCCTGCGTGAAAGAAATCACTTATGTAAACCTCAATTTGAAAATGATAATTTAAAAAAAACGAGATAATACTACAATAAAATTGAAAAAAGCCCGTGGTTTTCACAATGTGAAAGTATGACAGCTTCAGGTCCGTTTCGAAATTCATTAGCAGTAGGTACTTTCAGTATTTCGTGTCCCTATTTATATTCGCACACATCCGAGGCTACGTTCCGAAATTTACTACTAGTACTACAAGTATCGTCGTGTCTCCATTTACCTGCGTACAATTAAGTGAGACGTAACCATGCTCGCAGTACTAGCAGTGAATTTCGAAACGTACCCTAAAAGAGATACAATCATACTGATACTAGAACGCAAAATTACGGGACGTAGACTTTAAAGATCTTTTATTACTAAACTCAAATACGAAAATGCGTTTGACTAGCGCAGTCAGAGTTAATTATCGTTCGGTATATGGAGAAATATATGCACACATAACACAGCATCAATTTTCAAGTTACTTCTCTACAATCTAACAGTGGGAGGTATGTTTGCCGTCTTCAATAAAAAATAGAGACTTGTACATCAATTGCTCAGCAGTGCAACATCGAAAACGTCAGTAATCTAGAAATTGTTCTAACATGCGGTCCACGCGCGCGCGCGCAAGTGTGTGTGTGTGTGTGTGCGTTCCCTCAATACTTTGCCATTAGAGTAATGCGTTTTTAATATGAATTAGCCGGGAAACATACTCGGACAATTACCTTGATTAAACTCGTCTTTAGCTCATCCCCGTTCCCTTCTACCCTGAATGTAATGCAATTCATAATTTATTTCGTGTGAACAGTCTGTCTTCATTTTCAAACCCACGCCTCACTTTGTTTTTCCCTCTAGAGTCGGAATGTTGATTTTGGAGCAATGTGGGCGGTAGACTCGGCCGGAGATGAGGGATACGACGGTATGGATCGCGGAGGGGTAACTGCGAGGTAGACGAACGGACTCCAAAGGGGCGACTGATAATTAAACGCACGGAAAGTCCTTGCTAATTTATAAGTGCTAAACAATTATTTGCATGCTCTGCGAAGTATTTGTTATTCACGATTAGAGTAGTGTTCCGTGAGACTGTTGGTGAGATATAGAAATGTTCCTTAAAGTGGGAAATATTAGCGCCGTGGGATAAAACTGATTTTTTCCATGCTATAATAATAATGCTTCCTGACCTACTTTGGCGTTTTATACATACATCGACGCGTCGTTATAACGAGGACGTAGTCTTGTCAACTAGTATACATATGTACTGTCACACTGCGATTCATTGGAAATTATCAGAGGAAAACTGCCAGACTGCAGAATATAACATAACAGGTGGAATGAAACAAAGCAAAATGTAATGGGGTGATGTTGCTTCGTGCGAAAAATAATTTTGAGTACCAGGTTGGCAACCCTCGTGCCGTAGGGTATTACCGGACACAGACAAAACACAATCAGAGTTCTTTTTCTCGTACGTTTTTGGCCCTTGGTCATATATTTTTTACACTGAATTTCCTGTCTCCCACGCTCTCTGTCCTTTTTCATTCCGCCACCCATCACTTCCTCAAACCTTCACAAGTCGCCATTTTTACGTCATATCCTCCCTTTCTTCGTGTAGCATCATTTCCTGTTTCATGAGCGATACACGTAGATACTTTATCGGTTAAAAGAGCTGATAAAATTACTAGTCACACCCCTGACCTCACAATCGATTTTAACTATTTCGATCGATAAGGATAAGTAACTCGATCAATACTGTAGGCATCATATCGCGGAGCAAGATCTAATTTATGGTGCTACGTTATGACGCTGTAACTGTTGATGCTAATGTTTCTGTTCTTGACGCAGCGATGCGCATTTATATGCTATAGTTCGTTAAGCGTGGTGTTATTACAATTACAATATGAAATTACGTGCACCATAAAGCAGCAGAATTCTGAATTTAATTTTTAGGATGGGTAAAAATGTACCCATAGTGCGTGTTAAATAGATACGATAGTTTCTGTCACTTTTACAGATTTGATATAAAATGTTTATATGCAATTACTTAATTGTTCATCCTAAAGCATACGCTACGATTTTTGTACTCGAATACGTTTGTAGCAACTTTTTGAAATTTATATATAATATGATAGTGTATCAGATACAAATTTCAAAATTAATACATTGTTTGGAAAATGGCGCTACTCGACGAAATATTCTACTTGAGGATGTTTTTTTTTGATCACAAAAGATATGCTTTGTTAAGTAAGTTATAATCCAAATTAGGTAATAAAATAATAATAACTTTCATAACGGAAACTCAAAAATGGTACCTACAGTGGTATTCTGGTATCACAGTTGAGCGATTATTCATGAAGCTGTTAGGAAAGCACTTGGAGTTCTTTGCTGTTTTTACTCCAGAAAAAAATTAAACTTATAAAGCTATCGTTTGTTAAAAGTTTAGAACAAGTTTACGACAGCCCCATAGACAAGTTGTGACAGGGTAAACCTTATCAGTACGAATGTGATGCTCCATCGCGCTGATACCCCTGCTGTGCCTCTTGCGCTTTTTGAAACAAATGGTTGTCGTTAACTTAATACGCAAAGAGACTAATGGAAAAGCACCAATGAAAAGTCGATGGTCCATAATTCAGAAAGCGAAAAGAGGTTAAATGATTAAGAACGACGATATATTCATTCATTCCTTGTAGAGATTCTTAAAAAATGATTTGAATTTCTTCAACGACACGGACATTAAAATTATTATACTTTATTATTAGCATTAGGTCGATACCGTTTTCTGCATCACGAAAAATGCTGAAGTATACTTTCAATCATATACATTACAGAAAGGAAATGTTGCCGTTACGTTGTTAGTTTAAAGCTACATTTCACAGTATACGCAAATGCTCTACAAATGAAAATGCCTTTATTGATTTTTTTTGTAATCGATGGCACTAATGGTTTCTCATAAACCAACCGGACACGATGAAAAACGTTAAATCAACAAGCACACACCACTTACGTGTTTACGTAGGTCGCGTCACGTTGATCTTCCGTCGCAGCAAAAAGCACAATAGCGTATGAGTTGCGCCAAGAGAAAATTTCTAATTCACCAAATATATTATTCAGTATTCCGACGAATTGGAATAAACGACACTGCACACGAATTTATCGTTCTCGGGGTGTATCGGGATATCACAGTATTCTACTGCGGAAGCCGCGAATGCTGGATACTTCTAAGAACAGGAAACTAGGCCGCGCAGCTGTCAGAATATTGTAATTACAAGTATAATTTCGAATTGCATGGTATTATGGTACACTCCGTTTCGCAAAACTTGGAGCGTACTTACCTGCAGCTAGTGCCAGTTGGCGCGTGCAGCTAGTTCGCGTGTCTAACCGCGAGGGCTGTCTCGGGAAAACTAACCTAGCATAAACTAGCGTAGGCCACAGCGACCGCTTTGTTATAATGTACAACAATAATTGTATGTCGAGATTACGCAACGAATGCACTGCACTTTAAATATACGATCCTGTACGATCAAATTCAGTAATTCTTTCTGAATCATTAGCATTCAGCAAACTCAAGCGTCATTCACCGATTTCATCCACATTCATGTGTACACGGTTAATTTCAAGGACTCCCACTACTGTTGTGTCAGTGGCTCCCCCTGTGATTTTAAGACTAAAATAACGAATGGATATAACCATCGACGCATAGCATGGACTACGCGATCCCTACTTCAAACTCCTTGAAAAAATGTCCGCTCGAATAGACAAAGAGGGACTGAGGTGGCGGCCAGTAGCTCTCCTTTTCTAATACTCCCATTGGCTACGTTTTCTATACTCTCGTACTAAGGCTGCTGATAGAAAGAGACAGGACTTGGCCGCCACCAATCGCCATCTTTTTCTATCAGCCGAACATTTTTCCTATGCTTGTGCGTAGTCCATGCTATATGTCGATGGATATAAGTGTGGTTGTATTTCTTAAGAAATTTTGTCGTCAAAGTAGAAATCTAACGCATCAGTTTGTCTGACGGTTTTAAGACTGGTGTTCGTGTAATTCAATGTATGTATAATGTTTGTATCTGTTACATTTTTACAAAGGTATACGATCAGAGGCGTATGAATAATTAAAAGTGTGGTGAATACCAATGAAGGTTTCTAGGGGGTTTCGTGTGATCTAAAGATACTACAAAAGCGGGAGGGTGCACAAACTTATCAAAAGGTTCCGTGAAAGTTCCAGACGTAAATATTGGCGAAAATTCGTCTACGTGGCATACACTCCGCTAGGATAACAGGGGGACGCGAGTGGTAAATAAGATAGTGGAGTGAGGGATCCTCGTTTCGACGATTTAACGGGTGTTTCTCGTGATAAAGCTAAGGTCGGAAAAAGCATGTACGAGGAATGGACAAGCAAGGAATTATGGGTTCGCAACTAATACAACGGTTTCCGGTCTATGGCGTTTTGTCACGAGACCTTACCCCAATACCCAGGACGATCGCCATGGGAATTGGCTTCGAGGCATCATTGCCATTCTTGGTAAGACATTAATTTAACATTTGTTCTAATGAAGCTAGTGTAATAATGGTGGATGTCAGTAATCTTACGTGCTCTCAGTGTGTCCCAAAGGTACGATTTTCGTACTTATTGTCCTCTGTCATGCGCTCTTTTCAAACGTGCTGTAACCCCACGGACGTAGGTTATTAGTATTACAGAAGATTTGCCAAATTTTTAACAAGTTCTTTACAGACATCAAATTCCTTGTCTCGCTCATGAATCGTTTAATGATGATCGATTAATCCCACCACACAATACTGCATATTGAAATGACATTGAATGGACATATGTTGATCAAACAGACGTCCATTGGATGCCATTTAAATATTTTGTATTGCATAAGACTCACAATCAGTACATGACCCAGAATGAAATGTGTTTGATTTGCAATTTACACCATTATCATTTGTCTAAGTATTTGCAATCATCGATTAAAATGATTTAAACCGAAATTTATACTCCTTTTGTAAGGCATTCTTCTACATAGTCTTATTAGCAGTAACAAGGGACAATCATAAAATCATCTATCTGGCTCTTGAAGTGGTGTAGTATAATTATAATAAATAACAAGTAATATCAATGTTACTCGCAGGATGAGGTTCCTGCAATAATCCAAGATTCCGTTATGGGCGCGTCAGTGAAAATGTTCAAGAAAATGAAAATGCACGTGCGCATAATCACTCTTAATAAGCACTTGGGCAAGGGATGTTCGTGTTGGAGTACAGTTAGGACCGTGAATTTTTTATTACCACCCCCTTACCCTCCGGCGACTCCTGTATCGCCATTGGCCCTCATTCCTTCCATCAACCGTGCTTCCCTTTCTACATATAATTCCAAACAAATTTAATTTCGGCCAGTCTCTTTTTATCGTTTCATGGCGAAAAGACTCGCGTCAACGTCCTCCGTATAAAGCGCAGACCAGTAGACGTAGAAAAGCACTGCCTGCTGCACCCTCCCTCCTTTTAGGGTGTTTTCCGCCCTCCTAAGCTCCTTGCAAGATGTAATCTCTTTCCACGTATTGCGGCGTGAATAACATCCCTGCATTTTTCGTTTATGTCTCTCGCGCACGCAATGAGCCGCGAAAATGATATAAAAGCAGAAAAAATCGTACAGCCTCGGGAATAATCAATCAGCAGGGAGCGATCGTGTCTTCCGATGGAAACGTCTTCGCCAAAACTGTTTCGCCTGGTGAAACACGTGGCGGATGTTTGTCAAAAAAAAAGCGACACGCTATTACTGTCACACTGTACGCGAAAGAATCCGTAACGGACTGTGAAAAATCTAAGACACGCAACAAGATCAAGACGAAATGGCTGTACTTATTCGACAAAGTCTTATTACGAATTAACTATATTACGAAAATTTTCTAGACTGTTCTCGCTCGTGTTAAATATTATCGGGTATGAATATCCGATTGCAATCTTGGACACGTAATTTCATCGGGCTCTGCCATTAGTACCACACGGCTACTTATTCTAATTTCAGTTCTGAATTTTTCATAATCCTTATCCATACTCGTGGATGGACTATCCTCTTGCTTAATAATAACTATACGTTTATTATAGAGAATCCGTTTGAATTTTATTACAGGAACAAATACGCATTGTTCATTCTGATGTCGTTCACTTTTTTTTTAGATTTCAGTAGTGTTTCTAAGTTACGAATTTTATGCATTTATGTTTGGTGGTTAAATATTTACTATTTTACAGATCTGCGCGCAATATCGGTATTATACTTCGGGCGAATCTGTGCTTATGTCATAGAGAATGGACGATCTATACACGTGGTTAATTCTTAATTAAGTGCACTACACGTAAACAGTGACTGTGCACTCAGGCGCAGTTAGACCGGTATACTCGGTACGTAGCATTCGAATGGTGTAACAATAATAACATTTGAACGAGCATGAGATTGAGTGCTTTTGTTTTGACTAGTCCGACTATTTTGACTGTAATGAGTATAATTACTGGCGTAATTATTTACTGGACTGTTACTGCAAGTTATGGCTTCTCTTTGAACAATTGGTTATGTGAGGACTACCGTGTGATTTGTTTATTATGCGATACTCCACTAAAATGCACCATTTTCTTTCTCTCAAAACCATACGTGTTAATAATTGCTTGCTGCACATTAACAAGGATATGATTTGAAATGTAATATAAAATTAAATGGATTTAAAAGCAAGTAAACCTTATTGTTGTGTATTCTATTTATTTAAAAGCTCGCGCAAACATTAATGCGATAGGTTTATGTAAGTTTTTTGAAGTCAATCAAATTCAGAGATATTTTGACATTACATTATTACGATATACATAGCGAAGGCTATATCTTGATCTGTCATTTGTATTATTTCGATGTATTGTCGATACAAAAAATATTTTTAATTACAGTTACTGAAAACTGAAGTTGCATGCATGAATACTTTTTGTAGAGATATCATCACGTAACACAAACAATACATTTTTTAATAGAACCAAAACCTTTTACACGACGTGTACTCGTTATTCGGAATGAGAAAACGAAAAATAATGTTTCGAATAAATATTATTCACGAATGAAACTGGTCTGGCTTAAAAATCGTATTGTTAAAATTTTACATCTAAACAAAACATATAACTACTAGAAATTGTGCACGTACATGCGTAGGAAATCAATAGGTAAACGCCCATAAAGTATTCAATATAAGTAAAAGAGACACCTGCGTATCTGAACAGGTTGAAATTTATCTGATATCACCAAACTCCATCGTACAGAATGGCATGAATATCTTATGGCTAGAAATACGTATAAAAATATAGTCAAAGTCAAGTAATGACAACAAAATAATATTAATAGAAGAGGCGCGTCGTACTGATGGAAAAAATAATATTAGCTGTGAGGAACATGATTACAGAAAAAATATTTGTCAATACATAAAAAAAAAGGAAGAATTCCAGAATTATACAAATAATCGTAGTTTTGAGACTTACGCGGCCATTGCTCATATCGCTATAATTGGCTTCCCGATCGGAACCGGGTCTGGAAGTCTTGGAAGTGCCGACGTTTCGCAAACATTGCAGCTTGCTTTATCAGAGCTTGGCCGGCACTCCATCATCAATAATTCCTACATACTCTCGTACGAACATCAATTTACTCATCAATTGTCGAATGACAAATTGTTCTTTGTTTTGTCCAAAGCAGCATACAATTTTAATCATCGCACTACGTTCCCAAGCATTGGGGCACTTTTAGTGACACACTATATATCGTATACTTTGCCATACTTGCTAGTATTTCGTTTACCCATAGACAGACTTTATACAGATACTCTGTTGAGTGTTAAATTTATCGAAATGGCCTTGTAACACGCAATGTCAAAGACGGCCCTCTCGCATGCATCGTCTCACCGCATCGTCATAAAGAGACTCGATTCCACGGGGGCACATGAATTTTTTTCTCTCTACAGAATGGAAGCGAAACTCTATTACGAAAAGTAGTTCTTTAGAAACGACCAATCATGCGCACGCTGATAAGAATTCAGATTGCAATCGTACGAGCAATATTAAAATATAGGACTAAAATTTTCAAATAATTTGAATGAGGCGAAGCCATAGCCATTTTTTGACGTAGGCCCAGCTGCGCTAGTATTAGTGATATCATTACCAGTTACTCTCATCCTGAGCAATCCAATCAAAGAAGGTGCTTGCTGAGAGACTAGTTCAGGAATTGGGGACAGAAGTGGAGGCAAATGAGACGTGAAGAAAGTCTAAATCCTTGGAGAGAACTCTGAAGGAACACTACAGTGTCCCTAGAAGAGGTTCGAATGGTCGGCAATTCGAGACAGTGCTCTGTCGGTAATGTCCCCTGCGGACATCAGCGCCGGCAGGATTCTACGACGGCGGTTGGAAGAGCCATCAAATCCCTTTCAAAAACGGATCGGACATAGGACAACGGTTTTCTTGATTACCCGAAAACACTTTCGAACCAAGTCCAACTGTTAAGTGGTCAACGAATTTGAAAAAATAGCTGTGTGTAATCGAGAATTTATTGTGCCTGCCCCAGACGCGAGAGACGCATTAAGAAATGCACACGATTAAAATTACTTTACTAGAAATACGTAAATCGTTGTAGTTAATGCCACCGTACATAAACGTTATTGTAACCGAAGACGATCTCATTCTCATAGCCAAAACCGTAAAATATTGATCTATGTAGACGACTATAAGTCATAAAACAATAGTTCGTCATAGTACAGGATGTTCCCACACGATGAATTCGCACGAACAAAAATAGTTCGTAATTTTAGAATTGACTGCATTGGACGTATATGGGTTGCTCCATTTTTGTGAATGTAATCTTTGAACTTTAAGGTTTTCTAGTATAGGATAAGCATGATCGTTATTCTAATTTTTGTATTTATATGATTCTGAGACATTGCGTTTTATACATATATGCTTTAGGTGGGTTATGTCTGAGTATATTTAATTTCGCGGACCCTCCTACACAATCAACAAAGCTGATCCCTCGCATCTTGTGTACATAATAGAAATTAAAGAACGAGGCTTTTTTAGATGACACTGTGCTGATACTGAGTATCGATTTATCTTGAAGGATTCTGAAAATATTTTGAGATTCTTTTTACGTTGAAAATATCGATCAGACTTGTAAAAATAATTTAACGTTATGTACAAATATTTATTTTCAAAATTTAAAATATTTCCATTTATCAAAAACGTTCGTTTCTTTCAATTTTCATATCCATATGATGTAGGACCTTTTGTATTCTTTGTCGATGTAAGCATATTTCATGTATCTACCCTATATCTCAGATTTCAGTTGTAACCACAGGGACTGAAGTCAGCCCACGACATCATCCCTACTTTTAGGAGACCTATCTACGTTACGGATTCGTAAGAAGATAGCCCCTCAAAGTGATGTTCTAGTGCAACTATAGACATGAATGAATTATCGACTGATGGAAGCAATACAACATTGAGAAAGATTTTACCGAGAGTTTGTGTCTGATCTTTGGCGTTCTGCTTTTGTGATGTGGCAAAAGAACGACGACGTCCTGGTCCTTTCCTTGACCTCCTGGGTGTCTCGAGAATGGTCTACTGGATGAAGTTGCACTAGCTGCTGATGAGGATGAAGCCAGAGTGGTTGATCGCTCAGCATTTGAGTATTTCGAATAGGCAACATTTGTAACATGATTGCTGCCTCCGTATGATACGTTATGAGTATTGTTTACCTGCATTTTCAAAAACCACATATTATTAGTATGTAAAGAAAAAATATTAATAAGTGATGCGCTGTCAATGTCTACATATTTTCGAAAATACTTTAAAATCCAAATCCTTATACATAGATTCCTATACATAAAATAGATATGCAATTTCTTGTTTTCTTTTTTTTTTAATAAATTTATTTACCTGTACAAGAATGTGACAAGCTTGCGATGCGATTTGAAAGAGACCATCTTGTAAATTGCGTCCTGGGTGATCATCACTTTCAGTGCTACTCTTTCCCCATCCGAAAAAAGACATTTTTCAATATTGAAATGCAGGTCTTAGTTCTCTATATCGATGACGCATGTCGAAATCATAGGTTTTTTCCTTTAGATCCTGCAATCGATGTGTTAATTAATTAAAATTTTGAATCGGATTCAACATTTCGAATTGCGTGACATTCATTAATATTAAATGTACCATCGAGCGGTCATTTGACCGTTTTAAAGCAAAAAATACGTTTACAAAAAATTTTCGGTAGGTTTAGTGTTAAAATTAAGTCAACCTCTATAGAAAATATCATTTGTCAGATTTCTAAAGGAATTAATCTTTGGTCGATTCATCATTTTTCTGTCAACCTTTTATTTGCATCATTATTATTCCCATTATGAACTTATACATATTTTAAGGGAACACAGTTTGGCACTATAAATATATCTAATATTCGTACGAAGCCAACAAAGCAAAATATAGTAGAACCCCGATTAACCAGAGACGGAATATTCCAGGAGCGATTTAACCGTGTGCCTCCCAGTACCTCCCTTGCGTGACGAGCATCGTGTGACCGGACAAGGCGCGAGACATGTCTGAACTCAAAAGACGCTTAGTGCCTCAATATCTAAGTAAGCACCAAGAAAGCTTTATATACTATTATATAACAAAAGTAAAAGTTCCTGTGCATTACATCAGAATTGTACTAGGCGGAACAATAAATTACGTTCAATTCGAATCAATTGGGGTTTCAGTTATCTGTGAAACCTTCGATCCCGAGCCGTCCAGGTTAATCGGTGTTCTACTGTAATTCACAAATCAAGCAAGCCGTGCTATCTAAATTTCTAAAATTTCTAAAATTTTATTTTCAATGATAGACACGTATAATAATAATAATTGTTTATGTAAATACTTTATTTCATTCTATCATATAGATTTTCGTAATATGGCTCTAACAACCAGTAGTTATGACAGTCTTAATACTATATAAATTTTTTTTAGAAACCATAAAGCAAATTACGTATTTGATTAATTTCTTGGAAAAATTCCTATTGGGATAATTTATCTATGAATGGTGTTTGACCTTCCATGCAAGCAAAGATTTCGATGTAAAAACTATTGGTGAATATAGACATTTAATTACGCTACAGGGCTTGATGAATCATTTGATCTTTATCGCAGATTCCAATGATGAAATTATTCGAAGAAATGGTGGTGAGTAATATCACGAAGAATTTCTCATGCGTCTCGCACGGAACTGCTGAATATACATATAGGCAATGGCTAAATATAGGTAGGCACATACAATTTGATTACGAACAAGATTTATGATTTTGTTTTGGGACATTAAACTGCGGGTTCACCATACGTAGCAGCTGACGATGGGCAGGTGCCACGTTTTCATTTATAAGCATTTATAATCAGCACTGCTTTTCCACATCCGGAAACAAAAGTCAATGTTAATTTATCCAATTATTTGGAAAACAATAGAATGAATAATAATCGTGCCCTGAAAAAATTCTCTATTATAAAATTTTTGTTTAAAGATGGACCCTTTTATTACAAGGATACATTCAAACAATATATTACTTTTTTACATAAATTTCTATGTAACCAATCTAAAGCAATATTGTTCTTAACGAATTTACATACTCTTTAGAATTTATCTTTCATAATGCTTTCTTTCATTTATGTAAACAATTTTTCAAGAATACTATTTTCTCTCTTGTTTGTGTACGTATTTACAACAGATCAATCTTGTATCTTTACTTTTATATTCAAATTTACAATTGGTCGTTTTACCAATGTACATATCATAGTTGTTAATCGATAAACAAATTATTTACTTAGTACGTGATCAATAGTTTTTTCTGATCGCTTCGACAAAAAAGGTCTCACGGTAATCGATAGCGTCAGTTGATGAATTATATAGTTCGAGGGTAGTTTCACAGAATAATTGTAAATGTAGGGATTGTGTGCTGTGTTTACAGGACTGACATGCGTAGGCCGGACGAGAAAATTACTACTTACATGTTACCACGTAGGTTGATAGTTCTAAGTAACGTACGTGGTTGTTTACACGGAAAGAGTTTGCCATTAATTTTTCGTATGAAATTCACGATAAAATTTACCGTAAACACCAGCAACCGCGGGACATCATTACCATTTCATTACTTATTGCTTATAACAGTTATAACACACGATGTTTTAATTAGCTACAAGTAAATTTGACGTGCACATGGTGAATATTTTTACAATTTTTACTGCGTTCTACGGTAAAATTGACTTGACTGAATGTAATATTTTCTCTTGTTTTACAAAAAAGCCTAATTGTTATAACCATAAAATGATCGATTTTTCACACCATTGCAAAGCGTATAGTGTTATACTGTAGAACCATATTCAGGCTGTTCAATAAACCTACATTTATTAACCTGAATCATACTTTTTGAATAACTATTTCTGATTCTCCGCACATATTTGACAGAATAAGTGAAAAAAATAAATATAAATTAAACAATAATTTATTAAGCCAACTTCAAAAGAAAACAAGAATAAAAACGATTTATTACCAAATTATATGGTTAAAATTTTAGAAATCTGTAGAAAAACATAAAAAGTCACAATGTTTTTCGTGGTTGACTGCAGAGATATGAAAAGTAGTGCACTGCACGGTAAAATTGAATGCAGCGCATGAGATAATTCGGCTGTTTTAAATGACTTTTTAAATTCATCAAGGTGAAAGCTATAGTCTTGCAGTACATATTTTTAAGTTTCGACATTTTTCTCGTACACTTCAGCAAAAGCTGGTGTGTCATGCTTACTTTTTAGTATATTTTCATGAATTGTTTTTAAATACATATAGGTATAGGTAATATCTCGTGAAATACTATGATGTCTCGTGATTACCGTGATTTTCACGGTAATTTTGTGTGAAAACGCATATGTTACAATAAATTACAGGCATTTTTTATTATTTCTAGAAATGAATTTTCAAGAATAATAAATTTGTTGTTTCTTATAATGTCGATTCCCATTAAAGTTTATTTCTTATAATTTTTTTTATTAAATCAGCTGTTACAGAACGCATGATCAGTATAATTACCATTGAATTGATAATGTTTCATGATTTTGAATCAATTTTATTTTTGTACCTTTTTCTCTACTTCCTTTCTCTTATAACGCTTGCTTGAAAGTGCAATGTAATGAGTTTTTCTGTCAAAGTTCCTTCAGCTGGATATATTATACATATTTTAACAACCAATTGAGGCATTCAATTTGTCGTAAAATAAGGTCATTAATGCTTGCTAGAAAGTATTTGTAGTTATAAATGCTGTATACAAATTTTTTAAGAATCTCTGTGTATCTTTAAATTAAACTAAACCTCAAACGATTTCTCCATAAATGTTGCTCAGCTAATTTTACATATGTATACATACATATATTATTCCGCGACAGTTCTATATCTAGATTGTATTTATTTTTCGAAAAGAATATTACAAGTCATCCATGTGTAACGTCAAAATGATAAAGTATATACGAACTGTCGATAAAGTAGGAAATAAGAAACCGAGTGAATCTACTTTACCGATTTTTAGTTGGCCCGTTTAGAGTCAATGTAGGTTTAATGATAAATGATGATAAAACACTAAGGTAAACACTGAGTTGAATGCAGATTGAATATGGATAACAAACAAACAGGATTGAAAAACTGAAATTTCAAAATCTGGACTATGTGCCAAAAGAATTGAAATGAACTCGTAATTTGGATTTGACATTAGATCTTTTACTTTGATTGAGGGTTGCTATATCTTCTGATTGATCTATGACTTCTGATGCACGAAAAAGATTTATCAACTTGAAATTTAGGTTCCTCCTTTGGATTACTTCTCTCGACTACATATCTATTGTCACTTACTCAGAGTTTAAAGTATTGAAATGTTTAATCCCCGTTAGGGATGAATGATTAACAGAAATAATATATCATGGAAGAGAAATTATGATGATTATTCTACGCAGAATGATAAGAAGAAAAGGATTAATTATTATTAAGGATTAATCGTTCGGACGTAACACATGTTTATTACTTTACAGGAGGCGTATATTAATTCGTGATCTTTAAAGTGTATCAATTGCAACTTATACGAGAATCAGCTGTACCGAAGTTCTCACTTTTTGAATGCAGCACGGAATAACATTACGTACTCCGAAGTCAAGTACACTTGAGCCAATCGATCGAGTCAAATCCACTCGACAGATACAAGTTTTATTTTACCACGACAATAGAAGAGGATAGTTCGGTCAAATACGCGGATCAACGAGACGTTAAGTGTTAAAGTGGGTCATAAGTATTTCCAGTACCAATATTCTCACTGGATGATAACAGTATCAACGTAATAAAGAGGGAGAAAGAAGGGAGAACAAAACAGAGAATTCACAGAATGAGTTCTGCCATGTGTTAATGTACACAACCCGAGATATTGATAGTCCGCGGAAGGGATGTTCACACCACTGGCAAATACTCATGGACATTCTTCACTGTCATTAAAATGTTTTGCATTGTACAATTGAAATGATTAAAAAATATAAACGCTCATCATAATAAGAAACCGATGTAGTCGAAGTATGTACGTGGATCCAGGTGCCATCAAAAATGTTCTTCTCTAAGTATATCGATAAACCGTGAAAGGCAAGGCATGCTCAAACTACCGGAAAATACTCATAATTGTTCTTTATCGTCATTAAATCGTTTTGCATTGTACAATTGAAAAGATTAAAAAATGTAAAAGCTCATCATAATAACAGAGCGATTTAGTGAAAATACGTGGATCTACGTATCGCCAAAAATTTCCTCTTAAATCTACCGGTAGACTCAGAGAGTGAAATGTTTAAAAGTAGAAGAAATAGCATTGACGACTGGAAACTGCGACATGGATATGAAACTGAGAATAATTGTGGGAGCATGTATGTCGCTGATTAATAATATTGTGATAACGAATTCCATAAAAGGAAAAAAATGAGAAAATTGTCAAGCTGGTCAAACAGTGACATGTAATGAGATACGTAAACAACTATGTTGTACTCAAAATAGTGATTGGTGTGAAACTTTTTTTTTAAGTTTTTTATCTTATATGTCAGAATATAAATTATCGCAATGAACTTAGTTGTTTTATCAACTTTGAGAACACTACCAACGTATTTTTACGTGGAGGTTGAATAATACTGCTCATATTGTAGTTATGCGTATAATAGAATTATGTATTCCTTGTCTGATTAATTTTAGAAACATAATTCAATATGGCTGATCGATTGAAGATTGTTGAAGATTGATCCAGGCAAATATAAAACTTGAACAAGTTTAAGATACGACAAAATGGGATTTTTGCTAATAGATTTTGTTTCGCCTATAGCAAAGATTTTCTTATATTCCTATTCTTTGTGATGCTGTAAACATGTTCGCTTATAATGATATTAATAATTTTGTGACTTCCATGAATAATAAGGGTCAAATATGAAATACCATACGCTCTGGTCTATTTTAACTTCAGATTAAATCATACTTGTCTATTGGATTGTTACTCGAATATTGCCAAAAAAATTTATATATAATATCGCTGTGAAAATAATTTATTTATTTTATAACGTGCATCGTCATTTCGCATTAATTGTATTTCATATAAAGTCGAGTCGATTTATATTCATGTTACATTCGTTGAGACTCATTGCCAAATATTTTTAAATCAAAATTAGATATGAATATAATCCATAAGCGACAAAGTTGCTGAAATTTTTATACCTGATAAGTATTCCTATGAACTTTAATCAGGACCTTCACCCATTCATCTGTACAAAAATGCAGATATTTAAATAATAAACACTGTATAAGCTTTCGAAATATTACTACTAAGATATAGAAGTATAGATACCAAAAATTATCAGTATAATTTTGTCAAAATAATACGAAAATTAATCTAAAATCATATTCTCCTGTTTTATCAATTTTCAATAGTCTACAATAATAAACTGTGCATAGCTTAAAAGCATATGTGCAGAATTAAAATAAACTTTATATTTAAAAGACATTCGACCGTATGGCACAATGGCCTATAATGCTCCCCAATAAAGGGTTGCGACGTTAAAAAAAATACGTCAACAAAATATTATGCAAATCATGGAATATAAAAAAATCCAATTCAATTTAAAATAACTTCGATATAGACAAACGTACAAATAAAGTACCTTATATAACAACTATGAAAGCCTTATTATATGCAAGTATTATACATAAACTACAAGCAAATAGCAAATATAAGTAATCAGCAAGTTTAGACCGTAATATGTATAGTCACAATTTAATGTATCCTCATGCGCCCATACGTTCTATACATATTCCGAAAATGAGTACAATAATATACTTCGATTATCGATCTGACATACTGAAGCAACCTGTTTTTGATGCCATTGGATATAATACAAGGCATGCTCCAAAGTACGTGCGCAAACGAAACCCGTTCCGTCATGTCCGTGTACAGAAATCTGACCACACTCAACGCTGTTTACATGACAGCAACAAACTAACGATATATTACTTAATAATTAAACAAATTCACATATTCCACACGGTTATTTAAGTTCTATTAAACACTAAAGCAGCTTTTACAAGACACAAAATTTTATAAGTAATATTTACCATTTTCGTAGCAAATGACAATCGATGTCAATGTTCTTCATGTGTCATCATCTCTTATAAGTAAAGCACTGATAACATATTTCACAAAACAAAGAACACTAAGTGCGTAGCGCATTGCACTTGTGACGCTAACTTTACAGGTGGAACAAAAAGGCTGTCCGCCTCGGACAGTTGATCATGGAGTATCGATTCGATTATTGTAGTTCACTATGACTCATCGACCGGCGATGCCGTGTATTATTCAAAAAGCACGATTCAGTAAGTAAGACAAAAATTGTGTTTCGGCGTAAAAGCTCTTCTAGGTGGGAATAACACGAAATTTAAAGTTCTCCGGTATCCATCGTAGGAGCGACTTGTAAGTTGAACCTGGCTAGGCTCTAGGTACGACGAACGAACGTTTGTAGGTTGGAGGTTCTAGGTGGAGGTTTCGGGTGGGAAGGGACGGTCAGGGGGTCTGCCTGCCCCATGGCAGGCCTGCGCTTAGACGTCTTGTGTGACCTCGATACACCTACTGGTAAATACAGGGACGAGTCACGATTCCACCATTACTACTTATTGCATTTTTTTTTGTACTAGGAAAATAAATTCTCGTGCCTTCTAATCAACTAGGAGCCATATTGGAATCCGTGTTCCTTTTTCGTCAATTGGATTTTGGCTGTTTGGGAATATTGCTTTCGTCTATTATCCGCGCGGCTTTAACGAATTTTGAATGTACTATTTCTTGTGTAAAAAAATCTAGCGTAAAGTTTGTGCAATTTCGTAGAGAACAATATGCGTTTTTATTAATGTGATGAAATTTTTATTTTTCTTCGCATTTAATTATTATTATTGTAATCTATACCTGCTTGACAGGCATTTCTATGTCGTGAAAGTAAAGGAAGAGAAATATGGGGATGGTAATGCTCTGATATTTTTTCATAGGTTTATTTCAACATCCTGATATATTGCACGGGATGTTGTTGCACGTAGAGCAACTAAATTAATTTTTTTTATAACTTTCCACTGTATGAGATTACAAAACGTTACACACTGTAAATATTGAACGCATAAAAGCTGAATGTCAACATTTTGCAAATACTTTTGTACTATGACCCATTTCCGCACAAATTATTATCAAATGCGGAATTCAGTGTACATGTGCACTATTTCAATTTTGAATCGTTAATCGAAGCATTTACACCATAAATTTGTCAGTTCGAAATTCGAGAGCATTGATATCTATTCCACTCTGGATTTTGCAATTAATATCTTAAACTATTGGCGGGTGAAATATATTTTTTTTTAATTATCCACATGCAACGATAATTATACATATTGCATGTTAAAAAAAATGATTTTCCATGCAGATTTAAGGTTAGATGTTTTAGTCACATAAACACATACATATTATAACGACGCTTTCTCTGCGTGACTGATAAATAATGGACACCCTGAAAAATTCAAAACGTAAAAGAAATATATGAAATTTTGACCACCACTTACAGAGAAGCTGTGTCCTTTAACTGTCTCCAAATTTTATCCCTGACCAGCTCTCATGCGGTGGGGTCGTGAATTGCAATATGAAAAACGAAAACTGAAATAATTAACTGGAATCACTAGAAACTACAGAAATTATTCCATAATGCACAAAACTATTGAAATCAAAATCCACTCTCGGAGCCGATTTATTTAAAAAAAAAATAACAATAATAATCAATAATATGGAATTCAATTAACAAAGGGGAAGACAAATCGAAATGGTACGGAACGCAATTTGACAATACCCGAAACTATATTCGAAAATAATGTTCCCGCTGGAACAAGGCTCCAAACGGTACGATACAAAACTATACGATAGTCACTCACGCACCCGTGTGCTAGGGAGAGGATTCCGCGAGGCGTGAACTGAACAATTTTGACGTTAAAACCCGGAACAAAACAAAAAGGAAGGGAGAAGATCGAACTTCCGTTTTTCACCGTATTAGCTATGATCGGATCCGTAGCGATCGGTAAAGCATAGGCTGATGCGTAAGAGTACGTCGAACAGACAGCTTAGTTGATCTCATAATTGGGAAGAATGGCCAAATTACACCTTGAGCTTCACACACCATCATCCAGATACTTCTAATATCCTTAAGAACACACTATTCTGAATTATTAGTTCCTCGAGTGGATAACGATACGATAAACAATCTAAAACAATAAGAAACGGTAACGCGCGTATACCTGAGCTAGGAATGCCGTCAGTGACGCTACAATATTTCAAAATCGGAAACCTTCCAGAGAAGCGCGCTATGGAACATACCCTAGCCCAATGTGATCCGCTGACACGTCGACTTCGGCCAAACGCTAGCGATCTTCGTTTGTTTTGTCGATCCTGATGAAGTAAATCCTGGCATTCTTGACTGTTGGGATGGCTGCAGTACTGTTTCCGGGAGGCGGGAATCGCGTTAATCTCTGCTCCCTCGACATACAGCTCGGTGTCGCTTCTACAAACTCCGTATGTCCTCTGATCGTAAAGACACTAGTCGAATATCCGCGTAGTTGGCTTTCTAGGGTGTGTGCTTCGTTCTTGCTGACGGTCGGCCGCAACAGCGCTCCGCCAAGTTCGTAGCTGGCTCTCTCGGGTCCCGAAATATTACAATTTTTGCTGAATCCTTTCGAATCCGCTTAATGAACTCAAAATACAGAAGAAATGCTCCCCACAGGAAAACCAATACGAATTCTTAAAATAAATTCAATTCAACGCCACAAGAAAGCCTTCGTAACCCATCGGGACCCACGACGTCGCCAAATTCAACTAATTTGTGACATGGATCAAGATTTCACGTCACGATATATATTTCTTGTTAACCTTAACTCTATCAGTAATATAATTTTAAAGATTCAATTAAGCTGGAATATTTTATGGGTAGAGATTTTAAAGGAGAATATTCCCTATATTAATAGGACATTATAGAAAAGGGACGAGGGTCTTTACGAAGCACCGGAAAATGAAACATTGAATGTCTCTTGGGAGTCATTGAATAAATAATTTATGAAGGAAGACTAAGTTACGTGTATTGTAATATATAAGTTACAAGAACGCATGAGAATTGTAATTAGGTTTCTCAGGTAGAAAATTACGGCATTACGGTCGCTAACGAGTAATTGAAATTCTTTTTTGCACAGGAAAATATTTACCTACCATAGACAACATTTTTCCATAAAACTGAAAAACGTGGCTGCAACTGAATTTAACTTTTATTTTGAGAATTCTTCGTTTGTTAAGGTATTAGATATACGTATATGCTGGTAGCTAGACGAATAACCCCGAAGGTATTTTACGTTCAAGATTTTATTTTGTGTGTTATAAATAAAGGAATGCTAATGAAGTTTTACTCGTTGCATAGTAAGGTTTCATATTTATCATTCCTAGAAAATTCATCGTTTATTAACATTTAATAACTTCAAAGGCAGGGCTCTTCGAGGAGTAACCTATAGCAATAAAATGTCTGGTCTGGAATGCATTAAGAAGGCTTAATCTATAAAATAATAATATTTCAGATCCTTTATAAATATATGCGTCAAAAGCTTTAGTCCTAATTAAATTATTCCAAGAGCGAAGGCATATTTTTTTCGGGCGCCTGCGCCGGGGCCCCTATCATTCTCCATCATATAAAATTGTATTGCGGTGAACATTTTTCGGACGACTTTTATGAAACTCTATGATGCATAATATTGGGTTGGCATAAAAGTAATGAGATATTAAAAAATTCTATACATGTTCTTTTCTAAATTAATTGTTTTTGATCATATTCTACCGAATATACCCAGAGCGGAAGTATCTAGAATGTTCTACAACATACTAGAATATGGTCAAAAACAATTAATTTAAAAAAGGACATGTGTCGAGTTTTCTAGAATGTCTCAATACTTCCATGCCAACCCAATATATGCAGAATTTGAAATTCGTATATAATTGTCTAATTTTCGATTTTTCTTTTAAAAAACAAATCATCAACAATGATAACAGCACAGGTGATAATTTACAGTGTTACTACCTCACTTTGAAAACCACAATAATTCTAATATAATATCGAACTTGTCCTCGCATCTTTCCATGATACCTGTTTTGCGAAAAACTTGGGTAATTTCAGTTGTTTAAGTATGATACTTAACATCCCCAATCCGTTGATTTCATTACCCATTTAATATTTTAGATATCAAGATAATTAATATGAGTAATCTCCAATTGAAACGCAAATGGGAGCTTTTCTGATGTGCCTCTGTATTAATATTTAATTTTTTAAATGACAATCATTAAGAGTCCCGTAACCGAGCTTGAGATTTTTTTTAACATTATGCTATGTGATGAAATTTTAGTATAGCATAAAATTAATTGTTACTCTCGGAATACCTTAATTGAATTAGTTACCGAGAAATTTCCCAGCGTTGAGAGACTACGTTTTTGCCTCTTATCCAACATGAAAGTTCGGTGACAGAAGAACTTCTTAAATATTCAAGTAATAAAGTTTCCCAAAAATGACTGATCGATATATCGATTAGTAGGTACACTGCGCAACTCTTGACATTATGAGCGACGAGACCAGCCGAAACCCTCGCAATACTATTTTTCTTATCACTGAACATGTTGGACGGTGATGTCACTCAAGAAAAGAAACTACTAACTAGCAGTCGTAAGTCGGAAAATAACAAATTGATAGAGAATAATACTTTTTGATATTATTTTTTTTAACGCAATACAATTCATAAATAAATTTGATTTAGTGAAAGTTATTTAAGAAATATATACTTTTTCATAAGGATGCATGTAAATATATACAAAATTATCAACATGGAACAAGATTATGCAATAATATAATGGAATGAATTGATGTATTTGCACTATATTATTACTTCGCGCATTATATTAGTATAATTATAACATGATTTTGATGAGTGCTATCTGGATAGATATAAGTAATTTAAAAATATGTAAGCACATAATATCGTCATTATAATATACATTTAAAGACTTGATATATTTACTTACTATTGTATATTCTTACGTCTCGGCCCGTAATAAAAGGAAGCGATTATAACAATATATATACGTAGAATATATTTTCATGGAATAGATTAATATATTTCATAGTATACAAAGAAAATGATTGTTATATGTACATCGCATTCCATATTAAGAATATACGTATGATTTCACATGATTAATCAATTGATATTTAATAATTGTTACATTTTTTTATCTAATAATATTTGATAAATCTACACTGAGAGGCACCATGTGAAAAAATTATATAAAGTATTTCGTATATAAAAATGATCATATATAATCCATAATAATTTACGATTGGCACAAGATTCTACCAAGTCCCATGATATATTAAATTTATATACACTTATAAGGTTTTGATTGAATATTGAGTTCTTCAAAGTACGGTGAATAAATTATTGATGAATCAATATCACTGTCATTTGTTAAAAATTCGATTTACAGTATTTTTTGGCAAAATTTAAAACAACAAGTTGTAGCCCCGCATGAGTCAACAGGACGTTAAATACCCCGATTATAAAAAAGCACACTGCCTGTGATAACACATGGGCGTGGTACCTAGCCCGTGTTTACGCACTGAAAAACACCAAGATTAATATAAAGCTCCTTAAAAATTTTATCGGAAAAATGTATTATACTAAAACACGTATTTCGCCACTTTTCACATTAAATTTAAGTTTGATACTCGCGTACCTTACTTTTCGAATACCTTGTATATCTCCTATGTAAAAATAAGTCCTTAAATGAAACATATCTCGAATCAGTTCCCAGCAGGAATAAAATATTAAGAACAATATCGTGGAGATATATTGAAGTGTGATGGCACCCTCCAATTATATTGTAATCAAGGGGCTTGCCGAATGGTACCGTCACATATAGTATGTAGTAATATCACAACTGTCGCGTGTTCATTTCTGGATAAAGTTGGATACCTGCTTAAATGACAATGCACGTATCGTATTGATTTTTAATCTAGGGAACTTCCCTAACAGAATTCTCACGTGGCGTCTTTCGCGCCAGTTTCATGAATATCAAAATCGCTTTGTCATATCATTCATATAAGAAACCCTTGCCATGGAAATATTTCCATTGTTATTATTGTATAGCACGATATTTCTGTGCTTACGACGTCGTAAAAAGACTTCCTAATATAATTGTTATTGATTTTTGTTACCGATAAAACTAATAGCAGACAATAACAATTATTTTTGCGTGAACCTTTTTTTTTGTTGGAAAATATAAGCATTACATTTCAATGGGAAATCATTGAATTAGAAAACGTATTTATAGAATTAATAATACAGTATTTCATTATATCTAACATACATGTATATACACATATATATCCCTTTTTATTTGTAGTTGCTGCATATGATTATTTTCATATAAGTTTATTAATCTTGTTTAATATTCTTGGATAGCATTAGAAAATATTTATTACGTTTGCAAAGTTAACGACGAACATACTTTTTTGAAACGTTATTTCTCAAGTTATTTTGCTGTCAACTCAAATTCGTTATACTGACAAGGAGTAAGTTGTCCTTCTTTAACAAATACATTATACTGCTCTATCCCCTCGTGCCTTTATACTATATACATACGCTATATACATATACCTACCTTTCGAGTTTAGATAGGCGCTGTAGCTCATAAGAAATGCATTACCTGCCACGTCAATATCTGTATCAGGGGACAATATACTCCAAAACTAAAGCTACGAATATTCATAAAGCAACCGTATGCGTTAATGCGATTCACAAGGTAGCGACATATTTAATCTTAAAATTAATACGTGCCAGAACTTTTTTCGTAGTTGCTTGATTTATTAAATATAAATTCTTATATTCATTCAGCTAACAAGATAACGACCATTATTGCTAACAATATAAGTAGTATAAGCATGTTCTGGACAAGGATTCCTGCACAGATATTTACCGACACATCGAGAGCCTTCGAAGGTTCGCATCCATGCTAAATCAACGACGTAAACTCCCCTGATTTCAAGGAGTGACGTCACGAGCATCGCCGATTATACAAATAGAAGACTGATTCTAGAAATTTTACATTGGATTCCAAGAATTTTATCACCGATTCCAGGAATTGCACACGATCAAGAATCTTCTTGAACATTATAGAAGGTCCTAGAAACTCCTAAAACATTCGACGGTTCGCAGGATATCTCCCAGGATCGACACCGACAACGCCCTCTCTCTCTCACTAATTATATTCCTTTGAAATTTCATAACGCACTTAAAATCAACCTCGAGGTTAAAGAGCTTCATTTCGATCGAATGTTCTAGAAGCTTCATAGGTGAGAAGTAGAGAGTGTTGTCGGTGAATTTTATTGTTAAAGGCACATACCAGAACCGTTGTTAAAACCTATGAGGATCTATAGAACAAAGCGGATTGCGAAAGGATCTTCTGGTATTTTTTAGATTCCAGCCCATGAGATGCTGCTCCTCATAGTTATCGCCGAACGCGAAGCTGGCGTCTCATTTTACACAGCTGTCATATTTCTTTCATTTATAACCAGAACTATTGCAAAAAAACATCAGGAACTATAGAATTATGCTGGATGCCAAAAGTTCTACGAACCTGCGCGGAGTTAGGGAAAGAGGGAATCGTCGAAGCTTGATGTTAGTTCTTCGGGGTCAAGGTGCAAGGGACTACCTCAAAACATTCTGCGAGAGAACTGTCGATTCTGACAGATATCTTGCGCGATTTCTCACGAACACGAACCGTCGATGATTTCAGGAGCTTCCAGGACGTTGTAATGTTCAAAAAGACTCTCGATCGTGTGCGATTCCTGGCATGGATGATAAAATTCTTGGAATCGTCCCGTGTGAGGTCGTCATGTTGTGACGTCACTCCTTGAAATCATGGGAGTTTACATCGTCGAATTAGTATGGACGCGAACCTTCGAAGGCTCTTGAACTGTCGATAAATGATGGTGCGGGAATCCCAGTCAAGAACCCATCGACTTATGCTACTAATATAACTTTTTAAATACTTTCGTATATTAATGTTTCATCAAAGAACGGTTGATACACGGAGAGGATCTTTCGTTAATTTTTCTTATGAAATTTACGATAAAAGTTGCCGTAAAAACCAATAATCGTGGAACATCGTTACCATTTTATTACTTATTGCTTACAACACACGATATTTTGATTGACTAAAAGTAAATTTTACAGTGCACACGACAAACATTGTTGCTTGCAATTTTTACTGCGTTCTACGGTAAAATTGACCTGACTGAATGTAAATGTATTTTCTTAACTTGAAAATCCAAGAACTAATTTATGTCATCTTTGGCCATCCACCCTTCATCCGCATGCCAGGCGGGTGCCGTATAATTCTTTTTTCATCATGAACTGACGAGCCGGTACGACCTAAGGGTTGATGTGGAACAGTCAACTCCGTCAAAACGAGAGCTCTGACGTAACCCATCAGAAAAGACGATAACTTAAAGGATCCTTTCGATTTTTGGGGACGCATAAACTTGAGAAACGCAACCTTAGACGCTGATCTTTCGGGGTTGCGTAATATCAGCAAGCACAACTAGATGCACGAACGGGAACGGACAGTTACGGAAATCCAGCGCAGCTAGGTTGAGGATGAGTGATGCTCAATTTCGCAAAGACCCAATTGGACACAAATGCGAATTTTTGCCTTCCGACCGATTTTTCGTCAGTCATTTAACGATATTGTAAGTTGCCTTAATCTGACGGAATGTTTTCAAACTTTTAATGCTCTGTGCAGACAATATTCTTATCCACTAACTTACCAAGTCTCTGAAATTTAAAAATTCCACCCTATACTAACCTTACCTAACCAAATCTACTGTAAACTAATGTAATAGCACACACAATGTACTATAATTAGATATCGTTCGTACGTAAGTTTATTCCATTTATTTAAAATTGAATATAATTTTCAGTAGAAAGTCATTAGTGTCGAATTGTGTCTGTGCGCAAGTGGGTCCCTCCCGTCGCACCAAGACTATCTTTTCACAGCAGATTCGAGCTTCTTGACCTCAAATCAACAATAAAAAATAATCAGAAAGCATTGGCGTAACTATACGAATAAAACCGAGAGCGCAGCTTTTGAGCCGGGTGGCGATTCGAAGGGAACCAGCAAGTGAGCACAGATGCTTTCGACGTACCGAGTTACCCCACAGTGGAACCGACGGTGACGTCTCCACAGACCGGCAGAGGTCCGGGTGAGATACCAGCATCCCGCTGGAGATTCGCAAAGGGGTCTAGAGAGGGCGGAGATAAGGTTCTTGATACGGTTAAGGGCAGGGGAGGAATCCCCTGACTGGAGTAAGAATGTGGTGCCCAAATGTCGCTCGATGCTTTGATGAAGCGGCCCTGGAGGATCTCCAAGAGTTACGTACCCATTCGCTAAGGAATGCTCTCGATTTAGTTTAAAGGGATGAACTCGATCTCAACCAATCAGAATGATCAGTTCTCGCATTTGACTATTGTCAATTGACTACTTTAAAGCAGTCTCTCTTGGACACCGATCAGGGTACCTTGAGCTGGTTCGCACTTCCGTGCTATTTGTTGATAGGTTTTCTAGCTGTGTTTCTTATACGGTATACAAATATCTCGCTAATGTGGTTCTCGCGTTGCTCTCGCAATATCCAGAAAATCCTGTAGATTTTTTGCATGTGTCTCGGAGGTTGCGCCCCTGAGTGTCCCCTGGATGCAGTTATTGACCTTCACCGATAAGCTGAACCAGCTCCAATGAGTACTCCCAATTTATTAATTGGTGATTGGTGATCGATTGCTCTCTGTTTCCGGCACTCTTTACCTGACGCTTACTCTGAGCCTCTACACTTCAACCTAACAGCCCGAGTGGCCGTGCATTTCTGCAATTCGCTCCCGTTCGTGCATCCAGTTGCGTTTGTTGATTTTACGCGATCCCAAAGATCAGCACCTACTTTTTACGCACTTTTTTTTTTACATTTTCAACGTTTCTCACTTTTACGCGTTCCCAAAAATTGACAGGATTTGTTAAGCTATCGTCTCTTCTGATGGGTTCCGTCAGAGCTCTCGTTTTGACGGAGTTGAAACTGTTTTACCTTAACCCCTAGGTCGTACCGGCTCGTCAGTTCATGGTGAAAAAAGAATTATATGGCACCCGCCTGGCATACAGATGCATGGACGAAGGGTGGACGGCCGAAGATGACGTAAATTAAATTAGTTCTCGGATTTTCACTCTCGGTTTCGAATTAAAGAAATACGTTACAAAGTTTTTCAGTGGTGTAAAAATATCAATCAGATTTTGTTTTGTGAAACAACAGAAAGTTTTACATTCAGTCAGGTTAATTTTACCGTAGAACGCAGTAAAAATTGCAAGTAATAATATTTACCGTGTGCACTTTAAAATTTACTTGTGGCCAATCTAAATATTGTATGGTACAAGCAATAATATTAATGAAATGGCACGGATGTCCCACGATCAGTGGTTTCTACGGTAAAGGATGAGTTTCGATAAGGCCCTTTATCGGTCCCCCCTAAATCATATTTTATGAAGTTTATTATCTAGATCATTCTTTTTTTTTATAATGAAAAAGATATAACGTTTTTAAAAACACATATACTTTTTGTTTTACTTGATAGGACTTTTATGAAAATAATTTCTAAACTTGGCTTGTTTTGCAAAAATACTTAATTTTTGTAGTTTTTGCGATATTTATGTACTTATTTTGTATAGAGCGCAACCGAGTAACAACATGATTTTCACTTATATGCTACATAAATACACAAGCTATATATGTATTGTGACGTTAAAATTCGCGTCACAAGTTCCCGAGTATAAAACTAGCGTGTTTTAAATACGGGACGCACTACCGTCCCTCGGGAGAGTCGCGAAAGGTACCGGCCAAGAACTCCAGGGTCCAAGATGGTATTAGAATTACATAAGA
>JAYRCB010000359.1:1162019-1193929 GCA_036026315.1 Trachelus stipa
AGTTTGTGACGATTACGATATCGTCGTCATCGATTAATAGAGTCCCGGTAGAGATTCGTTTCGAAAGTAACGTCACAGTATATACATAACAAGCCGCAAGTTGAAACTTGCTATTTGCTTCCTCCGAATCGTAAGTAGAGTACGAAATCCCTATATGAGGAAGCATTTTTATTTTTTGTCAATCTTTGACTTCCTCATGGAGGAATCTTCATCTACTACCGGCGATTCAGAGGAAGAAAATCGCAAAATTTAAATTCTTGGCTTCCTCATATAGGGATTTCATCCACTACTTACGATTCGGAGGAAGCAAATTGCAAGTTTCAACTTGAATCTTGTTTGAATCGGCTGAAATTCGAAAATTTGAAAATATGTATAATTAGATCCGTTTTGCCGATCTCCGCCAAATTTTATATATATCACGGCTAACCGATGTTCTATACTTTTGGAAAATTAGAACTCAATCGGTCAAAGTTGAAGGAAGTTATATTGATAAATTTAATTTTTCCAAAAATTCAAAATATCATAAAATCAAAACTTCTCCATGGATTCGGCCCAAATGCAATACCAACCAACGTTG
Source organism: Trachelus stipa (assembly GCA_036026315.1). NCBI lineage: Eukaryota > Metazoa > Arthropoda > Insecta > Hymenoptera > Cephidae > Trachelus > Trachelus stipa. Next base: position 1,162,597 of record JAYRCB010000359.1, read on the forward strand.
TATACAAATCTCTTTGTCAAGAACTATTTAGACGATTATCACAAGATTTGCGATCGCTAGAGTGCGAACGTCCTTTTTTTGGGGAATTTGAAAATGACATAAAATCCGAGCTGCAGCCTGAATCATAACGAAACTTTTGGTTAATGAAGGTATTATATTATTGGGAGCTGTAGCTCAAACCGTTCTCGAGTTATACACGTTATAATTTTAGGAGGCCATCACACACACACACACACGCGCGCGCGCGCGCGCACGCATACACATCCGGACATTTTCTCCAAACATGTTTTCTCGAAGTTTTGGCACATTCTGAACATGGTGACATGAAAATCTCGACAGGAAAATTTTTCACCGTCACATAGCTTCCTCTATGAGGAAGCAAAAATTGTCATGTTACTACACTGCGCTCATGGAAAAAAATTAATGAATTGAATTTTGGATAATATATGATATTGTACTGATTGACTGATTGTGCTGTATTTTCTTTCCAAAACTTCAACTTAGCCCCCGATCTTCTTTTAATAGTTAGAGGAGCACCTTGTATAAGCTTGCTTTGTCAAAATAAAACCGATGATTATTATATTAATTAGTATATTTTTTCACTTTACTCTCATCACCTGTAAATAAAACATTTATCTTAAACTTATGTATATCTTAAGTAAATCTTAAGTATAGTCCAATAAATACAATATTAAAATGAAAGAAAATTCAGGGAGGGGCAATGAAGGGTCTTATAGAAACCCTTCCTTTTATCGTGAATTTCATAGGATAAATTAACGAAAAATTCACTCCGTGTAGGCTTAAATTTAATTTGTTTCTATATCGTTGAAATGGTAAATTTTTTGCCACCTAATATTGATTAATAACTTTATGATAATTTTTAATTAGTATTCACGATTCATGAATAATTCGAAAATACTGTTCGATTGAGGTCGTTCCAATTCAGTCAGTGATAAGAAAACGTCTAGAAAACACATTGTATAAGTGATAGAGTAAGACAGATTATCTCATAACACAATATCACATAATTCATTATGCTCCCTCTATGCAACCACTTCCATTTCACGTGTGGGCTTGTACACGCAGTACCCTTAGACAAGGAAAATACGATTATGTGTGATTATGGAGAATGGGAGTGTTAGCTTTCTTGCCATAGTGGAAGCAAACGTATTAAAACGCGCTCTCGAGACGTGGAAGCTTGCCAATTTCTGTGCCTTTTCTCGCCAAGCCAAAGAACCAGTCTGTTTCTATTGAAATGGGAAAAAATGAAATTATAACTAAAAGGGTTACTCGACTGATGGCAAAATTTGCAATATAGCTGCTAGCATTATCTCCTTGAGTAGCTTTTAATAGATCTAATTCTTCAGTACCATATCTCGCAGATACTCAAATGTAAAAATGATTTGTTATTGGTGAAACTACAAAAATTTTCTAACAATGTTATGCTATATTTTTAAGTTTGTTTAAATTTTGTTTCAAGTTTTTAACTACGATAAAGAAAATACGCGAAAATGGATTAGGGAACTCTGTGAAATGCAGATGAAAAAAGGTTAAAGAGGAGTTAAAAAAAGAACAGGTAATGTCAGAAATTCATTTCCAACTTGACAGCTGAGTCTTATACAGGGTATACGAAAAATTCCATATCAGATATTTATCACTAGAATCGTGGTAAAATTGGAAAGAAAATGATACTTGCAAAACTGATAATTTTTTATCAGTTTTATTGCTATTTCTTTTTATATAATTAGAATATAAAATGAAAAATTTCCAATAATCAAGAACGTTAGCTGATCGACAAAAATCAGTAAGGTATCAGATTGACGCAGCATTTTCCCTAGTGAATATCAATATACTCTTTCACTAGCTAAGTATATCGGTCGAATTCAGCAAGGCTCCTCCTAAACGCAAAGAAATCTTTTGTCTAATTCGACCGATGTACCGAGTGAGGAGATGAAGAAATTTTTTTGATAACCGTTAGAGAAAATATCCTGCCAATGTGAAGCTCCACTGATTTTTATCGATCAGCTGTCGCTTTTGGTTGGTGAAAACTTTTCAATTTTTAATTGAAATTTTCTTGAAAACGGATCAAAATTTCTCAATTTTGCAAGTACAGTTTCTTTAGAATTTTATCACGATTCTAGTGCTATACGCGACTTTTTGGATACCCTGTATAACGAAAATGGCACAGACACTGATATCTTTATAAAAGCATTCAAAATCGAAACAGAGAATTAACCAAATTGTAAGAGGGTCCCTTTTATTGAGAACTGTCTCGCACGAATAATAAAAGTTCTAAAAAGTTTAACAAAGGCAAAGCATGGAACCAAAATATATGATAGTGTTATCGATTTGTCATGAAAATAGCGAATGGTTAATTGAGACACGTCGCTCCTGGTACGAAAGTTCTTTAGTTACAAAATGAAAAATTCTTTATCGACAAAGAAATTTATACGAGAAACTAAATGACCACTTTTTATGCTCTATATGATTAAAGTTAACTGACCATATGCTTTTTAATAAATTTCGAAATTGCTTTACGTCTGTCTATTAACACGTAAAGTTACACAGCGCTGTGGACTGACCTTTACTATAATAACATAAGATTCATAATAATAAAAAAATATTAATTTCATGCGATTGATTGAAATTAAGTGAATTCCGAACGAGATATTATAATGTGAGACGGCATAGCTAATAACATGGAAAAATATATGTCTCTATGCCGTCTCAAACACTTTCGCCCTAAAAGGATTACATAAATAATTTAATTAGATAAAATATACAACAATTTTACCTCGAATGAAATCGCGAAACTGTGAACACGCCTTAAGGTCGAGAAACAAAAGAAAACGATAATGCAAAAGAGAAAGTCCATTATTTTATATGCTAAAGATCTCACCGATAAATACTCCCGCTAGCTACGCGCAAAGTCTATCCCGTTTAACACATTCCGTGCCGCGTGAGGCGCGCACGCCCCTCGCCGTCTGACCGGAAAGCAACCAAAAATCGGTTCGGCACGAAAGGTGTCAACTGAATTTTAAATCGTAAGATTCGATTTCCCTTGTCTCGTAGTCAATCAGTTATACTATTGGTCGCTGAGAATAGACTGGATAGCCAATAAGCTATCTTGTGCATGCCAAAATTAAATAGAGAAGTGCACACTTCGGTACAGTAGCAGTTTAATTAACGATATAACGTTAGGATCTTTCATGACGATTTACCCTGTAAGTTATGAGGAACTTGAAAGGAGATAACATAGTTCATCTGTCAGGAAACCCTTTCGGTCGGGTGGATCCTTCCTTGCAGTCCCGGCTATTATGTCCCTCTGAATACGGCAACTAGGTCGGGCTGGGTTCCTTCGTAGTGCGCCCTTGCAACATGGTCTGCCACGTGGTTGAAGCTTCAGAGGATGGACAAGTCCCTGTCCTCGTGTCTCCGGGGATCCGGAAATCAGCTTAGGGTTTGTCAATCCCAATGTTATGTTGGCGTGACTAACGGTTCCTTTTGAGATGTGAGACCAAAGTCCTATACAGGCTATACCTTGGTACCTACGTATTTGCTGCTTTAAGGATTTTTTATTAACTTGATAAAGAATTGTTTTTGATATGAGTTCTTTCAAATATCTTTTTAGGTTTTGTGTTGTCTAGGAATTTGATATGAATTTCACAATCTTATTATGCATTTAACCCTATGTAGCGATACGTCACAGTAATACCGATCAAGTTCAATGTATTTTCCTACAGTGTTAACCGATGGCACTAAGATTGATGGATTGTCTGTCCCCCTCTCTCCTGGTTCAAACCACCTAAGGGGGTTTACGTTATCGAATCCATTTTATCGAAAACATTTGATCGAAAAGTCGCTTTATCGAACCTTTATTTTTTGTCAAATGGATATTTGTTCGAAAGGGACATTTGATCAAAAGATGTTTGCTCGAAAGGGGATTTAAATTTAAAAAAAAGTTGAATAATAAAAATTAAACATTATAGAATTAAAAATTAATAATTAAAAAATTCTAATTAAAAAATTAAAAATCTCTTTTTCTCTGAAAATTGCATTCCAAAATTTCCTGGATATTTAGTATACAGAATACTACATATTTTCTAACCGATCAAAGCAATGGAGTTCTGACCTGATCTAACCTAACCTAACCTAATCTAACAACTGAATTATGACATTTTCATTCAAATTTCCCTTTCGATCAACTGTCCGCTTCAATCAAACGTGGATTCGTTAAAATAATCTTCGATAAACTGTGTTTGATGAAATGGATTCGATAAAGTGTCCGGACACGACCTAAGGGCCGATCGTTTTCGAACGTAGACCGTACGATAATTCGGAGCACCTGTGACACGTCCAGTCATATCTTTGATCCCATTCGTCATTTTGATGATTTCTTAGGGGATACGAGGACCCTTTATTGTATCCTTTCAGCAAACCATAAAGCTGAACACATTTTGTAATCGACATCACGTGGAGACGGTATGACTGAAACTTATTCCGACGAGATTAACGTCTATTAATTTGCGTGTCCGAAACGAACGAGTTGGAAAACACAATTGATTATATCGCGAATGATGCCTTTGAATATGTAAGATCCATAACTGACATTGGCCATTGAAAGGTTACGTTAATTTTAACTTATCGTATGGGTCAATGTGCATAGTGAGAATGAGTATTCGTTTTATCTTTATTGTACGAAAGCGTAATGTTATATTTAGCATTATTGTATTTAACTCTGGGAAGTTGTTGAAGATACGATGTACTAAAAATAGATCGCTTCATCATTGTAACTGGCATATCTGAATTTAATTATATTTAATATTGAAGCAATTCTATTTAAGATTATTCAATTATCTCATAACGTTATGCCTAGAAAAATAAACTTTTTCTAATATACGTTAAAAATGTATTGGGTTTGGACGTAAAATTTATGTAGTTTATCCTTCTAGGGTTAATCACTCGATTCGTGTATATCGTAAAAAAAAGTCGGTGAATCGAATAACCTGATCAACTATAGAGTCTAAAATCTAAAAATCTGTGAATAAGATTTCTTACTGACTTTGAAATTAATTCACTTGATACCTATAGTAAAATGGCTGCAGGTAGATGTAAATGACGTTCGGCACAAAGAATCTGTTTCTTTCTTCGCGTTACAAGAGCGAGCCTCGGGCAGGATTTTATGAAGTAAAAAATGAGAAAACTGCGCACTTCAGAGCTGATCTGCATAAAGCAAATTCTTTATGGCCCCATGCTGGTGGGCTTTTTTTTTAATTTTCCAAGAGAAAAATTCTCACTCAAATTAGAACTCGCCGCAACACAGAGCTGCTTGTATCTTGCGCCGCATGTCTGCAGCACGCGGCAGAAACAACGTAGCATTTCTGAAGGAACAAAGTAAAGACAAGAACAAAGTAAATGATACAGGAAGGGCGGAGGTTTTGATGCTGGAGAAGATGAAGTGGCCGAGCGGCGAAGTGGCGAAGGGACGGGGAGGTACAGGGAGACGACTGCGAATGGAGGAAGGAAAATGGCCTATGGCGCCGCTTTGTGTTACGGACAGATTCGGCCTCTGACTAACATCAGCTGAAACGGACCGCTTCCAGCTAGGACTCTGTTCTTGATGTGGATTAACAAATAGATGCGTTCACCTGTAAATATATGCATATTATGGGATCAAATCTTTTCAAAGAATTAATCCGATAAGTTACTTTTTTTTCGCGTCAACAATGTCACACACGTGCTGAGGTTAAATAATGCTTACAAGACACAATTTGCCTGTAACTGTTAAAAACAAGGATTTTATAGAAATTTATTTTTTAGACATTGAATATGTACATTTATTATTTAACACTAGACCAAGCAAACCCATAAAAATTACGTATTTCAGATTTCTTGTTTCAAATTGAAAAAGTTATTAAAAAAATTTTTTTTCAATTTTTGTTTACTCTATATATACCTACCAATTTATTTTCCATCAACAACTCTAATTTCGAAGTTAGTTAAAAATGCTTTTTATAATATTTTGGTTATTATGATTAAAAGCACTAAATAAAGACTTAACGATTTTTAAAACAGTATTTAGTTCCTGGTGCATTTCTAGATATAAAAAATGCTGTTAAAAAATACAATTCATTGTGCATTAGTCACTGTTTCCCTGTAGATACATTTTACATCGGAAAACTCGTATAAAGTACCTCACTCTTGGAATTACTTGTTAAGACCATTAATTTGTTTGACATGAGAAATTTTATTAGTGAATGAAACAAGGTTGGTCATGAATCAATGAATAAATTATATTTTAAAAAATTGAGTGTGCAATAGAATTTTGGAATTATCCTATCTGGGCGTATCTGGCCAAATGAAAATACCTTTACATTCACATATACCAAACTAAATGTTTCACTCCTACTTTCTCTTGACTCGTTCCTTTATTATTTTTCCATTTTCGGTACGCTTACTTCGAATTGCTTTCTTTAACATTTTAAATGTGTTTTTCGTTCGCAATTACGAATTTAAATGGCTTCTACGTGCTACTTTTACAGTCCCTGTGGCTTGGTACTTGCCCGTTGGAAAACGCGATGAAACTGAAAAAAAGGAGAGTAGCGTAGGGAAAAATCCACGCAAAAAAGAAAATGACATCAAAAACACCTCTTCAACCGTCTCCGTCCTGTTCTCACCAATGTCGTACTCCACATTTGGTATACTTACCACGTGCAACGTGCGTTACGTAACGACCTTATGGGAATACAAGCTGTCTGTATATTTACGGTACGAATGCATTCACGGACACGTCCATATTTACAGCTAAATCGCTATAAATTTATCTCCAATGAATTCTGCCAAAAATAATCTAAAAAATCTCGTCGCTTTTGATTCTGTGCTATTCATTCGAAACAAACAGTAGTTATGAGGACGCTTGCCACTCACAACGGCAAGTCCATGTGTTTTTTTTTTTGTAAAAAAACTAAATCTTGAAACACGTAGTATTGTTATTCTAATCTAACCTAACCTAACGAAACTATTTCTTAGCCCATCACAACTGCGAGTGTCTAGCGTGAATATTTTTTCGGAAAATTCGGTGTGAGTGTCGCTTTATGGTCCTGACAGTATACCTTACGTATCAAAATGCTATCAGGCCCGTCCTGACAAACACCAAGCGTCCTCATAACTGCGAATGTTCGAGACAAAAAGTCCTGAGAACTACCCTTCTTAAAATATATATGTATACACGCATACACGGTGTAGACCCAATCAAGTAAATTTTCCATGGATATCATAGTTGGCAAAAGATACTCATAATGCAAAAATTTGAATTTTATTCACTTAAAAAAAAAGAGAAAACTAACAAAATATATGAAATCTAAGTTTTTAAACAAGACACAATTTTTCCAAGTAGATTAGGTTTATTCTTATTTAATTTATTCTTCGCTCTGCATGTAATCTTTTGAAAGAATAATAAAGAGATTACGTCACCATGCATATACACTTATACAGTATAGTCCGTAGGGATGCCAGTATGTAAAGTGGGATAAGTATCAGAATAGAAGAGACTCCGTGTATTCTGACCCAGATTAATAGGTGAAAGGAATGTCACGTTGTGACGAATGAATGTGAATAGGAAAGATGATATTGAAAGGGCAAGAAATAGAAAAAAGCCCAAAGTGAAATAGTTGGAATATGAAGAGAAAACTCAAACAACGTAACTCAGTCAAGTATACGAGGAGTGGATAACGAGATAATTCAAACCGCCTCTAAATTCGAAGGCAGGAAGGGCCGCTTAATTAACGTACTATCAACTCTGCGGCTACAGTCATTAAACGTTAAATCCTGACTGCTTACATTACTGGGATTGTCGAGTAAATATTCGAGTATCGTCGCAACGATATCATCGAGACCCAGCTTGATTTTCGTTTTCAACCTTTTTCCTTATGAACCTCCATTATTCTCAGCCATTGTTCTTTCCCTCTCCTTCCCCCTTTTCTTGAACAAAAATAAAGATTAATTGGACGATGTATTGATATTTAGAAAAAATATCTGACGTTCATTATTTTTCTCCATGAGAAAGTTATGGTTAGGCTTTTTCTTCTAATATTAATTAAGCAGAACCTACAAATTGTCGTTCGTTGTAAATTAAAAAATCCACCTAAATAATTTCTTTTTTACATTCTCCTACAGTACCTACGCGCTTGGCTCAAAAAATCAAAAATAGCCGAAATTCCGCACGATACAAAAATATTCACGGTTTAAGGTTAAAGTCAAATTTTCATACTGCAAATATTTTGTTCACTCGTTCAAAAAGTAAAATCAAAAAATTATTTCCCGGTATACGTCATTGCATTCGGATTTGGACAGAAATAAGTGGAAGGCTCCAATGGAAGTCGGACTATTAATTCCTATCAGTGTCAGCGTCTCAAATGGATCGTATAGATCTGACTGAATGACGTAATTAGAATAGAAATGTCGTTAGATCGTCGAGGCATCTCCAAGTGCTCAGTCAATCCAGTCGGATACATTCTCATTGCCTTTTCGTCGGTTCATTAACTCGTGTCGGTTTACGTCCGACATGGACTGCGAGGGTGGAGGTGTAGTACGACGAGGTGGACCGTTTGCGGAGGGCGGGGGGGGGGGGGGCAGGGGAGGGAGATGGTGTTTTGTTTCTGTTTCTACGAGCGACAATTGGTCAGCGTGGCTCGTTTGTTTCGTGACGTCACGGACTTGTTCGAAACAAGAAACTGTCTGGAAATAATGGGAGCCGTGAGTGCTGGATTATTATATCGCGCCAGTGTTCTGTCCCATTAATTACCGCGGTAAACTTCGTAAAAATGTCCGGCGCACAAGCAACAGGACACTTTTCTTCGCTCGGATAATACGTGTACAACGTGAAGCGGCCATTGCACCGTTGTCCCATTAAAAAGCGCCGGTTGATCCTTCGAGTTTAAAGACTCCGACGTTCCATGAGTAAAACACGTGTAATTAATTGCCGTGAAAGTTTCATGGCCTGCTGCTATTCCAATCGATTTAGACATTTGCCGGTCACTCGTTTATTTCAAGGTTAGATTCTAACGTTGAAGGATGCCGATTGATTCGCATCCAAATAATTCAATTGAATTAACGCCGACGGATGTACATGTCTAACGAGGTGCCGGTGGTCGCCAAGAAGTTCCTCATCCTGGACCACGCCGAGATGAGCGGTAAGAAGTGTAGTGTACACAATGCACCATTCACGAACAATGGAAACAATAGTGGCCTAAGACGTTCACAGAAAAATATGGTGCATGCGTAATTGTTCATCAGGCTTTGTCTGGGCTTGATTTGTCCTACGACCACTTTTTTTTTCAGGCAAAGTTCTTGCGTGATAAAAGAGAAGCAGAGGAGCTAATATGTATAAAAGGAGTGAGAGAGTAAAGTCTTCTCTTTTGAGGAGCAAAGAACAAGAAATTGTCTTCCGATTGGTATTTTAATGGCGGCTCATGACAGTCATGGCAAATTATTCAGATCCAACGGTTCCGCTTGCCAGTTTCTTTCGCGAGTTCATGACGGGTAATGAGAAGAAAATATCGAACGCTGAGTATCTCAGTAATACTAGTCATTTCGGTCCATTACGTATGAATACAACCGAATTATTTTCAAGCCTACAATTATCCACGGGAAATTTAACCGTTTATAGTTACACGGTCTTCCGGCTTGACCTATCTGGATAATGGTTTCGAACTGATTTCAGCTCTACCAAGAGTTATACTTATCCGGACCCGAATCTTCGTAGTACCGGACATAAACTCTCTTCTATTGCTTCATGACGATTTCAGTCTTAAGTTTAATGAGACGAATCGTTTTTCGTCGCGAGTGTTTCATCAATCGATTTACTATACCTATAACCGTGGTTCAGCTATTTACTACTTATACAGATAGGTAAAACTTAAACTGTGAAATCCAATAGCAAGTTTAATTTTTTTGAATGCGAATTCATAAATAATTTCGATAATTTTTTAAGACGATTAAATCGATTGCTGATTACTTTACAAATTTTAGACGCCTGTAGTAATAAAGTTTGCTGTGCATGATTAGAATGATACTCAATCAGATGCACTTTCTAGCTAATAAAGATTCGGCCGGTATAGACCCTTACTTGTTGGCATTTCTTCTATTAGTTTTCTTTTTCTGTCACCGTTTACATTATTAATTGCCTGTTTAGCGGTGTACCAGGATATACACTGGTACTATTAATCCCACCGTACAGTGGCAAGATACAAAAGAAATTCGATGCTGTTACTTGATTGGAATTGGAAACTCTTGCGGGTATAATTACTCGAATTCTCTCATTCGATAATTCGCAAGGCGATTGAAGTTTGTAAAGGTCTAGGAGAAATTGCTGCTATATTTGTTATCGCAAGATCCTTGGTATGTCCAACAGCGTACAGATACCTAACCTGTGGTATAGAAATATACCGACGTAACGAAATACCAGACTGAGTATTTCCAGATTTTAGAACTGAATCGTCGGAATGCCATTGGGCAAAGTCTCTCTGTCCGTTGGCATATTCGCCCGTTTGCTTACTCCACGAAATGGCGTAATATCGTGAAATATTTTATTTGCCAAGGAAGATTCAATCTGTTTTCCGGTACGAGAGAAAGAGAGGATCTGTACGTCCCTTTCCTATATACATAACCGTTATACATATATAACCACGTCTATAACTGCTTCTCAATATTCCCATCCGCATCTGGAAAGCAAGAGAATAGAAATTCAAGAAATGCCACTAAAATTTACGTCGAGAATAAGTGAAGATTTGCATTGGTGGAAGGGGAACGCAAAAACGTAACGTACATATTTTCCCGGGGTAAATGGATATACGTCAAATAATTTATCAGGAATGAGAAATTACTATGGCATATTGTACATCAAATTTATAATATATTATGTAGTGATATGATACATATATGTATGATTAGACAATCGAAAATATGTGACGTTCGACGTTAATATCGTGATAGTTTAGTTACTTTTGGACTTAAACTTTTATGACATAAATATTGTTCTTCGTATATGGAGCATTTCAAAAATATTTAAATAGCTAAGAATATTAAATTGCTACTCTTTTCCTAGAAATCAAATAATTGTATATATCAATGCACGTGCGAGCATAAAAAAGCGATAAGTTACAAAATAACAATGTTTGTTCCCAAGTTCAAGAATATAGTCTGTGTCAGGTATAGATGAAAGTATTGGAACAGTCTATATGACATCTGAATTGTGTATGGAAGGAAAGCTCAGGAAAGATGTGACGTAAGTACAGTTCAAGTTTAACTGAAGTCGTTCCAATTGGGACTGATCCATACTTGTTCTAGACTTATTTTATACTTGCTAATCGACATGCAAAGTCTAGACCAAGTATCACGCAAGTACGATACGTGTCTAGATCAAGTATAGAAATGATATACATCAAATATAGGATGATACTTGATTGCTAAAGTTCAGCTTGATTCGACTTCCCCCATACTGTGGTATAATAATTCATGGAAGTCTAGCTCAGCTAGACTTGTCCTGGACATGACATTTGCTTTTGGTCTCTATGCGAGATTTACGAGAATCACTCTTATACTCAAATTAGATCTGTGTGACATATTCTAGACCTATCCTATATTACTGACAGAGAAAAAATATTTTTACCGAACTATGATAAAATCACCATATTCAATTCCTGCAACGCAATTTTTGACCAGAGGGAAAAACTGATTTTGTGGGCAAAAAAGTGATTATTGCGGGAAGAAAAAATTCTAAACAAAAGAAATGAGATGTGAATCTACGCCTATATATTGTAACGTTGTGCCGTTGCAGGCATAAAAATATGGTTATTTTAAAAATAGTCGGATAAAAAGGAGCGCGGATTTTCACTTCGTGCTCGTGTTGCTTTCGCTTCGTGCGGGCAGCAAACCTCGCACTCGGCGAAAATCACGCACTTTCCTCCATAGTGGCATAAAGTACTTACTATTTTATTCTGAATTCGTAAAAAAAGATAGTTGAAAAAAAATACTAGTCTTCAATGATATTTCTCAGTGGTACATGGCTAGGGTTATGTAGGTTAATTAGATACTATAACTGCAAATTTTAATTCACACTATACTATTTATGGAAGATCGCATGATTAATGTGAATGAAGATATGTGATTTTTAAGCTGATAACTAAACCATGAAATGAAAAGTATCTCTAGCTAATTCTGGATATTGACAAATTTCAGAAATCAATACGTTTTTTTTAATACTATTTAAAAATGAGTGCGCTAATGTACGTAAGTCGATACTTCATTCTTCCAGTAAACGATTAATGAGGAACCATCCAATAGCCAAAATCAATAGATGAATTAGGCGTCGGGACGTTGATTCGAAGTGATCATCGTCTCGAATAGAGACTTTGCTCCCCTTTAAAGAAAATGAAGAAAAATAAAATTTGTTCCTCTCGTCATTCGTTTGTTCCTTCACATAATCACCCCTTATACAAGAAACGCTACACTTTCTGAAATGGGTTTGCGGAACGCAGCGGTGATTACTCAGCCACTTATCATAATTCCACCTCCTCTTTTCTTGGCCAGTCGATTTCCAAGATTTTTTTCTTCTCTTCGTTTCGTCCTCATTCTCGCCGTTACTCCGTGAGAAACGAGGGATGCTCTTGATCTCGGTCTATTTGAAAAAAAAAGTGGAATTTAAATATTTAAACCAGCGGAATTCTGCGAGGGAGTAGAATGTCGACAGTATGCAAAGAACTCACGGCAAATTTTACAGACTCTGAGAAGACTACCTAAGGTAGCTGCACATTGTTGAATTGTTTCTTTTCTATTTTACAATTATAATGCATATACAAATAATGAATCTTCGTATCGGTTAAATTTTTCTATTAAACATTTTTTTCTGTTTACATTAACAACAATTATCTTATATACGATTGTGAGGTAACTATAAGGTCCCGAGTAAAAATTTTCGCCTCAAAAACAAAGTCACTCCATGTGGGCACTCCGATGTTTGTGAAAGATTAGAGACACAGAGATCAAGTCTCAGAGAACTACAGCTTAAATATTAGAGAAGCACGATTCGAGTCTTCGAGAAGTCGAAAATCATGTAGTATCATACGAATAATATTAATATTGGGAAATCAAGATAGTATGAGCTCACATAAAAAATCATAATCATGGCCACGCATGTCATATGCTTAAACTCATTAGTGATACGAGTTACCAATAATATAGACATCTCCGATATTTGAGTTCTCCAACAATGTTTACACGTGACATTTGCGTTAGTACAAGAATAGGTTTTATACTTAATAGAATCAAGAAAAATCCTCGATTGAGTAAACAACGTAAAAATATTATAAAATCCCATATAGGAAAGTACAGCAGGCCTAATATTGGGCCAGCATCTGTGGCCATTTTTCCAGTAATGGCTTGATAACAACAACCATGACTGGCCTAGCCATGGTTAACAGTCGGATGATAACTTGGGCCCAGCACTGGTTGCCAATGTTGGCCAATAAATGAAAATAATATTGGCCCATTAATGAATGCAATATTGGCCCAAAATAGTTAGACGGTACTACGCCCATGATTTTCAACCCTATATTATGGCAAATATAAAAAAATAAATAATGGTAAATAATTTGCGACGAATAATGACCCACAGCCCGTACAGAAACTGGATTCTGTGCTCGGGCGGAAAACACTGGATTGGTGATGTAATGGAAACAAAACCACAGAGTCCTCTAAACGGACAGTATGCTTTAAAAAAATGATTCTCTCACGAATGAGAGATGCTGAATACAATACCAGATTATTCAAGATAATGTCGAAATCGCATTAAAGCAACAGCAACATCGAAGGACTAATTAATCTCAGGGTCTTCCGATTCTGCTTGCGAATGGCAGTGGCTATCTGGTGGTGCGGCAGCGAACTAGTGCTCGCTCGTGCTTCTCGTATACTTTTGTGTTGCTTAGGGATTCTAGTCATATATGTAATTTTACTTTTACTATTTGGCCAATTATTGGGAGTAGGATATTGGCGAGTATCGGTTTAAAAATGGCAAATATAAACAATAAGTAACGCTGGTATATGATGGGCAACCAATGATGGCCCACAGTTAGTAGACTATATCCGGCCCATCATTGGCAGTAGTACATCGGCCGAGTGTTGATTGGATAATGGCAATTACTAAAAAAATAACAATACTGATGACCAATACTAACCCAATTACGGCCCAACATGGGCGAGTTACGTTTGGCCAATTATCAATAAACATATATTGGCCAAGGCTTGGGCCTGTTGTAAGCGTTTGCAATTCCTACATGGGATATTTCTATCTGAAATCTTTATTCGGAATAGCACAGTTCTAGAATACCTAAGGTTCTTTGCTCATTTCTTTCAGATAACAATGACGCTTCAAGATTGTCGGTAAACAACTCGAATATCCCTCACCACGAAGTGCTACAGGATTTTGTAAATGTAAGGGAACACGAAAGATAGAAGAATTTTGTCAAGTAAGGTAGTTAAAGTATATAACCCAAAAAATCAACGAATCCCGCAACTGTGGATTTTATCGGACGACTTACCATCTCGTGAGTTATCCAGACTCCTCTGTACGTATTTGATTCCCTTCATCAATATCTCAGTGCTATAGCCAATCCTGTTCTGGAATGACAAACACCACAGAGATCGTTCTCCATATTTAATGTTTCGCCTGCGGCTATGAGATTCCAGGCGGCTGCTTCTGATTTCGGTAAACCAGGAATGATCCTAGTTATTCGTTATCCCGAAGTTTGTCGATCAAACCGCATCCATTTAGTAGGTCGGAGCATTAATTCTCTGACATGTGACATTAGGCGCAACCGTTCGTACCAATAGCTGCACATTCGATTTCATATTACCAGCCATCACGTAAACAATAGATATGCATGAAAGCAATACTTTCATCGATAGAACCAATCACAGTATAAATTCAAAACAATTGATATAATAAATTGTATAATAATGAAATATTGATATTTTACGAAACTTTAGCTTACATTTTTTTTTCCAATTTCCATTCGTATACAAATAATGGATATAAATAACTTATAAATTGCATATGAAAAGAAAATACACACTGATCTCATGAACCACGAGTAATTGGTTAATTCTCGAGATCATTATGTCAAAGATGCAATTCAAAATCTTGGCTTTCTATCTTTACGGTTTTGCGGTGATAATTAATTTTGGCCGTTATACGCGCGAGAACTCAGACTGTGATAGAAATTCAGAGAGAGTGCAGTCGTATCGCAGACACCATCTTGTCTCTTCGGAAGAATATACGAGGCCTTAAGGCGAGTTTGTTCTGTTTTTTGGACCGCGTTCTCGTCTGGGACGCGTGCCGACGTCGCTCGTCGCTTTTAATGAGGCGTCGCGACGTTCTATTTGCATTCAAAGCTACGCCCGTGTACCACTACTGAACGCACACGGTGTATATCTGCATTCCACGAAATTACAAAAAAGTGAACGCAAGACCCTGGTGAAATTGGACTGCTTTTGACAAAGTTAAATGTTTTTTGACATTTTGAAAATTTCATATAAGTGAACTCAGATAATGGTCGGGCAATTTAATTTTCCGTTTGAAAAACATTCAGTTGGATATACTGAGATTTCATTACTAATTGATACTTGTGATTCATAAATATCGTCCAAGGATTCTTTCTTAGTATTAGTCAATCGATTCTATATTATTAAATTGGATTGATTCGACCGAGGTAAAAAATTACTGTAACTCCTTAATACGTGGTTAACGTTATAATCGTCACTTAATCATTTAATTGGCATGTTTATATTGTACTGTGGTTAAGTATACTATCCGTATTGATTTTCCAATCTTTAAGTGTTTCCTGCCTGAATGAATGTTGCTTACCGACTGCGAACGTGTCCCTGATCGATTTTCAGAGAAATTATACAGGGATTAAGGGTGCCTATCGAAAGCTTTCGGGGTTGAAATCGCCATTTCAGCTTTTACATGGTATACAATATACACTGAAATTTGTTACGGTATATGTGAAAAGCATATTTAGCGCAAACAGTTGAAAAGAAAGCTACCATATTTCCAGTCATCTTTTCAGAGATTACTTTGTTATTTTTTTTTTACGTCGTCAACTTTTAACATCATTTTACAAAAAAAGATAACGAGACTGAAATTTCTCCTCGGAGCAATATTTTGATTACTACGCAATACATAGCTTATTAATTATACAATCCATTTAATAAAGTTCAAAGTATCGCTGGACTTTGTATGTTTCTAGCAATACGTATCGCTAAAAGTATCGTGAAATGTCGTACTTAAAAATTTGTAGGTTAGAAACAGTCTTTCATTTTTAGATAGGCGAAAGAGTATTAGTGTATATCGTACGGTGTCTGAACTCTTTTGAATTTGCTGGCAATAAACTAGCTATGCATGTCAATATAATGTTCTTTGGAGCAGCACGAGTTACCTTGGTATTCGTTATAAACTAGTTTCATTCAAGAGATACAAAAGGGGTTTGCCGACCTGCTACTATTAAAACTACGACTATTGCGTATTGCACATTATGAACAGTATACAGTGGATATCTTTGATAAAATAATGATAAACTAATCAAACAATGCATCAAGACACTTGAGATACGTTCTGAAACTCACTGCCAGTACCGCGATTATGGTTGCGTCTCACTCAGTTACATGAAAATAAACAGGGATGCGACGATATTGGTTGTACTGACAGTCAATTTCAAAACGTATCCTTGGCAGAGTCTTATACTATAATGCGTATAGCGTAGCTCTAGTCAAAAAATTTAGAGACTCCATTTTGTAGAACGTTGAAACGACGATTAAAAATAAATAATTTTTCAAAAACAGTGCATCGGTAGGTAAAATAAACACAGTATCAAGTCAACTGAGGTTAATAAATTTTTCACACGCAGTTGTCTAGTACTCGATATGAAATTGCTTAATCGTATAAATATTTGTAAAGT
The DNA here is from genome assembly GCA_036026315.1 of Trachelus stipa. Lineage (NCBI taxonomy): Eukaryota > Metazoa > Arthropoda > Insecta > Hymenoptera > Cephidae > Trachelus > Trachelus stipa. The sequence continues at coordinate 1,179,609 of JAYRCB010000359.1, forward strand.
GGGTGAACTGTGCATAACTAATTGTGCGTACCATATTAAAATTATTAACTACGTATGTTTATGTTATGCCACGAATATTTTAATTGTAGTGTCAAACTTTTTTTTCTTTTCGTATAAGCACACTTGTCGCCAAATTCTAATTTGAAAACTGTTAAAGAAAACGGCTGATATTATTAAAAGGTTATTTGTACCATGTCCTATTTAAATAAATATAAAAGGATAGAAATAACACATATTTACCCATAAAATAACATGAAAATGTTTTACAAGGATGCCGCCAGACGAACGAATGTTGTGTTTCTTGCGGCTTCCGACAGATAGCAGCATCATCACTGAGCGCACGTGCCATATCCCCTCTTTACGGTATAGGGAATAAACGCCACTGCTAGGAGTATCCCTACGACTTTTCACGGAAACAGCCGAAGCATTCTCTGCGGCAGTGATCGAGCGATGCTCTTCCCCTACGGTGCTAGTACCCCCACTTCATTTTTAGCAGTTCCCCCCACCGTAGGAATCATCGGCTGTATCCCCACCATATACTATTCCATAGAGCCCTCACTGGTGAAACTGTTCTGCCTGCAGAGTCGAATGTACGCTCGCGCAGTGCAGAGGTAGTGTGCGTTTTCCCTGCGTTACGTTTGTTGCTCTCGCCGACGCCATTGTTACCAAGCCCATTCGGTACGACGCTCGGTGAGTTCGCTTCGACTACTGACAGTGCAAACGTGCGCGCGTTGCTCTGTTCATGGAAACCCGGAAGAGGCATTGAAGCTTTATATTATGCCGAGAAAAAAGTAATACTTTTAGGACGGAAGGAGATGTCTGTCAACTAAATTACGACCGTTCGACTTTTTCCATCGTAAAATCTGCAGCCGCTTCTGCTGCTTACTCTTTTGACAGGTGTCGAACGCGCTCGAGTGAATTCGAGAGGGAGACTGAATTTCCGCGTACGCGTATTCGAAACTTGTACTCCCTTTAATGGTGATACCTTAATTTCTCTCTTCAAACCCTCGAGACTTCCCATTTCCGCATCCACTCACATTTATGTGTTAACAGTGCAGTGTCAGTGCCAGTGCATTATGTGATTGTGTCTCTTAGCAAGGCTATTTTTTTTCTTCACCAACCCGGTCCCCATCTCAAATCATCTGTCAAGGTCAGTAGCAATATAAAATACCGTGATGCCCTTTAGCTCTTCTTTTTCGTCTAATCAATAAGCTCTTGCAAAGTAAAATGATTGTGCTTTTGGTACATTTTGTTTTTACGTCAATCGACTATTTATATCTTAGTTGTAGAATTGCGATTATTTCACTTGAAATATTAAACTTATCTTCTCGTCTCTTTATTTTCTTAACGATACTTTCTTCTATCTTTCGCCTTGCTTCTTGCGTAAAACTGATTACTTCCTCAACGAGACGCGTCATTATGATGTTTTTTTTTTAAATTCTCAAGCTTTGACAGCAGTTAGCGACATTCCACTTTCCTAGCAAAGCCAAGAAATAAACACATAACTTTGTGTATTCTGAGATTGCATTGCGCGATGATAATTTCGTTCTTAAAGCAAATGTCGGATTACCACCAGTCTATGAAAAGCGCAAAAAGGCAATGACAAATGCATGTAAATATAATGCGACGCTGCTACTTTCCTGTTAATCAGGTTTAACATAATATATCAAACTATTTTATTGGCCTTTTAAAACCCGAATTTATTTATTACATTATAGAATAAAACAAGAAGGGAGACCATGTTCAGAGGAATCGGCATTAGGCGATTCTCCCATAAAAAAAATAATCTGCGTTGCAATAAATGTATCTCGATAAGTATTACATGACACTTTATCGCCAAATTTGTAGCAAGAAGCCGCAGTTAGATTTCTCTAGTCAAATTACATTTTGCGAATATCACGACAGGCAGCGAGTCAATGAAATAAAACTACGGAAAAATCCTTATGAAGGATTCGTATAGCCATGCGTTTCTTAGAGCAAAAGTAAAAGGTCAAACGTTCGTTATTATAGTGGGTAACGACATAATCATTTACATAACTGTAACCAAATCTGAAAGAGCCCGACGTGAATCGAATGAATTCCTTTATACATCGGTTGGGTATTTTGAATTTGAAGGGATCCCCGGCAACCTGTGTAAATAAATCGCATGGCTACCCACCATGAACGCCGTAAGATCAAGCAGGATGATTTTCGTGCCTTCGTGTCATCTTCGGTTTCTCTATGGTTTCCATGAAGAAAGAAGCCAATCTCTACGAAGGATTCAGCTCGAAAATAAACTGCTTCAGATCTTTCCTTTTTATTTCCTTCACTCAGTCTTTCTCTCTGGTATATCTTTTTTTGGCAATGCCGCTAGACTTTTGTTAAATCCTAAAAGACCGGCTCGCATAACACCTGGCGCTCTTGGCGTCGTCGCGTTTACAAAATTACTGAAAAGATCAAGGACGGAAGGGAGGCAGATGACAAACAAGGACACTTAAGAGAGAGATAGAAAAAATTATGAAACGAATCTTGACAATACGAGATATTCGATCGCACGATATTCTAACATTAGTTTTCTCGAGGTTTCGAATAAATATTTTTAGTATTATTTTCTTTGCACATAATTAGCAAAGAGCAATGTGATAAAATTAATTGTGAAATAATGAAAAAAATTCGATCTTTCTATTAGTTCTACGACTGCTCTCGAAATGCATCAAGTAAATTCCCAATTCCCCTTCCTCCCACTTTCTCCTAGTATCACGGAATGCATTTACACGTGCATTCGTAGAACATATCGAACACCTTAGACGTCCTAAGGATAAAGCGATAATGGAAATTAATTTTGATGGGGCTCCATCGTTCAGCGACATTGACCTAACCTAACGTCGAAATACGGAATACAATGGCAAAGGGTATAAAATGGAAAATTTGCATCTACCTATAATTAATTTTGAAGGGTTTAATTGCTTTTATACGATATAATACAGTTCTATCATCTCTTCAGTATCGTATACGAACCTTTGCAGTTCTTCCCGTCTAGAAATGCTGCGCAAGAACTAACGCAAAGCTGTTAATGACTCGAGAGCAGTTCTCGTTCACGTTTTGTACGTATAGCTATAGTGCCTACTTCTGACACGTATGGCGCATTTGACCGCTTTTAAAACGCACCTTTTCTCTAACGTTTTTCGTTCTTCAAGCAACGCGTCGCGATACTGTTACGCCAATGCCGTCATTTAAAACTCTTTTTCACTCGTGTCCATCCTTTTGCCGAGGAATTAAAGTCAGACGGGTTCCACTAATGATTTTTCTGTGGTGAACAAGTAGAAGGTAGAAAGTCGAAAAAAAAAAATAAAAATTGAGCGATGAGTATCGGTCTATGCATACTCATATACATGTCTCTGTACAATATATAGCTGTATACCATATAATATACATGTAATACACCTAATTGTATCCAAGTTTGATATTTTTTTGTATTCTTATTTAACATGAAAAAGGTTTCCTGTTCGAATCATTATTATTTTCAAATCAAATAGGCATAACTTTTTTCTTGTATTACCTCGTCAGGTAAAATACTACTAGAAAGTCGCATGCAAACGAAAAATTATTTACACGATAAAGTCCGACGCTTTTGGTGTCATCGACTTCTACGATGTCATCGGCCCCGATAAGATTACTTGCGGGGAACTTATAAATGGGATCGGTACAGATCCGCTGTGTTGGCGATACGCTGAGGCTTACTTTTGTGCAATTATCTGCAATGGCGTATCTATCCGAGAAAAAATGATAACGTATCAGTGATATCTCGGAAATAGTCTGGCGTACGATTCTTTTATTTTGATCAAGTACTTTTGATATCAATTCAGTATTAATCGAGTCTAAGTTGATTTTCGTCTCATCGAAATCTTCTTATGGTTCTGGTCAAATCGCTTTATGTGACAACGGATCTTTTATCGTCAGATGCTTCCGAGTATCGGACTGATCAAGGAACATACGTGAGCCTGCTCTGAGACATCTCTGATACTTTATCATTTCGTCTAGGGGTACACGAGCATCTGGTGCGTGAGACAAATGGAGACTGCCTTTAACAATTACGTGGATTAAATTGAATATCAGAATATTTCGTGTATACGATAACTATTCGATATAGATTTTTTTCGATTTCTCTTATTATCGTGACGTATAGGTATTTTTTTGCGAAAAATTGAAATCGCACGGATTTAAATTTAAAAAGTTTTTTTTTCCTCGCACTATATCGTCTTCCTCTCTTAATGTTCTTTACCTTCTTCACTTTCTCGACGAAACAACGCGGGACACGTATACTCCGATTAATAATGCACGCTACTTTCCGCGTGTTCACGTTGTTAGTCTGTTGCACAGCGGCTTTGTGTCTTGTGACGTAGAATGGGCTGTACAGCTACACGTAACGTGTCTATACGTCCGCAACGTGGACCTATAGCCTTTCGTATCGGGGAACATCCTTCCGCGCAATTGTTCCCTATGCGATTCACTTGAAACGCGTATCCAATAGTTCGCGTAATTGTCTGACCCACGGTACTGCGAACAAGCTTTTAGAATGGGGTGGATCTGTCAAAGGCACATTAGGATCGACCACAAATGACAGAACTACATGGAAGAAATTTCTTTTGTAATCTACGTAAAAGTTTATTTATACGAGTAAAAGGAAATTTAAGTATCCTGCTATAAGGTCGATACTCCGTTTACTTGACTTTTTATGGAAATTCGTTTGTCTCAAACATACAGGTACCAGTATTTAACGTCAATGGTGTTATTAATGATTTCGTGTTATTATACGTAAAGTCGTTCCAATCGGTCATTATTTTTGTCCAGTCGGGTGGTATTTTTGAGATTGTTTTTTTTGCCGCGTAATTGGATCGTTTCGGAATCTCGAGTGAGGAAGGTCGCCCACGTGAAAATACTTATGGACACATATTACGATTGTGAATGTAAATAAAGCCAAAAACGTATATCGGGACGAACGGGATGCAGGAGTGTCGTTCTTAGGGGATCGCCGATGACGAAAGTCGCATGTTGGATCGATAGTGACTCTTGGACTTACATAATATGTAAATGTAGTGTAAAGTCGGTAGTCGAACGCGTATGTATTGAGAGCGCATGTGCTGCGACCTACAGTACAGGATACCACTCGAGTTGGCATACGTGGTTCGACCCACTTGCAAACTCTTTTCTTTCTTGGACATTATTACCCTATGAGTCATACTTTCTGTCCGGATGTACTTAGATGGGGGTACGTAGCGCTTTGGGTGCTCTCCTGGTACCTCTGATATACCGATTCCAGTTATTTCCGGTTGGCCGAATTTCACGTAAAATCCGACGATGAATCTTAGAAATCTGCCGTTCCGGAGCTTCAATTTTTTCGAATTCACTTGAAACTCCGTGCTCGCGCGCACTGATTTCAATGCGGCACGACGGGCACGCCTATCGGCCGTGCTTACGCAAACGTTAATCCTGCCGCAGGATATCCGTTCTCACGCTAGCGACATTTCGTGCGAATCTCTTTTTGTTTTATCGAGAGGTTCACGTGGCGGAAGGATCGATCGGATTTCATGCACCAGCGAAAGGGATTTAATGGTCTGCGGCGGATGAACGTTGTTTTCCTTCTTTTTATATTTTCATTTACCGGTAACAGAGACACGTTCTAGAGGCTGTTTTGTTACGTTCCACGATTGTGTGTTCTTAACGCGTTATCCATATATATTGCTTTTTTTTCCTTATGTATCAAATATGACACCCCAATCATCCCTTTTTCTTCGCCGCGTCGACGTTCCAGTTCACGCTATGTCACGATCATCGGGGAATGTAAAAAAATGAGAAAATAAGATAACATTATTGTTATTATTATCGCCGAAGAATTTTCGCTCGGTTATCGAGATACGATCTTCTGGCGAGTTTCCAGTACCAGCTCACAGCGTTTGCCCTCCGTATATGCAAATGATAATGTGAACTGGAAAGCGAAAATCACCGCTGGGACTCAAAATTGTTTGCGGTGTTTCTCTCTCCCCCCCCACCCTCCCCTCTCCCTCCCTCCGATTCATTTTCCCACCCTCTTCTCCGTTTGGAGGACGCGCGCGACCGGTTCCCTCTCCTACTCTAACTCCAGCGTCTACCTACTGTAGGATTATTCTTCGGCTGGCCTCGGCGCAGGCGGATCTTGAATTAATTAAGATATTAGGCTCGTTTGGTGAACTTAATCAGGGCTTATCGTTAGTGAACTCTCGGGTGCATTCTGCCACTTGGCTCCTTGTTACATCGTGAACTCATCCTCCAGGATGGGACACGTTAATAGGAGCCCGGCTTCCGCTCGCTTCTTTTATTTTCATTAATTACACAGTTTCTCGTCTAGCAAAAAACCAAAGTGCAAGAGACCCAACCGCGCCCGTTCTTGACCATTGCTATACGGGGACACGTGGTGCACATATAGCCAACATCAGAAATGTCACGGCATTGTACAAGAGCTGAGATTATCGTGAATGATAATCGGATTCGCGAACGAAAACCTCGCCATTTTTCACACTCCCGTTGCGCACTTGCGTAAAGATACAGGCGCCTAACGCCTCACTCGAAGTAAATACTCGCCGCAAAACACGCGTCGCTGCCGAGAGCTAACCCAAAGGAAATCATTTTATCTGACAAACACCCAGTGGCTACCGCTTTTCGTTTACGAAGACTCTACCGGATTGCCTCGAGGAACCCTGCTGGCAATGTCTTCCGATAGTTCACCCCTTGGATCCAACTATCATATGTCATTTGACAGTTTGCCACGTCGAACCCCTCGAGCCCTCAGCTTCTCTACGGTTTGTATACTCCGTCGAACGCGACGCTGCCCCCCAGGCTAAATCACGGGGTGTGCAACCACAATGACAGATATTAAGCCTTTCATTTTCGTCTTAAGTCAACAGAGCGTGGAATTCCGCTTTATTGCTACTGCATTCGAGTCTCGTAGGTGCAGTAGACCAGCTTCCACTCTGCACGTTCAACGACCATTTCATATATAATACATATATATATATATATATATATAATATGTGCCTCTACGATCCCGTCGCGTGCGACGTTCGTGCGTCTACTGGGCAGGACACAGCTTTTTCTACCACTTTCTCACTCTCGTCCTTGCCCTATCCCCCTTTAGCGCAGTCTGAAGTGTGCTGCTGCTGTATGCTCGATTACGCGACTGAGAAACGAGACCCGGGGCCCTTCAATTTCTCCCCCCCCCCCCCCCCTCAAAATAGTCGATGCTTGCCAAATACCGTTCGATCTAATATATCGTGTGACAGCGGGCCACAAAGGAATTGAGCCGTAAGGGGAAGTGGAGAGTACGGGTGGGAGGGCGGGAGTTGGTACCAACAGCTGAACTGTAGGTGACGGGGGGGGGGGGGGGGATAGCAAAAGAATGAGAATGTAAGAAAGAGGATATGACAAAATAAAAGAGATTCCACTTGCTGCTCTTACGGCACATTTATTTTATTTTTATCTACACTGTTTCTTCGAGAATTTCATTGTCCGAAAGGTGAATCATTTGTAGAGATCAAATGGACGGATCAATCTTCGGTGGGTGCGATACTCCTGAATAATCGTAATGCAGTTATGAAGTGAGTGGGGTAATCGGTGTTTATCTTGGCGAAAGTTTTGCTCTTGCGAAGAGGAGACAATGTCTTAGACGTTATTCGATTTATACCCGTGTGGACATACGATAGAGGTTTACTGGTTTGTATCGAGCGTCTAACTAGCTTTCTTGATCAAGGTTAACTGAAGAGACGCTAGATATAATCTCGGTAGAATTCACCTGTAGATGGCACGTAGATCTAGAGTATATCTAGTTGTCCTGTTCTAAGTTATCTGTAAAGAGGCTAGACGTAAATTATCTAGCACATACATATAGATCGCGACGACATCTCGAGTTTATCCAACTATACTAAAACATATTGTTCAGCGAGATCACGGACAAGGCGTAACTTTACCTTCAATGTTCTTCTGCACTCATAAGAAAAGTGGCGTGTTCAAATATTGAGTTATTACAATATCGAGTGATATAGTACTATTAAATTTGAAGTTTCAGTTTAGTGATTGGAATCATGTTGGATTCTTTAGTCTCTCTCTTATACCAAGAACTATTCCATAGTGATTAGGAGTTCAAAAACGAATCGACGTTGAGTGCTAACATAAACATAGATTTCATGGAAATAACATAGAGCTGCTCTTTATCTTTAAGGGACAAGGATCTTTTGGTCTTTGTAACTAGAGGTCAGTCTCCCGTAGAGAGTGTAAGAGTACAGAGTCTTCCTTGCTGCTATATTAATAAAGTTAGAATATATATCCACTGTATATTTCACATTCTTTTAATACACCCATTCCCAATAGGTTATGGGCCCAGATCACATTGTGCTTTAATTGTGTATTTTTGGAATAAGGTTAACAGTTTTTTACTATATAAAAGTTTCGAGAGTTAAAGTGTCAAGTACTCAGTGTAAGTGAAAATGGATAAGTCTAAGGATAGGAGAAACATAATACCGTTCAATGGCGGTAAATACAATGCATGGAAACATCGAATTAGTAATTTATTATACGAACTAAATGTGCTAAAAGTCATTAATGAACAACCCCCTGATCCAGTGACAAGTAAGTGGAAAAAGGCTGAACGAGTTGCCAAATGTATTGTTGCTGAATATTTATCGGACGCTTACCTGAAATACGATAAACCTGGGAGTACTGCTAAATCTATTCTGACAAGTTTAGATAATATCTATGAAAGAAAAAGTGCTGCCACCGAAGTGTCTGTTCGTAATCGATTAAGCAGACTAAAAATGAAGAGTGACACAAAACTGGACGATGATTTTGAAGTGTTCGATGATTTAATAACAGAACTAGCGGCAGCAGGCGTGTCTGTGACAGAGAATCAAAAAGTCTCGTATTTGCTCACAAGTATCCCTAAAATATATGAAACTGTATCAACAGTGATTGAGACAATGACAGAGGATACAATTATTTTGGATTTTGTTAAAACAACACTTCTGGATCATGAGACAAAAGTGCAAAACGGAAGTGAAGATACAAGTGTCAAAGTGTTGCAAATCGAAAAAGAAATTTCACGAGGAAACGATAATACTGGTTCAAGAGGCTATAGAAGCAACCGTAGAGGCCAAAATAGAAGATGTAGAGGCTCACATTTTTCAAGAGGGTACAAGTCCAACAAGAATTTACCCTATGGAAAGTGTCATCAGTGTGGACGACCCAGCCATAAAATGAAAGTTTACTATAAAAAGAGTCAACAATACAAAATAGAACGTAACAGAACGCTCCATACAGTTCAAACTGTGCAAACGGAGTTAAATGAGAAATCGGGTTTCGCTTTCATGACTGGAGAGTATCATACAAATGAGAGTGATAAGTTAATGTTTCTATTGGACTCAGGAGCATCTGATCACCTTATTAATAAAGACAACGTGTTCTCGAGTGAAACTGAGCTGCATCCGCCGATAAAAATTTCCGTGGCGAAAAATGGAGGGTTTACAACAGCAACGAAAAGAGGAAAAATCCAAGTGATAAGCAATCTGGGTATACAAGCTGTTCTCGAAGACGTTCTCTACTGTCCAGAGGTTCCATACAATTTGCTGTCTGTAAGAAGAATGCAGCAAGCAGGGATGAGTATCACCTTTGATGAAAAAGGGGCGCAGATAAGCAAGGATGGTAAAATGATAATGTACGGTAAGGCCTTAAATAATTTAGTAGCTGCTGAATTTGTAGTCGCAAAGAAGGTAAATTCTCAAATATATAATGTGAATAGAAATAATTATTATTTGTGGCATAAGCGATTAGGTCATATTGGTAAAACTAAATTTCAAGAGCTGAAAAATAAACAAATGGTACAGGATATGAGACATCTTGAAAAAGTAATACGAACGACGGTTTCTGTGAGGCTTGTATTAAGGGTAAACAAGCTCGATTACCATTCGAAAAAGCGAAGGATAAAAGTCATATAAAAAGGCCATTGTTTATTGTTCACACAGACGTGTGCGGGAAAGTCTCTCCGCCTACCATCAATAATAAAAATTATTATGTATCATTTGTCGATGAGTTTACACATTATACTGTGACATATTTAATTAAACACAAGTCTGACGTTTATTCGGTTTTCAAAGACTACGTTGCAAAAAGTGAAGCTCATTTTAATTCAAGGGTCGTGCATTTGTATTGTGATAATGGTACAGAATATTTATCAAGTGAAATGAAAGATTATTGCGTGCAGAAAGGAATCAGCTATCACTTGACTGTTCCACACACTCCTCAATTGAATGGCGTCGCAGAACGCATGAACCGAACAATAACCGAAAGAGCACGTGCGATGATAAATTGTGCAGGTTTAGAGAAAGATTTCTGGGGAGAAGCAGTTCTAATTGCTACGTATTTAATTAATTTGACTCCGACAAAAGCTCTAAAAATTAATAAAACCCCATTCGAATTATGATACGGTAAAAAGCCTGAAGTACAGTATTTGAAGATTTTCGGTTCAACAGTTTATATACATAATAAAACCAGGAAACGAAAATTTGATAAAAAATCCTGGAAAGGCATTCTAGTTGGTTTTGAACCAAACGGGTATAAAATTTGGGATGTTGAGCATGAGAAATTTTTCACTGTAAGAGATGTGATGGTAGATGAGGTAAATTACTTGAAATCTCGGCCAGTGATGAAAGAGGTGAGTCGAAAGGAAACCTCTAGTAAAACTGAAGTTTCTGACGTAGTGTCAAAATCAGTAGAACTGCAAAGTAAATCTGACAATGATAAATCAGATGCATTGAAGAAAAGTAAATCAGATATTGATAAATCAGATAGGTTGGTTAAAAGTAAATCTGATAATAGTGATAAATCAGATAAACTGGAGCCGATAGATACAAAAGTAATGGAAAATCCTGAAATAAGTAAATCTGTAATTGAAACAGATAGATGCGAGGAGGCGACACATGTAAATAGTCGAGAGAAAGCAAATGATAAAATAAAGAGTAGAAGAAGTGAGAGAATTAAACAACTCCCTCCTATTTCATATGATGAAACTGAGTCGCCCCTTGATTACTTTTTGTGCGCTCAGTCAGCTATTTGTAAAATACCCACTTCATTCGAAGAAATCAAAACACGTGATGACAGACTTAAATGGGAGCGAGCAATTCTAGATGAAATAAATTCATTGATCACGAATAAAACTTGAACATTAGTAACAAAGCCAAGTAACAAGAATATTGTGGACTGTAAATGGGTATTCGCGATTAAAAACGATGAATTTGGAAATCCACAAAAATACAAAGCTCGTTTAGTTGCTCGCGCATTCAGTCAAGAGTATTTGGTAGATTACAATGAAACATTTGCACCAGTTGCAAGAATTTCAAGTTTTAGATTCATTGTTGCGTTTTTAAATCAGCATGATTTGTTAATTCATCATATGGATGTGAAAACTGCATTTTTAAACGGAATATTAAAAGAAGAAATTTATATGAAAGTTCCTGATGGTGTCAAATGTAATGACAATCAAGTCTGTAGATTGAACAAAGCTCTGTATGGTTTGAAACAGGCGGCTAGATGTTAGTTTGAATTATTTGAGAAAGCTCTTATAGAAAAAGGGTTTAGAAATTCCTCAGGCGATCGTTGCATTTACATTCTTGATAGAGGAAATGTTTTGCAGAATATATATGTGGTATTATATGTGGACGATCTTGTGATTGCAACTGCTAACATTGAGACAATGAAAAGTTTTAAAAATTATTTGAAGAACAGATTTCGTATGACAGATTTGAACGAGATCAAATTGTTCTTGGGAATTAAAGTTGAGAGAAGTAATGGAAAATTAACATTGAATCAAAATGCTTACATAAAGACAGTTATTGATAAATTCAATATGAGAGATTGCAAATCTGTCAGTACACCCCTTCAAATGAAATTAGATTATGATGCGTTGAATTCAGATGCAAAGTATGATGCACCCTGTAGAAGTTTGATCGGATGTTTGATGTACATTATGATATGTACTAGACCTGATTTAAGTACACCAGTAAATATTTTGAGTCGATACGCAAATAAAAATAACAAAGAACTATGGCAAAATCTGAAAAGAGTTCTTAGATATCTCAAAGGATCAGATGATATTAAATTGACTTATGTTAAAAATACAAATTATAAAGATCTTTTGTGTGGGTATGTTGATTCTGATTGGGGTGGTAGTGATGGAACTGATCGTAAAAGTACAACAGGTTATTTGTTTAAATTGTATGAACAATGTACGATCTGCTGGAATACAAAGAGACAATCTTCAGTAGCAGGTTTATCCGCCGAAGCCGAGTACATGGCTTTATATGAAGCTGTGAAAGAGGCACTTTGGCTAAAGTCACTAGCTATCAGTATTAATATAGATGTTTCAGATCCTATTGTAATTTATGAAGACAATACTGGTTGCATTTATATTGCAAAGAATCCATGCAGTCACAAACGATCAAAGCTTATTGATATAAAGTATCATGCTTCAAGAGAACAAGTCAAGAAAAATGTAATAAAATTGAAATTCATTCCCACAGGTAGCCAAATAGCAGATGCACTGACTAAGCCATTGTCAGTAGCGAAATTCCTGGAGTTCACAGCAGGAATGGGCCTGGAAGAACTGCACTGTTGATTTGTTTGTAATGATATAATGATAAGTGTTTGAAATGGTCTGATTGGGTTTTTCTGGGTTTCCCCAATCCTAAGCAGCGAATGTTGGACCATATGTATAGCCCAGGAAATTAAAGGAAGCACAAGGAAGATCTGTCTTTAGTTGCTGGTTAAGATAAAATGTAAATATAATACATACTTAACAGCATAGTTAAAGAGAACAAAGTCGATTTATTTTTGAAGAGCCGTGTTGGATTATTTAGTCTCTCTCTTATACCAAGAACTATTCCATAGTGATTAGGAGTTCAAAAACGAATCGACGTTGAGTGCTAACATAAACATAGATTTCATAGAAATAACATAGGGCTGCTCTTTATCTTTAAGGGACAAGAATCTTTTGGTCTTTGTAAGTAGAGGTCAGTCTCCCGTAGAGAGTGTAAGGGTACAGAGTCTTCCTTGCTGCTATATTAATAAAGTTAGAATATATATCCACTGTATATTTCATATTCTTTTAATACACCCATTCCCAATAGAAATTATAAGTATTATTTTTTAGCAATTTTTGTTGACGCTGATAGTAAACGTCCGTAAATCTAGTGTTAAACAGCTGAAGCTGTTCATTACTATTATCCAGACATTGCCTTAAAGAAATACAAAGCCGATAAAAAGAAGCGTTTAGATATTGTTACTTATTTTGACATACTCAAAAAGCATGTAACATCACGCACGTTAAAAAATGAAACAGGGATGGATACGGTGCCTACAGCTGACAGCTGAAATGGCACTTATACTGACATGTACAGAATCAAGTGACGAGCAAAAATAAAAATCTTTGGGGCCCTCAAGTGGCATGCCACTTCCAAGCAATTACAATTTGACATTAGGCCGTAAATATACGTAAACTTCAAGTTTCTTTAATATATAATCCACGTCAACAACAATAATAATCTTATGCGCCTACAGTTTGCACCACTCCTATTCCAAGGACAGATTGGCAATGTCAAACAGTATGTCCGCTAACTATGGCACGTGTTATGCACAGCGGTGAAACAATACTCAGAGAGATTGATCACGAAAATGCTACAAAATTAGCACAGAAGTGAGGCTGTACGGTATCAGCAACGGCAGCTATGCACACCTGGCTCGATTTGAAACGAACTGTTGATACAGAAATCTCAAATACATATGCATATAATTTTATGAACGTAATAGGCAGATATTACGCATTCCATAAACAAACATTTCTAGCATCAGTAACATATAAAAGACGTTTGAGTGATTTGGTTTACACGTATACAGTTCTCCCACTGGACAGGACAGGTAAAGAATACATTATAATTATAACTAATTCGGTTGTAGATCACCGATTAGTAACGAATAAAACATTGCGTCAAAAACAATTTTTAATTTACGATATTTAGAAAAACGTGTCCAAGGAAAACGCTTATCATGAGAATTCTTCTGGGGACGGTCCTACTTTTGGCTGCTGCAGCTACAGCGTCTCTTCTGGATAGCAACGATAAGATCGTTGACAATGCCAATATTACTAACTATAGATTGCCAAATAATTCAGTGCCAATTTCATATTCTATTAGTTTGATACCGTATATCGTAGTAGACAATTTCACATTCGATGGGGAATCTACGATTGAACTTGAGGTTCTAGAATC